>JASSRZ010000042.1:7041143-7051774 GCA_032164315.1 Malacoctenus gilli
ACACACAGTAGCAAAATTTCCACAGCAGCATTAACACACAATACCAGCATTCACACAACACAACCAGCATTAACACAGTAGCATTAACACATGATACCAACATGAACACACCACAACCAACATTCACACAACAGCATTAACACACAAAACAACATTAACACAACACACCAACATTAACACAGCAGAATTATCACAGCAGTATTAGAACATGATACCAATGCTAACACAACACAACCAACATTAACACAACACAACCAGCATTCACAAACCAGCATTTACAAAACATAACCAGCATGAACACATATACCAACATTAACACAACCAGCATTAACACAAACCAGCATTCACACAACACAAGCGGCATTAAAATCTAAAATAAACTTAAATATCTTTATTTATTTTAGCATTTTTTTTCCAGAATGACTTTTAACTCGATTTATTGGCAGATTTTTTTCAACTAATAATTTAATTTTTAAAATTTATTATTATTTTTTTTTATTTGTAAAAAGTAAATGTTGAATTATGCAGGAAAATGTTTACTTTTAATTTGAAGTTTAATTAAAGCTGGATGAGATATTTTGACAAAAACTAAATTATTTTGCAGTGTAAGAATCCTCCAGCTTGTTTTGCTGATAAACACGTTATCAAAACCCAACAAAATAAAAGCCTTACCTTTGATTTGGAGGAGTCACTACATGCTGAGTCTGTGGTGAGAAGGAAAAAAAAAAAAAAAGGTCGTTAGGACGTTTGAGAAACGTGAAGTTCATCAAAACAATCAGCGGAGAACGAAGCAGGTCCGAAGTTTGCTCGGAGTGAAAAGTGACGAAGACGATGAGCAGCTGGATGGAGATGGAGGCGGACGACACTGAAGGCCGGTCAGAGAGAGAGAGAGAGAGAGAGAGAGAGAGAGCGACGAGCGACGACACTGAAGCAGCAGGATGAGCCGTGGAGGCGGCGAGCGGCCTGCGATGGCGGGCGACACGCCCGGCGGCGAACGTCTCGGCAGGAAACACACGAGAAGCAGCTCATGCTCATGTTTCGATGGGACGGCGGCACATCACGGACAAACACGCCAGTCACACAGCGCCGCCGCCGCCACCGCCGCCCGCTGCCCCGACCTCGGAGACGTCAGTGTCCCTGTGTTTGTGCTGATGCGGCCGGAGCCGTGTACCGTTATGCAAAGACCCTTCAAAATAAAGGCGGATAAAAATAAAGGCCGTTTCAGCAGGAGTTTCCAACCACAGTTGGTGGAAATGCTGCAGTACCAAAAAACGCCTGTAGGTGGCACGCGTGCACGAAACTCAGCCGATGACGCGGAGAAACGAGGGAGAGGAAATGGAAGTAGTGGGTTTCAAAATAAAGTGAAGAAATTGAGGTGATGTACAGAAAAATGACACGCCGATCGATGATGTCGGCTTCGTCTCGGTTTCAGTCCAAAACAACGACGACTTTTCGCCATTCAAGTGAGCTAAGGTAGCTCCGCCCACAGAGACAGCGAGCAAATCGAGGACTGTTACACACAGTGGGAAGTGCGTCGCGATTTATCCACCATGGGGAGCTGTTTCAAAAGCGTCTCGTTCTCCGGAATAAACAAAACAGCGCCGCCATGTGGACGCGAAGAAAATCGTAAAAGAAGAAACTATTTTCTGTGTGGGCGGAGCCAAAGAACAGAACTGGGATTCGGATTACAGATTACAGAGTTAAAGTTGCACTCGAGTGAACTTTATCGGGTTTTTTTGAGCCGGAAAAGTTAATTTGTGTCGAGTTTAACGCGTCAGCACGGATGTTTTGAGTCGTGTCTGTCGTTTGGTGTTTGTGATGGACGTGGCGGTGATGAGGGACGTATGAGGGGGACGCCGTGGACAATGACTGCGCTCGGAGACACCAAAAGAAGAACAGATAAAAAAAAACAAAAACAGAAGAGACGTCCAAGACAAAGAATCCAACCAAAAGGGACAGACAGGAAGCACCTGAAAGTAAACAAAAAAAAACACAGGAGGCAGCACAGGCGCCCCCTGCTGGCGCCTCGGCGCCAGTCACACTGAGCACGGGCGGTTGTCTGGGATGCGGTTGTATGTGCTGGGTTTTGAGCACCCCCCCCCCCCCCAAACCACTACGACCCCACCCTCAGACACCATGACATGACCGGTGAGGGGAGAACCTGAGGTGGAGCGTACCATGCTACTTGTCCTTGCGATCAGCTTAAGAGACAACAAGAGACAGCAGAAGGGCTTTTCAGAGAGAGTGCAGCAGCAGGGCGCGGCGTCCCTCCATCGGGGGGTATTATTGGTTTAAATATGAGACGTGCACACCACAGGAAAAAATGACAAACATCGACTTCTCTTTCTTTCTTTTTTATCCTTTTTTTTCCTCCTTTTGGCCCAAATTTAAAAGAGCTGCGGGTTTCTGCAGACTAGGCAGCTACACTGGGCACAACACTCGTCCTTCTTCCTACAGTCCCAGCTGTCCATCACTGACAGGACAGAGTCCATCAGTGACACCATCGAGTGATAGACGCCGCCCACTTGGCCTGTGTCAAGATTGGGTCATGTGTGAGTGCTGGACAGGGGATAAAGGGAAGAGAAACAACACACTGCACACAGAAGGGTTAAAAAACGTTCGTTGTCGTCGGTTACAAAAATAAAGGTTTGTGTTTTTAGTTTTTTTTCCTCTTGTTGACTTTGGGGGGGGAACAACATGCCGGGATCGACGCGAAGGAGACAAAGAGGAGGAAGAGGAGGAGGAGAAGGGGGGAGAAAAAGAACTGAAAGAAAAGGAGTCGTCGTCTCAACACAGGCAGAGGAAAGGAAGGAAGGAAAGGAAACCAAGGACGCAACAAAACCAGACCAAAGAAACTTAACAAAATAAAAGCCTGGACCTGGTTCAAGGTGTTTTTCAACTATTTTTTCACGCAAGTTTCCTGAAAAAAATTGCTGAAAAAAATCTTGATCCAACACACAAAAAAAAAATACAAATAACACTTGTAAATAAATAAAACAAACTTAAGCTGAAAGCGTCTTCAAAATGAATCAGGGATGCTGCTCATTCATTTCGCGGCGACAGCTGAAGGTCTACTAACGTGTCGCTGACTTATCATTAGCGGTAATGAAGCGTCGCTCTGCCGCCGCGGTTCGAAAACAACAAGCCGAGGGGGGAAAAAGTGCTGCTGGGTTACCTGAGACCTCGCCGGGCGAGGCGGCGGTGCGCCCGATGTTGGAGAGCAGGTGGTCGATGTTGGGCACAGGCTGAGACTGCACCGTGCTCTCCTGCTCGGCGGTGGTCTGTGGGGGGGGACAGAAGGACAGAGGGGGACGGACGGGAGGTGAGACGGTGGACCTGCTCAGCTTCAGAGGCAGCGGATTACTTCACTAGTTACTTCAGATAACGGACAATAACTTCTTTTTAAAGTATCCACTTCGTACTGTCAAATGTCCCTTCTATGTGTGGGGACATAAAGTCCCTCACTGTGTCCTCGTCAGCTGAGTTGTCAGCACTGTATGGGTCAGTTGGATTAACTCGTGAAGGGAGGAAGATGCTCTATTAACAGAATGTTAGTGGGAGGAAGATGCTCTATTATCTGAAGGTGAATAGGAAGGACGATGCTCTTTAATATGATGTTCATTGAAAGAAGATACTTTTTGGGTAATGGAGGATCATTTTCTCTAATTGGATGTTATTGGAGGAAGATGCTCTATAATATGGACGGTTATGGGAGGAAGATGCTCTAAAATATGGATGTTTATGGGAGGAAGATGCTCTATCATAGAGATGTTTATAGGAGAAAGATGCTCCATAATATGGACGGTTATGGGAGAAAGATGGTCTATAATACGGATGTTTTTGGGAGGAAGATGCTCTATACTATAGAGGTTTACGGGAGGAAGATGCTCTAGAATATGGATGTTCATGGGAGGAAGATGCTCAATAATACGGATTTTTTTGGGAGGAAGATGCTCTAGATTATGGACGTTTACAGGAGGAAGACGCTCTTTCTTACGGATGTTTATCGGAGGAAGATGCTCCATATTATGGACGGTTATGGGAGAAAGATGCTCTATAATACGGATGTTTTTGGGAGGAAGATGCTCTATAATATGGACTTCATGGGAGGAAGATGCTCTGTAATCTGGATGTCATTGCTCGGAAGATGCTCTATAGTACGGATGTTTACGGGAGGAAGATGCTCTATAAAACGGATGTTTGTGGGAGGAAGATGCTCTATAATATGGATGTTAGAAGGAGGAAGATGCTCTATAGTAAGCACGTTTACAGGAAGAATATGCATACAATAGTATGCATGTTTATGGGAGGAAGATGCTCTATAATATGGACGTTAACAGGAAGAAGACACTCGGATGCTCCATAATATGGACGGTTGTGGGAGGAAGATGCTCTGTAATCAGGATGTCATTGCAAGGAAGATGTTTTCTAAACTGGACGTCTATGAGAGGAAGATGCTCTATAATATGGGCGTTCATGGGAGGAAGATGCTTTATAATATGGATGTTTATGGGAGGAAGATGCTCTATAATATGGACGGTTGTGGGAGGAAGATGCTCTATAGTATGGATGTTTATGGGAGGAAGATCCTCTGTAACCTGGAGGTCATTGCAAGGAAGATGTTTTATAAACTGGACATCTACGGGAGGAAGATGCTCTATAACATGGATGTTCATGGGAAGGGAAGATGCTGTACGATCTGGATACGAGTGTTGCGGTTCGCTTTCGGAACACTCCACGTGAAGACGTGTCGTTGGCGGCGGCGACGGCGGCGCTACGTACGACGGGGTCCTCGTCGCCGTCGTCGGTGAAGAACCAGTCGTACTGCTGGATGAGGTTCTCCACGATCTTGCACTGGTCCGGCATGTGGTTCACCATGTTGGTCATGTTGTCCTCCGAGGTCCGGACCAACGTGGGCCCGAACACGATGGCCAGGTTGCGCGGCTCCATCTGGGGGGGGGGTCAGAGGTCGAGATGGGTTCAGAGTGTGTGTGTGTGTGTGTGTGTGTTCAAATCCAGGATCCCGTGGACTCACCTTGTTCTTTTCACAGTTGTCGGAGACCTTCTTGAGGTGAGCGCAGAGGAACTTCAGCGTTTCGTAGTGATGATCCGGCAACTCGTAAATCTGGGCGGCCCCACGGTAAGGAAGGACGCAGGAAGCGGCGTTAACGGCGCGTTTTTTGGCGGCGGGACGAGCACGTTTTTTCCCGCTCGCGTTCCACTCACCAGCTTCTTGAGCTCCTTCAGTCGCTCCACCGAGTCCTCGGTTCTGTTGGCCTCAATGAAATCAGCGTATTTTTCTGCAGAAAGACGAAAAATACGTCAAATTTAGGACCGAAAACATCGAATTTAACAATATTTTTGACCACAAAACTACTTTCTTTTGCAAACTAAAGTTTCCATAAACATAATCTTAATTTAGAGCATTTTCTTAACACTAGATAGCAAAAAAACAACAACAGAAAACATAGATTATAAAGAAACTCTTGCATCACTTTTCTGTTGGACATTTCCAACACGACTCGACTCTGTTTTGTTTTTTTGTCGTTAAACTCTTCGTTCCAGTGACGTCACTCCTCGGCCAATCAGAGGCCCGCGCTATCCTGATTTATGGTTCCACTCGACCCGGCTTGGAACCCCGGAAAGAAACGGCACTTAAAAAGTAACTGTTAGCAGGAACTATCTCGGAGAAAGCGAGTCGAGCCGGTGCGTCCACGCCGCGTCGCAGCGGCGTCGGTTCGAGCGTCTCACCGTTTGTAAACAGCGGCTCTGGAAGTTTCCGGAAAAAGGATTTGAGTAAACTGCTGATGACGTTGAGGTCCCTCCATTTCTGCAGAGAGGCGAAGAGACGGCATTAGAGCGGGCGTGGCGGCGGCGGCAGCAGACGGCGGCGGCGAGCGTCACTCACGTCCTCCTGGATGTCGATGTCGTTCATGCCTTTGCTGTTGAGCTCCTCCTGCATGCTGGAGATGGCGGCGTTGTTGCCGGGCACCCGGTAGATGCCCGTGTACTCCAGGCCGCGCTCCTCCACCACCTTGCAGCAAACCTCCACGATGAGCGGCACGAACTGCGGCGCCGCAAAAACCAAACGGCGGCGTTAGATCACGACTGACACGTGTGGAAAACGGCGGAAAGATCCGAGCCGTTTCTTTACCTGGAGCTCCAAATATTACGTTAAAATTCTTGTTTTTTTTGACACAATGTTAGGAAATACGAACACTGGTGGGGAAACGTAATAACAGGCCTTCAAAATAAAAGCACAAGGCAGTTTTCAGGGTCTGAGTCGAATCCCGTTTCTTTAAGGTGTAAATGTGACAAACTTTGTTCTCTTATTGTGAAATTTCATCAAATTAGTTTGGAGTGTGGTGTGAGTTAAGAGCTAAATGTGTGAGTTTCACTTCAGACTCCTTAAAATGTGTCTGTCGGTTTTTAGCTTTCAAAGGATAAAAGTGTCGAACGTCTCGAAAGAATAAAGCGGCGTTGATCGCTGGCTTTTACTTTGAAATCCTGGGAAAACACCCCCAAACACAGCGAGACGCACCCGGTTGCTCTGAGCGGGCGGGCAGTCGTCCAGCCGGACGCCGAAGGTGATGCCCGCCGGCGTCTTCTTCTCGAACGGCTTCCTCATGATGCTGGTGATGCCGATCTTCCAGGCGCCTCGATCGCGCGGCGGGCTGGAGTCATCTGGGGGGGGGGTGTTAAAGAGTCACGGGTGAGGCCGAGCCGGACCAGACCGTACCGGAACGGGGCGGATCCGCCAGCGCCACGTCGCGCCGCTCACCTCTCAGCGCACGCCGCTCCTCGCCCGGTTTGGGCGAATGTGGGCTGTGGAGCTTCCCGTCGGCCTTCCCGGCCAGGAAGGCCTGCTTGATGCTGAGCGTCTGACGGGAGGTTTTCGGGGAGGGCTCGGACCTGCTGCTGGGTGCGCTGAGGAGGGAGGGACACACACACACACACACACACACACACACACACAATGTCAGAGGGGGCTGCGGTGCTGCGAGCGGGCTGCAGGGGGCGGCGTTGAGCTGTGTTTACCTCATCATGTTGTACTCTCGGATCTTCCTGCTGATCAGGTCCTGACTCGTTACCGTGGCGTTCTGCGAGAAAAGGAGACACACCGTCTCACTTTCGCCTTTTTCCAACAAGTCCAAGCTCCATGTTTGGAGTTTTTTTGGACACTTTCTCTAAAAAAGTGCAATAAAAAGTTCCTCCAATCTTTCCTTCAGCTTATTTGGGATTATTGGCAAAGAATCGAAGCCCGTAAACACGTAAACGATCCGTTTTCTGACCGCCGACACGCGCGTACCTCCTCGTCGGGGTTGCTGTTCTCCTGGATGACTCGGATCCAGCTCAGCATGTCCTCCCGTCCTTCGGCCTGGAACAGGTACTCGCAGTCGGAGGTGGTCAGCCGCAGCACGTTCTTGCGCCGCGTGTCGCTGTAGGAGATGTCGACGAGGCACGCCTTGACGCTGATGCGCAGCGGCTCCTCCTCCGACTGCGTGGCCGAGTGAGCCAGCGCGTCCTTCCGGTCCTTGTACAGCGCCAGCGTGTGGCCCTTCAGAACGGCGTACATCTGCTTCCAGGACCTCATCCCGCCGCCGACGCGCTGCGAAGGGCGAGAACCGAGGGGTCACGGCGGTCCCGCGACCAAACGGACGGCCACGGACAGGAGGCGGCGGCGGCTCACCTTGTTCTTGTCCGTACTCAGCTGCCGGAAGTTCAGCGGCCCTTCTTTGGAAGAATCGGCGAAGACGTCCGAGGACGAGTCCCGGCGAGACCCCGAATCTCCCGACGATTTGTGTCCGTCCAGAGCCTGCGAGGGAGGAGACGGGAGGGGGGGGGCATTTGTTATCCAAACGTCGGTGCGAGAATGTCGCTGTGACACGGACGCAGAAATACTCCGACCGAACGGAGGTGAGACGAAGAAAGGACGACACAGAAAGCGTCGGAACAAGACGAGGATAAAAAACACGGCAGCGCGATGCACAATTACAGCGAGATGTTCGTTTTTTAACCGACTTGTTCAAGGTTTTTGGTACGTTTTGAAAAGAGGTTTTCAAACGCGACTGAAACGCGTTTATTCCGCTTGTTTCGCTCACCTTCCTCAGGCCTCTGAAGCTGGGCATGTGCTTACTGGAAGATCTGCTGCAGGTGAGACCACAGAAAGAGAAAAAGGTCAGCACGGCGAGGGAGGAACAAACGTTGGAGCGCTGCGGCGGCGACGCACACACTCACCCTCTGACCTCCTCCTGGCAGTAGTCCAGACCCTCGTCGTACGACTTGGAGCGCTCGGTCTTGCTGGTCGAGTCGGACTCCAGCAGAGCGCTGCGGAGCGACTCTGCGGGGGGAAAAAAAACGCGACAAGTCAGGAATCGGAGCGCCGGAGCATCCGAAAAGGAACCGGCGGGAAAGGAATCGCGCCGGTTCCCACTTTCACAACTCGATACCGAAGCCTCAAACACGGAAACTTCGTTTTTTTCAAACTTTCCGCCATAAAAGTCCGAATAAGTTTGTCGTCTGTGAGCGAAGCGTCGGTAACTTCCTCCCCATCGTACCTCAACTAACACAGTATTTCTCAGCCTCTTTTTAGAGATCTGCCCTACTCTTGAGGTACTTTTTCAGCACAGTACTTCAACTTGTTGCAGTACTTTTCACTTTCTACTTGTTGAATGATTTTTATGGCATTTTATTGAGAAACAACACATGAAAAGTGTTTTTTAAATGGACAATTTAATTAACATGCTTGAATGGAGCTCTCTGGCGCCCCCCAGAGGGACATGACTGAGCGCAGCAGGACTTACCTTGGTCATGTGACAGCTGTCGGCGAATCGGAGCGCACGGCGAGGCCAGACTGGAGGGTCCGGTGGTGATGGAGGGCGCAACGGATATGACGGCGGAGGGCGGGATGGGCGCCGCCTCCCGGTCCACGCTGGGGCTGACGGGCTCGTCTGCGCGCAGGGAGACATTCGCGTGCAGGTGAGCTTCGTGTCCCTGCAGGTCGGTGACTCACTCGACGCCACCTCGCTCGCCGAAATCACGCCGAGTACCCGAAGGCCGGCGTGCTGCGGCACGGCCGACGGGGAGGGGGGCGTGGGGGGAGTCCCGCCCACTCCGCTGCCTGGAACGGCTCAGAGCACAACGCTGCTAAATTTAAAGCGAGTGTCCCAGTTCCTGCCGGCGCCCGACTTCCAAACGGGGCAAAGAGGAGCAGAAGGAACGCCGCAGCGGTCGCCGCCGCCGCAGCCATCATCCTAACAGCCTCTCAGTCCCGCCTACGCAGAAACGTGCGACCACGAGAGCTTCTGTCGTCGCTCGAGAAAAACTTCGGGAAGGAGAGAATGAACTCTGTGGGTCAGCGTCCGTCTGTGGGAGTGCGAATTTGGTGCAAGACGAACCCGAACGCAGCACGAGGAGGAGGTGAAAATCTGGGGCTTCGACTCCCGACCTCAAAGTTTCCTCTGAAACAGACATTCCTGCGCATCTTTACACCTGCATGACGTGAAACCGCGCGAAGACGGTTTGAAACAAGCCGCCGGTCGGTGCCGAAGGATTCGGTCCTTCGCCGACCTCGCACGAGTCTGAACCGGGTGTTGCTTCAAACGGCCCATTGATGGGAGACCCAGAGGTTCCCTCAATCGGCCCACTGTTCCCCTGGACCGGGGCCCCCCATCCCAGAATAATCACTGCCGTCACTGGCCGCTTTGTCTGCACCTGGACCGCCCGGGCCTCCTCCTCCTCCTCCTCCAACACCAACACCAACATCACGGCGAGCGGCGGGGGGAAACAACAGAAGTCTGTCCGACGGCCCAACGTACAGCCGCAAAACCGTCGGAAAGAAACAAAAGGCGAGCGAAGAACAACGCGTGATTAAAGAAGCGAAGCAGCAGAAGAAGAATCAACAGTTCCCAACAAAAGTTGAGCGACCTCGGCTTCCAGCAGCGCCCGTAAAATCCCGAACACACGAATCGTGTCGAGTGGAACGACGCGACAGGATTCCAGCTCGACATTTTGGTGAGGGGGCAGACAGATGGACAACCAGATAGGCAAACATAAATAATACATCTGTGAAGACGAACAGATGGAGACAGAAACACGCGGCAGCACAATGTCCCGGGAAACGCCGCGCCGATTCACTCCGGGGAG
Organism: Malacoctenus gilli; assembly: GCA_032164315.1. Taxonomy (NCBI): domain Eukaryota; kingdom Metazoa; phylum Chordata; class Actinopteri; order Blenniiformes; family Labrisomidae; genus Malacoctenus; species Malacoctenus gilli. Next base: position 7,051,290 of record JASSRZ010000042.1, read on the forward strand.
GAAACTCCAGGGAGCGTTTAGGGCGATCCGAAAGTCGTTCCTTGATCTCCGTACGCGTTATTTTCCGAAGCGACGCGAACCGGAGCGTTATTGTTATTGCTCACTGCTGAACAAACTGGGAGTCCTCATTAATTATGAAGATCTTCTCCTTGTAAAGGGAATCGCTCGCAGTCCTTCGCTCTGGAAATCTGGGTCTCGTCTCCGCTGGACGACAACTGAATCTGCCTCCAATAATCCCGACCGCTGGTCTACAAGGCGATCCGTTCCGAGGCGCGGAAAAACCGGCGCATTAAGAGGGAGAAATTCAATATTTTCCGAAAGGCTTAAGCCATCCTTCAGTCCGTCCCGGTTAAGTCCAACACGCCACAAACCCCGCTCTGAACGCCGCAAAATCTGATTAATTCCCTCTTCCCAGGGAGATTAATTTCTCTGGGAGCATCTTCACACACGCTGAAAATCTGGATGAATTTCTTTAGTGGAACTAT
>JASSRZ010000042.1:7089142-7103707 GCA_032164315.1 Malacoctenus gilli
TCACTCACTCACTCACTCACTCACTCACTCACTCACTCACTCACTCACTCACTCACTCACTCACTCACTCACTCTTCCTCCCACAGGCACACAAACACACATGATCACTCACTGTGTCACAGCGCTTTGTGGTTTTGTTTCATTAAACTTCCCATCTATCTCTCTCTCTCTCTCTCATCTATCTATCTATCTATCTATCTCTCTCTCTCTCTCTCTCTCTCTCTCATCTATCTATCTATCTATCTATCTCTCTCTCTCTCTCTCTGTCCCTCTCTCTCTCTGTCCCTCTCTCTCTCTCTCTCTCTCTCTCTCTCTCTCTCTCTCTCTCATTTAATTGAGGCGCAATTAAGTTGGAACAGCCCTTTAATCATCGTTCCTTTCACAACAAAAGCATCAACTTCTCCCACAAACGTGACACTCAGACTGTCACGAAATAAGCCGAACTTACTTCCACTAAATGTCACGAGCAGGCAATACAACGTGCGCGTGGTGAACCACCGGCAAACACACTGTGGGGTGTCCCGGTGGTCCCCGAACACGCGCCTGTCGCTTTGCCTCATCGTTCCAGTAACTGACGTCTAATTTGTCGGATTTCACGGGGGTTTTGTGGCTCCCTGCGCGGCGTCCGAGTGGCGCGATGCCCGTGAGCAGCGCACGCAGCCGACACAAAGGCGAGCGAGGGATCGGAGAACTGGGGAGATTCACCTTTCGGCCTACCTCATGGGGATCTTGACTCGCAGGTAGCGGTCGATGGCGATGGCCAGCAGCGCCAGGATGGAACTTTGCGTGAGCACGAGCACCGTGCAGGCGACCAGCAGGCAGCTGTAGAAGTGGGTCTGGAGTCCGATGCTGATGGTGATGGCGAGCGGGATGACGAGCGCCCCGACCGCAATGTCAGCCAAGGCCAGCGACACGATGAAACAAAACGTGGTGTCTCGCAGAGAGCGGTTGATGCGCACAGCCCACACCACCATCACGTTCCCGATGACCGAGGAGACGGCGATCACCACCTCCATCCCGATGTAGAGCGCCTTGGAGGGCGGCAGACCCGCAGTCATGGTCGCGGATGCTGCCGGAGGAGCGTGCGCGCAGCGGAGGAGCAGCCCGGCCACGTCGAGGGAGTTCCCGGTGCGAGTTCGAGGGCTTCGTCGGAGGCGCGCCGACTTAGGTCGCGCATGTTTGGCGTCCCATGGAAGCGGGAGGACAAAGCGGGGGGGGGGGGGGGTCTTCCTTACAGTTGATGCGGGACGAGTCGCTGCGCGCCGCACGCGCTCCTCCGGACGCTCCGGGAACGAAGTGGTTGGCCCCCGCAGTCCGGCTCGCGGGTGGGGGGGGGGGAGAAGGACGGGACGGAGTGAGTCACTCACGGGTGTCCAGACAGCGGATCTACAAGGCTGCTTCCCTCCGAGTCAGACGTGTGTCAAAGCCGGCAACAATAAACCCACCACGTCCCGAACAGCCCCCCCACCCCCAAAAAATCTGAGTCATTCGGGTGAACTGAGCCTCGTCCTTCTTCCTATAAAGTTGGAAGGCGTTTGTATCTCCACACGGATCCTGAAAACGAAGGAATGCAGTTAAAAAATACAGATATTTATGTCCGAAAATGAAGCGAGAAGCGTTTCTGAGAAGGAAACGTTCCTCCTTCTGGTTTAAACGATCAGATCGATCTTTGAACGGAGCGGACCGCGCTCCGCTGCGCAGGGACCGTCAACAAAGTGCAAACCGAAACAAGGCGTCACGAACGGTCTTTATTCTTCATCATTCACCACATTTAATGTGAAATCAGCGGGGAAGCGATCATAAAAGCTGGAAAACATCTTGTTCATCCCAAAAACAAACCCCACAAAAACGGGCAATTTTTTAAATAAAATATTTGAAAGGTTCTATTTAAATGTTTAAAAAAAAAAAGAAAGAAAATGCTGAACGAAGCACCGAAAGATCTAGATTGACGTAAAAGCCAACCAGCTGATGAAGCTCCTCCTTCCAGATCTAATTCCAGGTGCCTAAAGGTGAAGGTCATGCCAGGCAAATGGTGTCATCCAACCGCCATACGTGACCGTTTTCCTCTCACTGCTCCACCTCCCGAAAATCAACCTTATTTACGGTCCGTGTCGAGCTCAGTCAGTCGGGAAACGGCGGTTTGACGAGTGTTTTCAGGAAAACCTGTTCTCACTTTTCGTTTTTAAGCGAAAAATAGAGTCATATCTGTTTGAGTATGATGACTATTGATTTCAATTACCTTTAGTAATAGACTGCTGCCCTATCTTCTGTCTTATCTGCGAAATGACGCGAAGTTCGCCCTCTGTGGGCGTGAACACGCGGCCAAAGTACTCGGTGTCGATGATTCAGGCCAGTTCTGACTATGCGTTTAAAAAGGAAGGCAGTCGAGGACAATGGCGCTCCCCTGCGTGTGTTCATATCGCAGAATGGGAAGTGGCGAGCGGCGAGGAAAAGAGCCGGGGAGAGAAAGGCGGCGCGGCTTCCGCGCTCTGGGTGGCTGCGAGGATAAGAAAGCGATGAAGACAGATGGCCGGCTGCTTTGTGTTGGGAAGAGACGGCAAACCAGAAGTGGACGACGTCGGCGGCGCGATATCTGTCGAGAACAGCTGCGCCCTCCTGTAAAACGGACGGACTCAAACAAACCTCTATAGATGCAAATGAGAGGCATTGACGTGCCGTGTTGCGAGAAGCATCGGGAAAAACACGCGTATCTTTCTTCGGATGTTCCGAAGTGGAGCGCGTTCAACTGTTCCTAGATAATTGGACTCCAAGACTTGGCTCCTCACCTTGACAGCAGGTCTTTCCCAGGAAGCTTTATGTTTGACGCCCTGCAGTCATTTGTCTCTCGCTTCCGCCACCAAACCCACACAATCGTTTTTCACCCGTCAGCCGTTCGACCGTGAACTTCAGCCGACAATGAACCAAATTACCGGCGCGTCACCGCTTGAAGCTCTTGTGTCCTTTTCTGTCGATTCGTCTCTCTCTCGTTGGTCTTTTCATGCGGATCCTTTGGCGCTCGCCGTCTTTGTTCTTTTGTGCTTTCAGTCGTTCGTCGCAGTTTCTGGTTCTGGCGTCGGTCTTTGTGTGTATTTTCCACCCTGATCTCTGCTGTCTTATCACTCCAACTTGCACGCGTCTCACCTGATGGTTAACTTTGAATGTTTCAGCCTCTGTGTTGTAATTTCTCCGTGCCTCTAGTCTATTTTTGACCCTAATCTGCTGATGTGCGATCATGTGTTCGTGCAGCAATGCAGTCAGGAACTGAACGAATGCGGTTGTGCGAGATTTTCCTCGAGCCATACTCTGTATGGGGTTTTTTTTCTGAGTTGGCAGAGTGGGGCCCGAGTGGTACAACAGTCTGGAGACTTATTTCCACTTTCCTTTGTCGACGGGGGTCGTTGGGCTCTTCTTTTGTCCCCGAAGCTCCCGGAGCTTCTGGTCTTCTACCAGCGACTGGCCAAGAAACACACAACATGGTGTTTCTTTTCCCCTCGAAATTCTTGCACGACTTCCGAGTGTTTCGGAGGTCTCATCGCGCTGGAAAGCGTTCCCTCTGGACGGGCTTCCGCAGAGAGGGAATCATCACCGTCAGCCACATTTTTTGGCGAGTCCACCGACGTTACCGAGGTGATATATCGCCGTTATCTCTCCGGCACCTTTTGTACCGATGCCTCCTCGCGCCATGACTCTCCCATGCTCTCGGGACTCTGCCCTCACTGACGTGGAATATGCTGCAGCACATCAGAGCCAAACCAATTATTTTAGTTTCATTTGATCTCAAAGTGTGTGCATAATGATGGCCTGGCTTCCCTCCATCCTTTCAGGCAAATTCTTGCAGTTTTTGCCCAGCACTCATAAATAAACTCTGCTTTTCATAAAAAAAAAAAAACAAGCTGGAACTGATCGCCCATCTAATTTGTACAAATGGCCAATCATCCCATCATCCTTCTTCGTAGGATGACCACAATATCTCTGATTAATGCCACTGTGTCCATGATTACAGCTGCAGTGAGACCAGCAAAGGAGAAACTAACGAGACCAGAACGAGACACTCGAGAGACTGAAACAGATCTGGAAACAGCTTTGATTTGGAGGGAAGCTTGGCCACGAAAACGACTGCAACACATTTCGTTTGCTTCCTTTTGGAATTGGCCAAAAAACACGTTTTTATTACAAATCCGATCGTTTCATTGACGAACACAAACAGATTTACCCCCGAATCAGACAACAGCGCTGTCTGAAGGTGTAACCAGTTTGCTCTCACTTTCACCTGACACAAAGAATAGAGCTTTCCTCTTAAAGGGACAGGGACGTATTCTGGGTGACGAATCGTAGTCGTACTGCTGTTTGACATTTGATTTATAACAAAAACAAACGCAAAAAAAGGACATTTCAAAGCAGAACAAGACCAAGATGCACCTCAAACCTCTGACACGCACTGCGATAACACGCTACAAGACACTCTTCTTGGATCGCTGGACGAGCGAACCACTCCCACACCTTAAACAGCTGCTCCTTTCACCACTCACCACCCAACCTGCGAATTCCATCCGGGTCCGACAAGAGTCGGAGTTATCCTGCTGACACAAACACGCAAACTCCGCTGCAACAAAACCTCCTTGGTGGAGCGTCTGTACTGATGGTTTCCATCCCGCTATTTCCTCATCACACGTTTTTATACAAAGTGCAGCCTTCCTCCACCTCAAAGTATTTGAAGCTCTCTGAGCTTCAACATCCATCTCATCTCTTATCAGCGTGTAAAAACAAACAGTTCTGCCGTACAGCCCGGCTGTATTCAGCCCACCAAGTTCGCAGCCCCTCCAGATTTCGCTCAGTCAATATTTTGCCAGACCTAAAAGATGTTCTCCTGAGCAAACCTAATATGTATGATGAATGTCCGAGGTTTAGGCAATTAATAGACTGCTGACCTTTTCCAATCGCTCAGCCAGAAACACTCTGAATGCCATTATAGAGCCAACTCTTCACAGAAGCCATTCTTCACTTCTTCTTCGCTGTATCTGGTCTTTTTGGGGGGAGGTTATAGCTTCTCCCGATTAACGCCGCCAACCTGCAGGTCCCACCGCAGAACTGGAAGTCTGGAGTCATTGTGGGAGCACTGAGCTGAAGTTTTAATTAAAACGTTCGAGACGAGAACAATTTTCTCTCTTATTTTCTTTTCTTATGATTATTTTTATTGTTTTTACAAATCCGCCATTCGCTCCAGGCCGTCTCTATCTCTCCACTCACTGCAGAGTAAAACAATGCAGCTAAATAATATAACAGAACGATTGTTTACCTGTTGGTTGAGAAAAGATGGCGATACGAACCTCAGGCCTGCTTAATATTTGCTCCCTCCTGACTTATCTGTTGTTTCCACCCATCAGTCCAATCAGATCTCTTAATTGAAGGTTAATGTAACAGACCCAGGTTTTGGGCCTGTTAAACAGATTAAATAATCTGAAAAACAATGCAAATAAACAGGCGATGTCTTTCTGTGCCTTGCTTCTGCCATTTTTTTTATTGATACTTCAAGAGTTTTCTTTGTCACTTTTAAAGCTGTTGCTGTTTTTGCAAAGTATTCATTTCAAAACGGGACTCAACACACGTTGTCCGTACTGTTAATAACATACAAACACTTTCATCAAGGAGCAATAACAAAACAAGCAGTAAAACAAACTTATCACCAATCTCTGAATGTTAACATGGCGCCCGCGGCCTCCTCTTTAGCTTCCTAATAGCCCTTTTGCATCTCTTCAAAAACTAAACAAAATGTCGCATTAACGAACTACCTTTCCCTCACACATTTAACTGTGTTACTTTCCTATCTGTTTCGACACATTTCGTGTTATTTTTGCTTCAGTACTGACCTGAAACACAATGCAAATATTCAGACACACACGACAGGCGACGTCTTTCTGTGCCTCGCTTCCGCCATATTGGAGAACCGGGCCGCAATCTCACTCTATTGTTGCGCCTGCGCTCTTCCGCGTCCAAAAGACAAATGCGCCACCTGCTGGCGGGAGTACAAAACTGCACCTTCATACAAATCAATAATGTGACGACACATTTGGGGGTCACATTAAAACGGTCGAAACGGTTCGTTTTCGTCTCACTGGACTTGGTGCTTCTTTTTACAACAGGTTCCTAATTAAAAGCGAGGATCTCACAGACCTTTGGAAACCCGCCTGGAGTTCCCCAAGGATCCATTCGAGAGACCTTGTGTTTTATTAGCCACTGATGTCATTAAGTGACTCAGCCTCCATTTCTACGCCGATGACATCCGACTTTATGTGTCTGTTTAAAGGACTTCTGATAAAAGAAGTGTTTTAACATCGAAGAGGAAGCAGCAGTTAACGTTCATGTCGATGCGTTAGTTTTGGTCGTCCATCTCTCTCTTAGTTTAACCTTGTGGGACAAAATAAAACAATTAAAAGTCAATTAAAGGCGAGCTGGTTTTCTTTGATTATTACAATGTTACTTTGTTTCACAAATCCGAGCGGCGCGAATCGGAACATTACTCGGAGATTCTTCTGGCAAGGGGAGCCTGTTGGATGTCCACCAGCCTGCAGTGAGCTCCATTGTGCTGAGTCTGTGCAGTGGCTGTTGAAGCATGACAATTTAGGGGGAGAACGTGCAGCTCCTCATCAACCCTCTCCAGCCCTAAATGGGGGGGATTGTTCCGTCTACAGCTGGGATCGGCCTCATATTGCCAGCACTTCAGAAGCTGCCCTGCAGGACGGGTCACAGAGTGAGTTGAAGTTGAAACGTGTAAAATACAGAGAAGGAAAATCGGTATAGCTGTGACGAACAAAGTCTCACCGCATTCTCAGACTTTAAACACTCTGAGCTTATAAACCTCACCAAATACCTGATTTCACGTTTCATCCTCACCTTTTTTTTTGGTAAAGTCCCGCAGTGACCTGCTCAAATGCACCCTGCCTTCGATAAATGTCAGGTGGGAACGCTGGAAAAGTGGAACAGATGGATCTCTGTTTAAATCTCGACATTCACTTTATCTCTGTTAAGGTCTTGGGGGTTGAGTAGGAGAAACCCTGGACAGTCGGCTGGCCTTTGACACGCCATGATACGAATAAGCAAGCCATCATCAAAAGCTTCGAAGAACATCGATTGATTGGCCGGAGTTCACCTCTGAGTGTGACTTTCGAAAGCGCTGCGATGAATCACAGTCACTCGCTCATCCGTCACCTTGAAACAGGTAAAAAAAGAAGCAAATCCAACACGTGGCAGCGCCATCAGTGGTTTTCCCACAAACCACTTGTGTCACGGGATCTGTCCATCGTATCCTAAGCGATCAAGCAACATCAGTTGTCCCGTGATTCCTCTTGCGTAAACATTGTGACTCTCAATCGATTGAAAAACAGGAAAAAAAACGTACGAACATACTCAATAATCCAAATATCTTTGTGTCTGAATCGGCTCTTTATTGACCAACTGTGCTTGGCACTAATCGCCTCTCAGGAAAGTCAATAATAATTTTGAAGCGGCCGATTAAGCTCGTGTTTGTATTGGAAGGGCCAACCAACCTTGACAAAAGGAGGGGAACGGGGCCGAGGACATGAGGAGGGACCTCCGTGGCCAGCGGCTCTTGTTTGGGTCCGCAGAATCCCGCTGGAAGCCATCCAGGAAGAATCGGCGATCGAAAAAACTGGCTGACCTCCTTCCCTTTTTCTCTCTCTCTGGAAGAGAAGAACAATTACTTTTTGCTTTAAATTAATTTAAACTTTCTTCGCCCGTGCGTTTCGAGGCCACGGCGTGACCTTGGTTTGTTTCAGAAGCACTGACACGGAGACGGCAGCAACGTGGGGCTTTAATTAGGCGGAGGACAAGGCAGGGAGTGCATTAAGTGGGATTACTGGGAAGTCGGAGGGAAGATTGAAAATGTCAGCGAAGCGGCGACGGGATCGGGAGAGGTCGTGCGACGACGCCGGCCAATAACGCAGCCGGCCTTTCTGTCCAGAACAGGTGAGGAATTTAATCAAGATCATTGCCTCCTAACACATTTCTAATGATTACGGTGGATGACGGGACACATGAGGTGAGCGCTGAAGTGCCGAAGACTCAGTCGGGCGTGAATCGTCCGGGAAGCAGGAGACGCCGGGTAATCCTGAGAGGAATGTCTGCTGCTCAAACGCGGCACGCATACATAAATCGGTCCAGGTGGCTTCAACTCACGTTTATAAAAGTGTAAATAAGGATCTGTTGTCCAGCTTTAATGGGTCAAACTGGACTCGGTGTGGAGGGAAGAGTCAGTTCAGGACGAACTTCACCGACGGTCTGTGACGATTCAAAAACAGCATCAATGCAACCGCCAAACACACGTTATCTTTCACAAGTTCCTCCAAGAGATCAAAACAACTCGTTAAAGACTTCATTTGTTAGAGATAGATTGAGAAAAAAACACCCAGCTCGCATTCGAATTTGTTTTTTTCTTCACCACAAAGATTGCCACTCAGAGAATCACCCGCCACACACACACACACTGCTCTGTTGTGGCTTGTTCATCGCTTTGTCTTTGGTCGAGTCGAACTTGCGACTGAAAGGTTTCTCCAAATTGATGCTGTCGTGGCTTTGAAGGCGGATCACCTGGGCGCCGTTTGGAAAGCAGCTCTGCCGCTTTGACTTTGAACCCGAAGGTAATTTTCACCGTCTCAGCGGGGAATCGGACCTTTAATCCTGTTTTCTGCGCGCGGGCTCGCTCGCCCAGCACGTCCTCTCTTAAGTCAAGAGGTTCATGTTTACGAAGGTTTGATGTCTGACAGCTCCCTTTTTTTTTACCTCCTTGTAAACTCGCGTTGACAACATGAAGGATCCGGCGGTTCGTTTGGGTTTGAAGGTGGCTTTTTCTTTCAATGGCTCCGAAATAAAGAAGGAGGAGGAGGAGGAGGAGGCGAGGAAGCTCCAGCGGGTGGTACGTTTGGGTTTGGAGCGACCGCAGCTTTGGCGACCATCAGACCGAACGTCACAGCGTGTCCCCAAACGGCACAATGAATCGGGGATGAGCTTATTAGACGCCAACTCATCTCCGTCCCGTCTGGCAATTCGGTTTGGAGGGCAATATCATGCTAAATGCATTTGGGGGGGGGGGGGGGGGGGCGCATTCATTTACATGCAGGCGGCCTCGGCAGATTCATTTGAAAGTTGCTGTTGCGGACTGACCTTGCGAGGCGTGATTGAGTGGAAACGTTGCCACGCATGGCGAGATTTTGTTTGCGCGACGGCTCGATTTGCATACGTTTACCATCGAAAGTGGGAACTCGGAAGCGGAGACGGACAGGAACGCGGACGCTTGTTTTGCGCTCGTCTCGCGGAGCCGAGGGCGTTCGGCGACTCCGTGCGCCGAAAGCCTTCCGCTGATTTATGTATATCAGAGGCTTCATAAACAAACTGCTGTGTTGTTTCCGCTTCCCACTGGAGACCTTGTCTGATATCAGCAGCAGCACCCTCCAGTCACACTTCAATCAACAATCAATCAACTTGTCACTGACATTTAACACTGGAGTGTTTTCTGCCTCTGACGGCGGCGCTAATCAGGCCGCTGACGTACCGGCGGCGGCTTCGCGCCGCACCGCTCGAGTCTTTAAGCGCAGCTTAGATGCTGCTGCTGCTGCTGCTGCTGCTGCTGCTGCTTTGGCTTCATCGAGGAAAAAAACAAGCTTGACATTTTTCTTTTCAGCCTCGAACAAAGAGAGAGGTCAGTGTGAAACAAAAGAGAGCCGCTGAGGCTGGCTTTGATGCGAGCCCTCAGTGAGACGCGTCGAAGCAGCATCGAGAGGGAACAACGGGCTGAATAACAGTGATGCGAACGTGAAAAGTTCAGAGCAGACGTCCAATCGAGGGAGAGGAAGCCGTGGACGTTTCGTTGGACCACTTTGAAAGTCACTAAAACTGATAAAATATTGCATTCATGGGACTTTTTTAGGTCTCAAAAGCAAATTCTTCTGTGTTTGGACATCTTTGAGCGCACAGAAGGAAAAGAGAGAGAAAGAGAGAGAGAGAGAGAGAGAGCGAGCGCGAGAGAGACAGACAGAGAGAGAGAGAGCGAGAGAGACAGACAGAGACAGAAAGGGAGACAGAGAGAGAGAGAGCAAGAGACAGAGAGAGAGAGCAAAAGAGACAGAGAGAGAGAGAGAGAGAGAGAGAGACAGAGACAGAAAGAGAGAGAGAGAGAGAGAGAGAGACAGCGAGAGACAGACAGACAGACAGACAGGCAGACAGACAGAGAGAGACAGCGAGAGAGAGAGAGAGAGACAGAGAGAGAGAGAGAGAGGGGGCAAGTTGGGACAACAGTTCGCAGCCGCAACAATGAATATGACAATGCAACGCCTGTAGGCAGGGAGGGAGGAGAGAGAGGGGGGAGGGAGTGGGTGGAGTGGGTGGAGGGGGAGGAGGAGGGGGGGGGGGCTGGGGTTTACAGTGGAGGTAGTGGTCCGGGCAGCCTAAGTGGCCTGGCTGGCAGGCCGACCGCACCGCACCGCTCGCCGATGAAGCCCGGTCATTAATCACAGGCCTTTGGGGTCGTCCCACTGTAGCACAATAGTAGGTCACAGGGAGCTCCTGCTGTCAATCACCACCCAAGTGTGTGTGTGTGTGTGTGCGCGCCAGCCCGCCGCCGCCTCCGCCGCCGCGGCGAGGGGAGGGGCTTCTGATGGGAACGTGTCATTCTGCCCGCAGCAACGAAAAAGCAAACGGAGGAATTAATGCATGATTGCAAACACGAGCGAGCGAGCGACCGTCCGGCGGGAACCGAAGCCTTGATTTACGCCGCGAAAAGCCAAACTTGAAGGATAAAGACGGCGCGTTTGGGAGCGGCGTCGCAGCGAGGTGCCGTGGCAGCAGCACGCAGACGCACACTCGGACGACGGCTCGGCGCCTGTTCAGCCGGTGTGTGACCCAGTTTGGTCAGGCGGCCGTCGCGGGTTAATTCAGAGTCGTCACTGTCGGCGCACACACGCCACGGAGAAAAACCGCGCGCTGAGGAAGTCGCAGGAGGCAAGAAAGAAACTGTCGCAAAGAAAAACACACGAAAACGAGGATCTGATCCCCCTGCCGTTGCTAAGCGACACCTAGCAACCACGATGTTTACGTGCAGATCGACACAACCTGATCATCAGCGACTTTAGTTGCGTCTAAAACTGATCCGTTGGCGAACTGACGACGCGGCAGTTCGATCGTGGCTCTGTTGCTGCATGTATCCGCGTAGCTGGACTGGGATCGGACTCGGTGTTTCCGCACGTGCTCCCGTCCGCCGTACGCGCCGACAGGTGGGTGTGTCGCTGCGGAGCGACTCATCGAGGAACAAACAATCACCGTGGCGACCGAGGAAGCCAAAACTGGCGCTGTGGCGGAAACACACGGCGCCGCCTGTGGGGGCGGAGTCAGAGGATCCGGAACACGTTACAGCAGCCGTAAAAACGCCACGAACTATCCGGAGACAATTGATCTCGAGCCAATCAGGGGCCTCTATTGTGAGTCTCAAAAAGGTTCCTGGTGCCCGGTACTTTAACCTGATGGAAAACCCTCAAAACAAAGCTGAAGAAAAGAGATGCTGATGAACTAGTCTCTCATCCATCCATCCTTTTCATCCATCCATCGCGGTGACTCCACGGCGAGCGAGCGCCTCCGCGCCGCCGCGTTGCGTGTTGTTCCAGTGACCCACATTTTGTGTGCAACCGCACACTTTGTGCGTTTTTCACTTCGTTTCCTTCCGAGCGGAAACTCGGCGCGTCGTTTCCTTCCTTCGGGGGCTGAACCTGCGCAGACGGCACGCAGATACCGACGGAGGAGAGAAGAAGAAGAAGAGGAGGAGGAGGAGGAGGAGGAGAGGGCTCGGCTACAGCTGAGCAACAGTCAGACCGCTGTAACCATGGCAACAGTGTCAAACACGCTCATCGGGGCTACGGAGAGGCAGCTGATGGCGACCGCTTCGCCACACTGCTGCCGAGACAAAGAGCATCCCTCACTTTCCCTGAGATGGGAACAAAGAGCCCAAAAATCACCGTCGTCTTCTTCGGCATTCCGGTTTTTAACCACTCCAACTTCGACCTCGTCGCGCGGAAGCAGAAGAGAGTCAAAAGTATCAGGAGCGAAGCGATCCGGCCGACGCCATTCCGGACACGGAACGACGAGTACGGCAACACCCGGTGGACAAACAACAACACGGGAGCCATCGCCACGACGAAACTGATGAGGTGACAGACGCAACGCTGTCGTCGTTTGCCTGAGCCGAATCGCCGTAGCGAGGACGTCCAAGATGGCGGAGCAGGTGTGTGTGTGACGCAAATCGGGCAGCGGCAGCGTCCAATGATGTGTGTGTGTGTGTGTTCGAAAGAACTGTGAAGCAGTGAACGCTTTATTTTCTCCCATTTTCCGCTCTCGGACTCAACATTCGGAACAAGAAACTGAAGTTTCCACTTCCTGCAGCTTCCAACGCGACACCCCCCCCTCTTCCTCCTCCTCCTCCTCCTCCTCCTCCTCCGGGCCCCCTGGGTGAGACAACACTCGTATTCTGTCGCTCAGCCTCTGCACACCTGCATCCCCAGCTGGACAACCGACCCCCCCCCCCCTCCCATCCCTCCCTCCCCCCCCCTCGCCGTGGCGCTCCACTCCCAGCTGCCTGCTCTATTTATAGGCCCTGTTTCATTTCCACACCTGCGGGGAGGCAGAGTTTGTCACAGTGGGCCCACGGAGGCTCTCCGGAGCGCCGCGCGGGGATGGAAATGCGCCTTGCTGATGCAGGAACTTATTCTTGTCACTCTCCTCCGCCGCCACGCCGCCGCGAAACGCCCGTGCACGTGCGGCGCGGTATGTGGCGCCAAGATAAGGCGGAGAAAGGAATCCGTGTAAATACGATTCCCTTCCTGTGAGGCGCATTCACGTGGATTACACTTTTTTTGGTGTGTGTGGGGGGGGGGGGGGACTAATCAGGTACACACACACACACACACACACACACACACACACACACACACACACACACATAAGCAAACAGAGCAGCTGGATGTGTTACGGCCACGTTTCCCGCGCGCTCGTTACTCCTTCCTGACGTGCGACAACGACACAGAAGTTGCTATTTCGCCCCTCCATTTTTTTCCCCTCCCCGCCGCCGCCGCCGCCGTCACGCCGCTCCCCGCGCAGCCTGGATGTAGCGGGCGGAGGATCCAGTCAGCGGATTACATTATCAGTCTGACCTAGTTGCCAGTTATCTCCTGAGACCTGAGGAGCCGGCGCTGCACAGCCTTCCGCCGCTACAACACGCACACGCTGTAACTTTAATTTATCAGGGGGGGAGCGCGGGCAGAAATGTGACAGGTTGACAGTTCTCTCCTCCCGCCCCTCCGAGCGCGCTCCCCCTCCCCCTCGCCGCCGCCGCGCTGGTTAAAGGGGTCCCAGCCGGGTGAGCGCCACATTTTAACCCGGCGGGGGGCCGGGACTCCCCTGGCCGGGCGGGAACCCGCTCGTTAACGGGGAGCGCTCGATGTGACGAGAATGAAAGGACGAAATAAGGTCGGTTCGCTGGCGCCGGACTGTTTCCATCAGGATAGTTCCTAGTACCAGGTTCTTTTCTAGGGGGTTCTTGGCCAAGCGGGCTGAAAACGTGGCGTCAAAAAGGCCACACGCCGCCGGGGACGACGCCGTTTTTCAGGGGCCACTTTAACGAATGCTTCGACTCTGAGAAACGGCGGCAAACGACAGGCCGCCGGCATAATGCGGCGCAGGTTTACGTGTCACCAATATGGCGGCAGAAGATTCAACGGACGGTTCGAAAGGAGAGCGCGGAAGTATGAGGCTCACTGGGGAGATGGCGAGGCGCAGGAGCTGCTCGCCCTCAGAGCAAACAAGGAAATCAACCGTAACGCCGTCGCGTTGGGTTCCAGACGCGACACGAGAACCGTTTGGTTCTGCCGCGCCGGCAGGAACCCGTTCCCTATTAGGAGAATACAGCAGCGGGACTTCGTTCAGGACGCCTCCACTCCGAGCCGCCGCCGCTGCCGCCGCCGCCGCCGCTGCTGCCGTGCTCAATTAATTTCATAAAAATCAATCATGTCGCAATTAGTCCGGGAGAATAAAATCGCGGCGAGGCGTCCAAAAGAAACGGAAGCAGCGAAAGTCACAAAGCCGTTTTTCAGGAGCAGAATCACGACACGCCGGCTGATGTGAAAGGAGGCGAGACGGCGGCGGAACAAAAGACTCGACTAATCAGCCGCCGATTCCGCACACACAAAAAAAGGAAAGTTTACAACAAATGGGAGCGCCGACGTCTGAGGGCGCAGAGAAAAGCTGATTCTGAGCGGCGGCGGCGGCGGTGGCGGAGAAAAACCTTGAAAGAGAAGGAACAAAAGGACACGGTGAGGCGGCGGCGGCGGCGGCGGCGGCGGCGGCGGCGGGATGAGACGAGCGGGGAGACGGCGGCGTTCCGAGATGGTCGAACGTAAGAGGCGAAGGTGCAGGTGAGACTTTCTGGGTCACGACTGTTCCGGGGGGAAAAAAATAGCCCATGTGAAAATTTAGGGGGGCAGGAAGGAGGAAGAGGAGGAGGAGGGGGAG
>JASSRZ010000042.1:7137315-7149323 GCA_032164315.1 Malacoctenus gilli
CTCTCTCTCTCTCTCTCTCTCTCTCTCTCTCTCTCTCTCTCTCTCCCTCCCTCCCTCCCTCTCTCTCTCTCTCTCTCCGTCTCTCTCCCAGCTGGTTTAGGTGAAATCTGATCTGAATCGCTGCTTTTGGCTTTGGCCACTCCTGCGCCGCTACTGTAGGGGTGGAAAAAGGAGCCCAGCGCAGAACATTAAAGGCGTCTAATCTGATTAAAAGTGGAGCGCGTCGTTTCAAAAAAAATAAAAAAAAATAAAAAAAAAATAGAGAAATAAAGCCGAGATGCGCAAAAGCCCGCTGCGCCAGAAAAAAACAAAACAAAAAACAAAACCCAGAAACGCAGGCGGAGAAACTTGCCGGCGGAGCGTCGGGAGCCAAAGTGCGCCGGTGAAGTGTTATTGTTTGGCTTATGTCTGCTAACTGACTCCTAATCAGAGTGTGGATGGAGGAGCCTCCGCCCCTCGAGCCTCCATTGGAGAAGGAGCGGCGCGCAAGTCCCACCTCGCTCCTCTCCGCCACGTCAATCATCCTCCCGGGAAGGTGGGACCCCGCAATAAACATAAAGAGATGTGACCGGACGGAGCGGGTGGCGACGCCGTGATGGATCGCCGCTGAATATGTAGCCTAATAAATAACGGTGAGTGGCAGCAGGAGCGCTGACCCGGCGGGACGCGCTCGGCGGCGGCGGCGGCGGCGGCGGAGCCGCGGAGCCGCGGAATATTTACATCCGTGTAATCAGGTCCGAGCGGGGGATAAATCAGCCGCGATTTATCGGGACGCGCCGCAGCTCCGGCGGAGGGGTTGGCGGAGGAGGAGCGGAGCTGCGACGCCGGACCCGGAGCAGTGCCGGAGACACGCGGGCTGGCGGCGTCCCGCGGGCTCCCGGTGCCGGACCGAGCGCCGGTAACGCCGGATTATTATGGTCTGTCCAACTACAGCCCAGAACCAAACTTTAAGCATCCACACAATCAGACGTGTGTGTGTGTGTGTGTGTGTGTGTGTGTGTGTAAGTAAAGGAGTTTATGTTTCTGTATGTGAATACATGAGTTTGTTTGTGTGTGTGTGTGTGTGTGTGTGTGTGTGTGTGCGGGTGTGGGTGTGTAAATGTAGTTTGTGTATGTGAATACAATAGTTTGTGTGTGTGTGGGTGTGTGTGCGTGTGTGTGTGTGTATGTAAGAGTGTGTTTGAATACAAGTATGTGTGTGTGTGCATGCGTGTATAAATGTAGTGTGTGTTTGTGTATGTGAGCACACAAGTTTCTGTGTGTGTGTATGATCAGTGTGTTTATATATTAATGTATATTTTTGTATGTATGCAAGTGTATGTATGCGTTTGCGTATGTCAGCATGTATCTGTTTTGTGTGTGGGCATGTGTGCGTGCATGTTTGTGTCTGTGTGTGTATATGTAAGAGTGTATCTGTATACAAGTGTGTGTGTGTGTGTGTGTGTGTGTGTGTGTGTGTGTGTGTGTGTGTGTGTGTGACTTGTTGAAGAAAATGTGTAAAAAAATAGTGTTCAACACACTTTAAATAAAAGCTCTTTTTGTGTGTTTGGACATTTTTCTGATCAAAGCAACAACGTGACTTATTCCTAATTGAACCGATATTCAAACAGTAGCGAAAGTGACAGCTGAGGCGGCGTGACGACGGCGCTGCGCGGTCAGGCGGCGTCGCGGCGCTGCGGCAGCGAGCGGCGCGCTGCTGCTGCTGCTGCTGCTGCTGCTGCTGCAGTCTTCTCGGCCTTCTTTGGCCGGCCGGACACAAATCGATCAGCCAGTTTTCTCATTACGCGCTGAATAGGGAGGCAGGCTGGTAATTGTCACGGGGGGCCGGGTGGGGGGGGGGGGGGAGGTGGGAGTGTAGGAGGGGGCGGGGCGGGGGGGGGGTGATAATGTCCGACACTCGGGAGCTGCAGGGCTGCGCGGCGCCCAGACGCCGCCGCCGCCATTCTGCTTTTATTCCCCGTTTAACGGGCTCGTAATCTGAAGAGGGAGACGCTCGCGCTCGCCGATCCTCCGGCGCCGCCGCTCCGCCCGTTAGCACGCAGGAAGACACAGCCAACGCTCGCTGCCACGCTGCTGCTGTGACATTTCCCAGTCAGCGGTGGGCCGACGGAGCCGGAAGCCAGCGTCCGTTCGGCTCCGTCTTCAACCTCGGGCGCGTCGGCCTCGATCGGCAAACGAAGGCGGCGGCGATTCGCGTGAAATATGATCGAAAGAGCTCATTGTTTGGGCTCTAAATTCAAATTTATTCCGCCGCCGGCCGACACACAGAAAACGACCTTATTGCCGGGGAAGCTGTTGGGGGGGGGGGGGGGGGGATTAAACTCGGAGCAGGATAAACGAGACCTTGTTTGCGGCGGCTCTGATTGCGGCGCTTCAGATGAAGGAACCGTTTGAAAGAGGAGAAAATCATCTGACGTGGCAGATTCTCTCTGCGTCAGAACCAAACGTGTCGCCGCCGCTGCCGTTGCCGCCGTTGCCGCCGCCGCATTAAAACCCCCATCAAAAAGTAGGCTGTGATTACAATTGCAAATGAATTTGGGGGTAAAAATACTCTAATAAATAGTGGATGTTTTGCTGCTCGACGTGTTTTTCAGGGCCTGGAAATGTTAATGCCGAGCGCCATTCCCAGCAGGACCGGGAGCGCGCTGGATTTGTTGACTCGTGTTGTGTTTACTCGAGTCCCGCGAGGCGCCGATGAATATTAGACGCAGACAGAAAGTAGCGAGGATTATTTAGTGCGTCTGTGACTGGAAACCGCGATGAGCCTCAAGTCTCTTCGGCGAGCGGCGGCGCCGAAGCTTCGACGGATCCTCCCCGGAGCGACGGCGAGCCGAGATCCAGTCGAGATCGCGCTGGATTACAGTTACTCGTCGCAGTTACTCGTTACTGCAAAAGAGTATTAGCTGTAGTTCCTTGTGACGGCCTCTCTCAGCTCAGTGTTTCCTGTCTTCATACTGTCCCTGCTCCTGGGAGGAAGATGCTCTAAAAATGTATGTTAGCTGGAGGAAGATGCTCTACAATATGGATGTTAGTTGGAGGAAGATGCTCTATGATCTGGATGTTAGTGGTAGGAAGATGCTCTTAAAAATGAATGTTAGTTGGAGAAAGATACTCTATCGATTGAATGCTAGTTGGAGGAAGATGCTCTATCATTTGGATTTTAGTTAAAGGAAGACGTTCTGTAATTTGGGCCCTAGTAAGAGGAAGATGCTCTATCATTTGGATGTTAGGAGAAGGAAGATGCTCTATCAATTAAACACAATTTGGAGAAAGATGCTCTATCATCTGTATCTTTTAGGAAGGAAGATGCTTTACTACCCAGATGTCAGTGGGAGGAAGATGCTCTAAAATATGGATGTTAATTGGAGGAAGATGCTCTATCATTTGGATTTAGTTGAAGGAAGATGCTCTGTAATTTGGGCCCGAGTTGGAGGAAGACGCTCTATGACTTGGATGTTAGTTGGAGGAAGATGCTCTATCGTCTGTATGCTTTAGGGAGGAAGATGCTCTAAAATATGGATGTTAATTGGGGGAAGATGCTCTATCATTTGGATTTAGTTGAAGGAAGATGCTCTGTAATTTGGGCCCCGAGTTGGAGGAAGATGCTCTATGACTTGTATGTTAGTTGGAGGAAGATGCTCTATCGTCTGTATGCTTTAGGGAGGAAGATGCGATAATACCTGAATGTTAGAAGGAGGAAGATGCTCTATGACTTGGATGTTAGTTGGAGGAAGATGCTCTAAAACATGGACGTTAATTGGAGGAAGATGCTCTATCATTTGGATATTAGGTAAAGGAAGATGCTCTATCAATTAGACACAATTTGGAGGAAGAGGGTCTATGATCTGAATCTTTTAGGGAGGAAGATGCTTTAATACCCAGATGTTAGTGGAAGGAAGATGCTCTATCGTGTCAAAGGATTTTGGAGGAAGATGCTCAATAACCCAATTTTTATTGGGAGGAAGATGCTCTATCATTTGGATTTTAGTTGAAGGAAGATGCTCTATCGTCTTTATGCTTTAGGGAGGAAGATGCTCTAAAACATGGACGTTAATTGGAGGAAGATGCTCTATCATTTGGATTTTAGTTGAAGGAAGATGCTCTATCAATTAGACACATTTTGGAGGAAGAGGCTCTATCATCTGAATCTCTTAGGGAGGAAGATGCTTCAATACCCGGATGTTAGTGGGAGGAAGATGCTCTATCATCTGTATGTTTCAGGGAGGAAGATGCTCTAAAATATGGATGTTAATTGGAGGAAGATGCTCTGTCAATTAGACACATTTTGGAGGAAGAGGCTCTATGATCTGAATCTCTTTGGGAGGAAGATGCTTTAATACCCGGATGTTAGTGGGAGGAAGATGCTCTATCGTGTCAAAGGACTTTGGAGGAAATGCTCAATAACCCAATTTTTATTGGGAGGAAGATGCTCTATAACCTGGGTTTTAGTGCCTCATGAAAGAACCAAGAAGAACAAAAATCCGAAATAAACAACACGCAAAAGTAGGCGGTGTGAGGCGGAGGCGCCGTCCCCGGACGGGGTGGAACAGCGCCTCCCAGGGAGCGCGGCGGGTCGGCGCGGGGTGACTTATGTATGAGGCGAGCGCGCGGCGGAGAAGGCGGCGCCTGCACGGAGCTTCTCTCCAGGAAGTAACCTTGATGAAAAATTCAGTTGTTTGCAGCTCCTGGCGTCCCTCAGGCATGAATAAAGTGAAGCCAGACAGAGAGAAAAGACCTGGGCTCAGCTTGAAACTACTCACACACACACACAAACACGCACGCACACACACACACGCACGCACACACACACACACGCACACACGCTCGCATTAGGAGATGGGTACGAATTAAACTTTAATCACGCCTCAAATAGATTAAGCGACAGGAGCGGACTCAGCATTTCCGAGCCCTCGCGCTGCCTTCGCTTGACCATCCTTCTCTGAACTCCGGCTGAATGAAAACACCCTCCACTTCCTGTTCCTGAGAGTGCCTTTCAAAGTAAAACCCTCAAACCGACCAGCAGCTCTGAAAAAAGCCTCAACCTGTCAACCAAAACAGCAGAAACACTTCACCACATGTTTACTGTGTCCAAATTAGTCACAATCTTCTGGATTTTATGCTTTTATTTTCAAACAAAGGCTTTTATTCTGAAACACAAGGACAAAAACTGCCATATTTTTGGTCGCTTTGCAAGAATTCAGTAATTGAAAATGCTGCTTACCAAATATCTACGATGGCACACGGAACCGTTGAGATATTATGAAACAATAGGTGCTCTTAATGTGAAATCAAGGCTTTTAATTTGAAATTAAAAAAGGAAGTTTTAATATCATTGTAATTTTTTAGTTACTTGGAAATTCACCTCTGAGATTCTGAAGCACTTGGTTTGTTTGTGCAATAATGTGCAAAACTAGAGGGCTTTCAGCTTGAAAGGATGGCTTTAATTTTGAAATTCACGTTAGGAAATTGCTGCGACATTCCGAGATTTCACTCAATAATCAATAATGCTGAATTAAAACGTGAATTTCATGCCATGTGTTCAGTGGGAGCACAAAAATACATGACAGTAAATACTGCAGGGCTTTTAATTTGAAATCCAGACCAGAACTCGTGAGTTTGTGCGGTTGGGAGTTCAGACAGGAAGCTAATCCGTGTTGGTCATTTTCTTGATAAACGCACGTCTCCAACAGGAGATAATAACCTCATAGACGCTTTAATTTGGAATATCAACAGGAAACGGACAGAAACGGCGCCGGATCGGGACCCCGGTTAATGATCATTTTTAGTGGCGAGGAGGCGGCGGCGGAGGCGGTGGCGGCGGTGGCGGCGGCGGCGGCGGCGCAGCTGAGGCCGGGTCGGGGTGAAGGATGAGTGATATGAAGGGGCCGACCTGTCACGCGGCGTCTGACTTACTGTCCTTGGAACGGGATAAAAGGGGAGCCAAATGTCAAGCGATACAAGCGACGCATCCGCAAAACGGAGAGAGGAGGAGGAGGAGGAGGAGGAAGAGGAGGAGGAGGAGGAGGAGGAGTGGGAAGAAGAAGAGGAGGAGTGGGAGATGAATGGTTTATAATAAAAACCACAGAAGAAGAAGCCAGTAGCCATTCTGTGAATGTAAAAAACGGCAAGCTTATCATTTTCATGAGAACAGTATTCCCTCGCTGCGTGCCACAGGATTTCCATGACTGTGTGCGTGCGTGTGTGTGTGTGTGTGTGTGCGTGTGTGTGTGCGTGTGTGTGTGTGTTCTTGCTCCGGGGCCCCCGTAAGCCCTCAGACCTCTCGGCGAGGCGTGGGCCGCGTGCCCGCCGGAGGGGGGGAGCGACGTGACGGATGCGGGCGCCTCGGAGCCGCTCGCTGCTGAATTTTCCCCGACTCATTTGCATTCATAAAGAGCCGACTTCTTGTCACACACTGTTTTCTTCTTCTTCTTCTTCTGTTTTTTTTTTTTTCTTCTTCGTTTCGGCGAGGCCGCCTTCCGAAAAATCCCGCGCGACTCTCGGTGGGAGTGCGCCGGGAAAATCCGACTGTCAAAGACGACAAGACGAATGAATCCCCGTGTCAGACGCGCCGCGGCGGCGGCGGCGGTGACAGATGGAGGAGCGCCGTCCCTCCGTCGATCGGCAGCCTTCATTTTTGGAGCGAACAAACCGGCATCTCGCCCCCCCCCCCCTCGCCATAATTACCGGCGTTGCCCGCCTTGACAGCTCGCCGCGTCTGCCGTCGTTCGCCGCTGACCAGGTGACAGCTTGATTTAATTCGACGTGGGCGTGACCGCGGCGCCCGGCTCTTTCCCCCAATCGGTCGTCCTCGCAGCGTTTTAATCAGCGCACACCTGGAACAGCAGGTGAATGTAAACATGCAATTAGAGGCCCGGCCGCGGACGCTGCTCTGTATGCGGCGCCGCGCTCTGACCTCTGCTGGAGGAAGGGCGGCGGCGGCGGCGGCGTTGGCGGCGTCTCGGGGAATTCGTTGCCTCCTTTAATGGATGAATCCCGGCGGGCCGTTTTTGTGCGGTTCCAGCGAGGAACCAAAGTTCGGGGTCACGTTGAGCGACGGAGGAGGAATCGTTTGACGACGCGCGACTCGTTTAAATCCGGAAAAACAACACGTATGTCTGTGATCTTAGCGTGGGAGGAGGAGGAGGAGGAACACAAGTCACATCCAGAAGGTTCTAAGTTCCAGCCCAGCTGGGTTCTTCAGGGTTCTTCGACACTCCGTCAGACAATGGATTTTTGGAGGTTTTCAGGGAACTCTGAGTCCACAGACGATGGTTTTTCAGTCGGGATCGCAAACAATTGTCCACCAACGAAGATTCCAACGAAGGGTGGCGGCGGCGGTGGCGGCGTCTCGGGGAATGAATCCCGGCGGGCCATTTTTGTGCGTTTCCAGCTGCGGCTTCCAGAAGTCGGCGTTCCAGCGTGGAACCAAAGTTCGGGGTCGCGTTGAGCGACGGAGGAGGAATCGTTTGATGACGGGCGACTCGTTCAAAGCCTGAAAAACAACACGTATGTCTGTGATCTTTTTCAGTGGGGATCACAACCAATCGTCCACCGACGAAGATTTTCCCGACGACGGTTTTCGGTGGCGTTCGCAGACTTCGGTTCCTTCCGTTCTTCCGATTGCCTCTCGAAAAAAACCGCCAGCTACCACGGAGCTCTAATTTCACCGATATTCAATTGGTTAAAAAAGCAAAAAAGCTCGGAGGAGGTCGAGTCTCCCCGTGAAGGAGGCTGAACCGCCCGGATTCCTCAAAGCGCCGAGGAAAACGAGCGCAGGATGATAAAACGGGAGAACATCTGGTGAGCCGGCGACGGTGCCAGGACAAGACAAAGCCATGTGTCTGGCAAACGCACACACACACAAACAAAGGCATGCACACACACACACACACACGAGCATTCATTCATGCATGCACGCTCAAACCCGCCTGCCCCCCCCCTCCAAAAAAAACTTGCAAACAAGCGAAAAAACAGGAACGCCGTCTTCTGCATACACGCATATCTCCGCGTGCACATTATGCGCATTGTGCCAGCAGTCGTGCACGGCGGGGTGCAGCCGGAGAGGGGAAAAAAAAGAGGCAGAAGTGGGATGCGATTGGAGCGTCCACTGTTCAGGCGGGCTAATCTGCATACCGCGAGGCTTAGAAGTGAATATGCATGAGAGAATAAAACGATATGCCTGCGAGCGGACCACCCGCTCTCCCCCGGATTACCGGAGGAGCCACCTCCGAGCCTTTTATCTCCTCGCTCGCTTGGCGTCCAATCAAGCTGATTTAGTGTGGCGCTCGCTGACGGTTTGCGGCGCACAACGGATCGGACTTACGAGACGCTAACCTGTTGAGAAAAGAAGAAGAAGAAAAAACACCCCCAAAAAAAGAAGAAGAAGAAGAAGAAAAAGAAGAAGGGAGGAGGGTGCTTCAAATTTCAGCGAAACGCGGTGGAAAAATGTGATCCTGGAAGGTGGATTTGCTCATATTTTACACGCCTGGTTCGCTTAAATGTGAGTGGATTTAACCAACGTGTGACAGAGCGAGAGAGCGAGCGAGAGAGGGAGGGAGAGAGAGAGAGAGGGAGGATATTTGCAAGAAGTGTGCAGTATTAGACACAGAGCTCTGATGACCCATCAAATATTGAAGAAATGTCTGCTGGAACCATGAATTCACATCTCAGACAGACTTCCTCCAAGACTGTCCTCGCCAATGAATGAATATTTCATTCCAGAAAAATAGAGTGGCCCTGAAAGGCACCATTACCGAAGCCTAATGTCAGGGGGAAACATTCCCACATTTAGCTCAAAGTTGGGCTGAAATGATACGAGCCAACCATGCATAACACAATCTGATGGGGTAATGCATTGGCATCACATTAGAGCTCGTGTGTGTGTGTGTGTGTGTGTGTGTGTGTGTGTGTTTCCCCAAATGACTAGAATGAGCGAGCGGAGAAGTGGAAGCACGCAACTTTTCAATCCGTCATTTCGCTCATTTGGTGAAAAGCAACAAAACTCAGAAATGTTTTTTTTAGGGGGGGGTAAAAGAAAAAAAAAATGTTAACGCGCGAAGTCGTTATTTGGCGCTTTTAACCAGTAAAATTTACACGGTAAATAAATCTTTAAAGTCTCCATCAAGCCGAAGAGGCTTTAAAAGGCAACGACTTGAAAAACAGCGAAACTCCTAAAAGAGGAACCGGATTAAAGTCGTTTTGTTGGAAAGAATCTCGCCAAATTGCAAATAATATGAAATCGAGTTAAAACCAGGAGTCGAAATTTGTCTCTGGAAACCAGTTTGAACGAACTCAAACCGGTCGAAACGCTCCGAAGCGTCGAACTGGGAATCCGGCTTTCCAAACTGGTTGAACGACGAGTCGAAGGCGGTTTCGCGATCCAACTTGAGCTTGAATAAAAAGCTCCGAAGGACAAGATTCAGATCCAAGTCTCGAACCAGATCATGTCGAGGACCCGAACTCACACCCGAAGGTTCTGGTACCTCTCACGGCACGCAGCGAGGAGCGGGACGGTCGGCGGCGCCGCCGCCTTGGAGGTCCTGGCGGACAGAGATGTCGTCGGCGTGCAAATAGTTAAAGCCATAAAGACGTACAGTAGCTGGGCCGTGACCCCGTGGCCTCGGAGGTGTCCCTCCGCGCGGAATTCTTATTCCCCACCAAACTGACAAAGTGTTTTTAATCTTTTCTTTCCCTTCTCTCCTGGAGATTGGGGAAACAAAAATCAATAGCTGCTGGCAGGCGATCTCGCAGGCGGGTGAATTACAGGGCCTGCGCCGCAAACACAGCGCTGCATCACGGGGACC
The DNA here is from genome assembly GCA_032164315.1 of Malacoctenus gilli. NCBI lineage: Eukaryota > Metazoa > Chordata > Actinopteri > Blenniiformes > Labrisomidae > Malacoctenus > Malacoctenus gilli. The sequence goes on from JASSRZ010000042.1 coordinate 7,147,119, forward strand.
TTGGACGCCGAGACCTTGGGAGAGGCGTCGGAGACACACCGGGGGGTGGGGGGGGGGGTTTGCGGGGTCACTCTGGGTCCGCGCTCCGAGGAGAGGGGTATTTACTGCCTGCGCCGGCTCGCCGCGATGAAAAATAACCGCGCGGAGAAGCGATGGCGGCGGCGGCGGCGGCGGGAGATGAGACGGACGAGGAGCCCGAGTTCGCCGTGGTGTGTGTGCGCGCTCCACGCCGCCGCACAGGTATGATGTCAGGCTGAAGACGGATGCGGGGTTTTTTTTTTTTTTCCCCCCTCTTCCTCGCCGCCGCCGCCGCCGCCGCCGCTCTCTTCGTGCTCCCAAACGGGAAATGATTCATTAGCATTCGGTGATTTAGAACGTGGCAGCGCCGGCCGATCAATATGCATGGGCCCATCTGTCAATACGTGATTTCTGCTGGTAATTAGCTGATGTGGGCCAGTGGTCGTGAATATTGCCTGGCAACTGACAGCCTGGTTGTTTCTGTCATCACTGGGGGGGGTTGGGGGGGGCAGCACAGGTGGTGGTAGCTCAGCACCGATCGATAACACACACACACACACACACACACGGCGCTTCAAGGCCCAAAGCAGGTTCATAAAGACATCCACGGCGATGAAATACAGAGTTTGGAGCATCGCTACATTTTTCAAGCCTCATACAAAATGAATGCTGTTGCTGCTTTTGGTTCGTAAATGTTTCGCTGCAGGGAGTTTGAATAACGAAGCGGGCTGAATCTGAAATGTTTGGGGCCAAAAATGAAACCTTCAAAGCGAGCGAACTCGTCGGCGACGCCGGACCGCAAGGTGGCGTCGGGAGTCGTGCTGGCTTCTACGCTCAGCCAACGGCACAAACTGAACCAGCTGGAAAGACTTTAGAGATCCTGGATCTTTTCAGAGGATCCAAAGTTGATCCCTGAGGAACTCCAAAAATGAGTAAACCCTGGTTCTTAAGTGGAGTACAGAGTCTGACTGTAACAATCGGTTCAAAGAAATGATGATTAAAACTAAAGAGGACCCAGAGTTCCTCCCTGAGGAACTCCAAACGCTTGTTTTAATCGTGAAATCCATTAAATTCTAGTAGAAAATAACAGGACTTTTTTTTTAAATTGATAATTTTACATAAAACTGCAACACAAAACATTTTTCTAAATGTTTGTTTCTTGATAAATATTTTAATCTGAAACATAAATTTAAAAAAAAAAGCAGGTGCAGGTGGTTTATGTTTCCATCCTCTCAGTGGGTTTGATAGAAAACTGCGAAAAGAAACGGTGAAATCAGAAGTAAAGAGGATCCAGATATGATCCTTGTGGAACTCCAAAAATGAGTAAACCCTGGTTCTTAACTGAAGTACAGAGTCTGACTGTAACAATCGGTTCAAAGAAATGATTATTAAAACTAAAGAGGACCCAGAGTTCCTCCCTGAGGAACTCCAAACATTTGTTTTAATTGTGAAATCCATTAAATTCTAGTTGAAAATAACAGGACTTCTTCGAATACACATTTTTTAAAAGAATTGTTGATAATTGGACATAAAACTGCAACACAAAACATTTTTCTAAATGTTTGTTTCTTGATAAATACTTTAATCTGACACATAAATTTTGAAAAAATTGCAGGTGGTTTATGTTTCCATCCTCTCAGTGGGTTTGATAGAAAACTGCGAAAAAAGAAACAGTGAAATCAGAAGTAAAGAGGATCCAGATATGATCCTTGTGGAACTCCAAAAATGAGTAAACCCCGGTTCTTACTGTACCAATCAGTTCAAAGAAATGATGATTAAAACTAAAGAGGACCCAGAATTCCTCCCTGAGGAACTCCAAATGTTTGTTTTTATTGTGAAATCCATTAAATTCTAGTTGAAAAAACAGGACTTCTTCAAATACAAATTTTTTTTAAAATTGCTGATAATTCGACATAAAACTGCAACACAAAACATTTTTCTAAACGTTTGTTTCTTGATAAACAAGAAATACTTTAATCTGACACATAAATTGAAAAAAAAATTGCAGGTGGTTTATGTTTCCAGGTGGGTTTGCTAGTACAGAGGATCCAGATATGATCCCTGTGGAACTCCTAATACAGATTCTATAGTCTGAAGTCTGACAAACTGTAAATACATCCGTGTTTTTAATGACAGGCAAGTATTGCAGTACTTTTTTTGAAGTATTTAAGCTACAGGAGTGGTAAA
>JASSRZ010000042.1:7149423-7160930 GCA_032164315.1 Malacoctenus gilli
AAATACATCCGTGTTTTTAATGACAGGCAAGTATTGCAGTACTTTTTTTGAAGTATTTAAGCTACAGGAGTGGTAAACGGATATGACATGTTTATACAAAGTAGGAACATTTTTAAGTCAGCGAGATCTGAGGAGCAAAAACACAAAATTCCCAAATGAGAGAAGATTCCAGAATGCAGATTTGTTTTCCAGGTTGAACAAAAAACAACAAACGGTTATTCAATCATGAATCATGAACGATAGGAACTAAAGTTGCGCGATTTAAAAGCCACTTCGCTGCATCTCGGCACAACTGAGAGAACGTGTCAGATCGCTCAATTAAAACAACTGGAGACAGCTGGCAGCGAGACAATTAAGAGTGTGAAAATGATAATGATGATTATGATGAAGAAATGTTTTAATTGCTGTTTTCGAAGCCGGCAGATATTTACAGGCTTCAGTGTGCAGCAGCTTGTTTATACCTCACAAACACGACTCGCAGTATTGATAAAACTACTAAAAACCACATAAAAAATATTCAAAGCGTGTAATATCGTCGGCGTCACCGATGACAGCTTCTAAATGCCTGCGCGGGTCGAGGAAATGTTCCCGCTTCCCGACTCGTAACAATCCTGCGTCGGCCGGCCGCGCTGGCAACACTGAGCCAGCGAACACGTGAAGACGCCCCTAAAAACTGCGGAAACGAGCATCAAAGGACACCGAACGCCTCCGCGGGAAGACGAAACTACCACAAAGAGAAGCGCGGCGGCTGCCGATGAGACGGCGGCTCCGTGTTGCTATGTAGGAGGGACAGCAGGTCTTTATGCGTCGGTGCCCAGAGGCTCATTGTCTCACCCACAGTCCTCAGTCGCGGTGAGAACGGCTCTGAAGGAAATCCAAACTCACCCCCCCCCCAAAAAAAAATCAGGCTTTTGTTGGTCTTCACATAAACCCTTCAGTCACACCTGAAACACTCCAATAATGGGACACGAACGGTGTTACATGTGATGCATCGACAGTGTTGTTGTTTTACTGTCCGTACGATCACATTTTGGGGCGGAGTCAAACAGGTGGGAGGAGCTTGGACCGAGCCAACTGAGGGGGGGGGGGGGACAAAAAAATGGCGGAATGATCAAAAGAGAGAAATGATACACAAACCACAAAGAAGTACTACAACATGGATACAAACAAGTCTGCAGGAAGCTGAAGCTGACGAGTACTCGAATACAGTTACTAGTTACTTTTTGTTTACCTGTCATAGACATAAACTCACCTTTATTTAAGGCTACTAATGCTAATTACATGTACTACAAATAGAGGGTAATGCAAACTCAGTGGGATCGAGTTCAGTCTTCTGGTAAACAGGAGTTTAGCATAACAGTGAATGGGTGAAGGACAAAGAGAGACCGCAGCTCAGCAGCTCTCCATTGTTAGTCACAGTTACTAGAGTTACCAGCTTGTGTAAAGCAGTAAAAAGTAGTGATGTTAGAGTAACGTTTTACAGGTGTAATCGATTACTCTTCGGAGTACTTGACCCGCCGCCTGCACCTAATCAGCTCAGCCTCAGTCCAGGTGGATCGATCTGTTTCGGCGTCGCTCTGCTTTTCCGTTACAGCGGCCGCAGAACTGCGAGCAGTTTATCGAGAGGAGGTGAGGGGAGTCCTGAGGGAGGGGGAGGAGGTGAAGAAGAGGAGGCGAAAAGGGGAGACCTGCAGGGGAGGAGGTGAGGAGGAACCTTGGAGGAGGAGGGTAGGAGGCCTGCAGGAAGGAGAAGAGGGAGGCAAAGGAGAGGGAGGAGGTGTCATCGCAGGCGAGAGAGGAGGTGGGGGGAGCTCTGAGGGATGTAGAGGAGGTGAAGAAGAGGAGGTGAAAAGGGAGACCTGCAAGAGAGGAGGTGAGGAGGAACCTTAGAGGAGGAGGGTAGGAGGTAGGAGGCCTGCAGGAAGAAGAGGCAAAGGAGAGGGAGGAGGCAGAGGAGGTGTCATTGCAGGTGAGAGGGGGAGAGGAGGTGGGGGGAGCCCTGAGGGAGGCAGAGGAGGTGAAGAAAGGAGGTGAAAGGGGAGACCTGCAGGAGAGGAGGTGAGGAGGAACCATAGAGGAGAGAGAGGAAGGGAGTAGGAGGCAGGAGGCCTGCGGGAAGGAAAAGAGGCAAAAGAGAGGGAGGAGGTAGAGGAGGTGTCATCGCAGGCAAGAGAGGAGGTGGGGGGAGCTCTGAGGAATAGAGAGGAGGTGAAACGGGAGACCTGCCGGTGAGGAGGAACCTTAGAGGAGAGACAGGAAGGGAGTAGGAAGCAGGAGGCCTGCAGGAAGGAGAATACGCAAAGGAGAGGGAGGAGGTGTCTTCACAGGCGAGAGGGAGAGAGGAGGTGGGGGAGCCCTGAGGGAGGCAGAGGAGGTGAAGAAGAGGAGGCGACCTGCCAGAGAGCAGGTGAGGAGGAACCATAGAGGAGGATAGGAGGCAGAAGGCCTGCAGGAAAGAGAAGATGCAAAGGAGAGGGAGGAGGTGTCATCGCAGGCGAGAGAGGAGGTGGGGGGAGCTCTGAGGAATAGAGAGGAGGTGAAACGGGAGACCTGCCGGAGAGCAGGTGAGGAGGAACCATAGAGGAGGGAAAGGGAGTAGGAGGCAGGAGGCCTGCAGGAAGGAAGAGACGCAAAGGAGAGGGAGGAGGTTTCATCGCAGGCGAGAGAGGAGGTGGGGGGAGCCCTGAGGGATGTAGAGGAGGTGAAGAAGAGGAGGTGAAACGGGAGACCTGCCGGAGAGCAGGTGAGGAGGAACCTTAGAGGAGAGACAGGAAGGGAGTAGGAGGCAGGAGGACTGCAGGAAGGAGAACCTGCAAAAGAGAAGGAGGAGGTGTCATCGCAGGCAAGAGAGGAGGTGGGGGGAGCTCTGAGGGATGTAGAGGAGGTGAAGAAGAGGAGGTGAAAAGGGGAGACCTGCAGGGGAGGAGGTGAGGAGGAACCTTGGAGGAGGAGGGTAGGAGGCCTGCAGGAAGGAGAAGAGGGAGGCAAAGGAGAGGGAGGAGGTGTCATCGCAGGCGAGAGAGGAGGTGGGGGGAGCTCTGAGGGATGTAGAGGAGGTGAAGAAGAGGAGGTGAAAAGGGAGACCTGCAAGAGAGGAGGTGAGGAGGAACCTTAGAGGAGGAGGGTAGGAGGTAGGAGGCCTGCAGGAAGAAGAGGCAAAGGAGAGGGAGGAGGCAGAGGAGGTGTCATTGCAGGTGAGAGGGGGAGAGGAGGTGGGGGGAGCCCTGAGGGAGGCAGAGGAGGTGAAGAAAGGAGGTGAAAGGGGAGACCTGCAGGAGAGGAGGTGAGGAGGAACCATAGAGGAGAGAGAGGAAGGGAGTAGGAGGCAGGAGGCCTGCGGGAAGGAAAAGAGGCAAAAGAGAGGGAGGAGGTAGAGGAGGTGTCATCGCAGGCAAGAGAGGAGGTGGGGGGAGCTCTGAGGAATAGAGAGGAGGTGAAACGGGAGACCTGCCGGTGAGGAGGAACCTTAGAGGAGAGACAGGAAGGGAGTAGGAAGCAGGAGGCCTGCAGGAAGGAGAATACGCAAAGGAGAGGGAGGAGGTGTCTTCACAGGCGAGAGGGAGAGAGGAGGTGGGGGAGCCCTGAGGGAGGCAGAGGAGGTGAAGAAGAGGAGGCGACCTGCCAGAGAGCAGGTGAGGAGGAACCATAGAGGAGGATAGGAGGCAGAAGGCCTGCAGGAAAGAGAAGATGCAAAGGAGAGGGAGGAGGTGTCATCGCAGGCGAGAGAGGAGGTGGGGGGAGCTCTGAGGAATAGAGAGGAGGTGAAACGGGAGACCTGCCGGAGAGCAGGTGAGGAGGAACCATAGAGGAGGGAAAGGGAGTAGGAGGCAGGAGGCCTGCAGGAAGGAAGAGACGCAAAGGAGAGGGAGGAGGTTTCATCGCAGGCGAGAGAGGAGGTGGGGGGAGCCCTGAGGGATGTAGAGGAGGTGAAGAAGAGGAGGTGAAACGGGAGACCTGCCGGAGAGCAGGTGAGGAGGAACCTTAGAGGAGAGACAGGAAGGGAGTAGGAGGCAGGAGGACTGCAGGAAGGAGAACCTGCAAAAGAGAAGGAGGAGGTGTCATCGCAGGCAAGAGAGGAGGTGGGGGGAGCCCTGGGGGAGGCAGAGGAGGTGCCGTGCAGGAGACGGAGAGGAGGTGCGGAGGAGGGCTGGCACTGCGTCTCCCTCTGCCATTTGCATATTAGAGTGTTTTCTGGGGAAAATGAGCTGTAGAAATTAATTCAGGATTAATTGGTGCCTTTATCTCGTTAGGACAATCTAATTTAGGGGATGATGGAATTGTTTAGACTCCCTTTTGCATAATTGGATTGCGCTGAATGGCTGTCATTACCGTCTTTTTAGCATCGTCTGTGGGCCCCCGCTCCCTCGCGCAGGCCCCAGCCTCATAAAGAGCCATCATGTGTTGCGCCGGTGTTTGCTTAACCCCTGGAACGCGGCCGCCACGCTGCGAGAGGCGAGCGTGTGCTTAACCGCCGCGCTCGTTAGCGCTCGTTCCGGAGCCATCAGCGCCGCGGCGAGGAGATCCCACGCCAAGACGCGGGCATCATCGCCTGTCACGGCCGGCCGTCCGTTACCGCGGCGCGGGGGCGTGAGGCGGGAAGAGCGGCGGCGTCTCCCGAAGCTCCGGCTCGCTCGGCGCGGTTCGCTCCGTCCGGCTCTTTTTTCCCCCCTCACGTGGGACGAAAATCGATACGGGAGCTCATGTAAAAGACGTCTCGCCGGAATACCTGATGGTCTCGCTCCGACAACATCGATGTAACTATGGAAACGAGCTCGGAAAGGCCCGTCCTGACGACAGGCTCGCCGCTCGCGGCCGCCGCTTCGCGCCAAACGGCGACAGGACGGAGGCTCGCGTCCGCTGCCGCCATCATCATTTTTTCTGAAAGCACAAATTGTGTAGATATTATTCCGCGGCCGCTCTCTGGTAAACAAGGCCGGCTGGAATCTAATCTATGGTGCTGATACTCCGGCTGTGCCGGGCTAATTGAGTTGACGTCGTCTGTCCCCGGAGGGAGCAGGACGTACAGTAAAGACAGACTCCAGCCCGCCGTATAGCCGCTGTACTGTACTTACTGGAAGCGAGCGGCGCTCCGATCGCCGCTGTCGTCAACGTGCCTCCACGCGAATAAAAAAAAAAAAAGGACCACGGGTCCCCGAGTGGAGGCGAAATCTCATTATGCGCCTGCTGGTTTCAGGACCGAACGCCAGAAAAAAAAAAAAAAAAAGCGCGGCCCGCCCGGCATGTCGCGGCGCTCCGAGGACGCATCCTCGGGTGACTCGCGCCGAGGACAGGCGGCGGATTCAGCAAAGAGGAGAGAAATTTGATGAACGACTGATTGGATGAGACGAGTTTCTGAGACGAGAGACGGCGTCTGGACGGACACATTCCCGTGGACGCTGATTGGACGAGGGACGTTTGGCGGCTGTTGATTGGAAAAGACTCGTTAAGTTTGGATTAAAGGAGCGAAAACGAGCGCTGATTGGACAGTGAACGCAACACTCTCCCTTAACTCTGATTGGACGAGGACAAGAGACACCCTGTAACTGTCAATTGGACAAGATTCGTTGAGTCAGTTCTGATTGGCTAAGAGACGCTCCGTGAATCCTGATTGGACCACAGAGCGTCTCGATGACTCTCAGTGAATGCTGATTGGACAATCCTTTCTCCGAGAGCACTGATTGGTCAAAAGACGCTCTATCAACTCTGATTGGACGAGGGAAGTTTCGTGGCTGTTGATTGGAAAAGACTCGTTAAGTTTGGATTAAATAAGAGAAAACAAGCGCTAATTGGACGTTGGACACAACACTCTCCCTGATTGGACGAGGACAAGAGACACCCTGTAACTGTCAATTGGACAAGAGTTGTTAATTCCGATTGGCTAAGAGACGCTCAATAAATCCTGATTGGACCACAGAGGCCCTTGATGACTCTCAGTGAATGCTGATTGGACAATCCTTTCTCCGAGAGCACTGATTGGTCAATGCTGATTGGACGAGGGAAGTTTGGCGACTGTTGATTGGAAGAGACTCGTTAAGTTTGGATTAAAGGACAGAAAACGAGCGCTGATTGGACAGTAGACATAACACTCTCCCTGATTGGACGAGGACAAGAGACACCCTGTAACTGTCAATTGGACAAGATCCGTTGAGTCAATTCTGATTGGCTTAGAGACGCTCCGTGAATCCTGATTGGACCACAGAGCCTCTTGATGATTCTCAGCGAATGCCGATTGGACGATCCTTTCTCCGAGAGCACTGATTGGACGAGACAATGCAGATTGGACGACCCTCACTTCCTGCGTCTTTTCTTTCCCTCGCTCCTCGGACTACGGGAGCCTCGTTGGGTCAAACTCGAAACCGGAGGCGGCGCAGCTGGTCCGGGACTCCGGTTTCGGCGTCCCTGAATCCGCCTGAAAGCGCATCCGAGCGTGATTGAGGGACACCGTCTGTCGCTCGTCATGCCCCGCCCCCCCCCTTGTTCGTGATGCCTCCCGTGTCATGTTTTGATGCATTTAAGCCCCCCCCCCTCCCTCTCGCCTCCCCCTCCCTCCATCTCAGCCGCTGCCATTTCCATTCTTTGCATAAATGCAGTCTAACAGTATTAAGTATTCATGCGTGTTGGGGAAGGTGGTGCCTGTCCTTCAGGGTAAGTGTCAGGCCGGCGTGCGGCGGCAGAAAAAGCCCCGGGGAGGGGAGAACATTAGGATCCATCAGCCTGACAGACAAATCATTCTCTCATGTAAACATAAATATGAGGGTATGTTTCCAGCGCCATCCCACTATCTGTTGCTAGGCTACCTTGCATTAAGCAGTGTAGCTGTCCCTGTTCATTTGGCTCCGGGGACTCCGGCAATACCGTCATATAACCTGCTGAGTCTTAATGAGAAGGCCCGCGCGTGCGACTGGATGCCGACATGGCGAGATGTGAAATTTATTCCGCGTTTCAGCCGTCTGTCTGTTTATGAATCTGAAGTGTTGGAGGTGGAGGTGGGAGGGGGGGGGAGTAAGGGGGGGGGGGAGTAAAGGGGGGGGAGGGGGAAAAATGAAGAAAAGCTGCTTTGAAGGGGATGTATTTCTCTGCCTCCGCACACCTGACACCAGAAAAGGTCACAACGGAGACACACACACACACACACGCTCGCTCGCACACGTGTGCGCACACACACACACACACATGCACACAATAAACAATGTGTGACGCCGAGCTCCATAAAGGTCATTTGTTGCTGAGAAATCACTGATCCCCAAATGCATTAACAAAGTCAATTAACTATTCTCCCACAAAGAAGAAAGAAACCCATCTCCACTAAAAAATAGAGCGCAGAGGCTTGTCCAAGCACACACACACACACATACACACATACACATATATACATATACACCCCCTCCCCACACACACATACACATACAATTACAACAACTGCGTCCCCAGATAATTATGGGAGCCATAAACGGGGAGAGAAAGACGGTGGGAGCCAATGGTCACCGAGAAGAAAGAGCGGCGAGATGAGGGAGCGCGGCGCCAACAGCTGGTTTGAATAGATTGTGTGTGGGATGAATTAAAAAGTTGAACCTTTCCCGGCCGCATTCAGACGTCTGCCTCTGGGTGATTAATCACGCCCGTCAGGACCTGTAATCCTTTTCAATGGGAAACAAACGCAGCCACTGTCCTCTCCTCTCCAAAGGCACCGGGGGCCCGGGGCCACCAGCCCGCCTGCCTGGACACAATACCTGAAGCAGAGGAGACGTCCCCGTCCCCCCCGTCCCGTCCCCCCCCCGGGGGAAGGGGGAGACGGGATGTGGGGACGCTCTGTAATCTGCTCCAAACACGATGGGACGGACAAAAAAACAGTGGCGTCCCGCGCATCCTTTTTTGTATCCCGCCGTCAGCGGCCGAGGCGTCTGGCAGCGCCGCAGGTCCGAAATGAGGAACGGGGGGGTGGGGGGGGGGGGTGGACAAAAGTGGAGACGGCGCCTGGAGGTTTTTATCCCGCTGCCAGCAGGGGAAGTCAGAGCTGACATTCACGTCGGTCCAAACTCGTGTCACGAACACAACGAGCACTCCGGGAGCGGCAGCGGGAGGAGTTGAGGGCCAAACCCCCAAGGTGGCGCTGACCTCCAGGAACCTACAAGTCCGAATCGCTTCCACTCGTCCATTAAATTATGACCGCTGACGGATGATTGACGCCCCTCCGTCGGGCACCAAGTGTCTCGAAAGCTCGATTTATTGGAGCGTGTCCACGCAACAAAACGGCCGCGCAAAGTTTCTGCAGTTCTTCAACACAACCAGGAGGGGGCGCAGCGGTCAGCCATCCTCGTTCCCTGTATTCGTTTATCTTTGGCCTTGCTTAAGGTCAGCAAAGGTCACTGCAGTGAAGAAAACAGCCAGAAAGACAAAGAAAAGGGCAAAGCTCCTCCAGACCTGCAGGGGGCAGCGTTGATAAAACGTGGTGCAACGGGAAGCAGTGAAAAGTGTCAAATAGACTCGTTAGTGCAAGAGGAGCATAAAGGAGGTCTGCATATTTAATTTATATGTTAATTACATAATGTTTCAAATATGATTAATTCATTTCTTCTCATCTTTTTATCTGTTTTATTATTTTTTTTAACAAATTTATCCGACCTATATTAAATTAATTATATTTATTTATATTTAATAAATTTAATTAAATATAAATTATTTTTGGACAATTTTTTCAGGTTATATTTAATAAATTTTATTAAAATTATATTTAATAAATTAAATCATATTTAATAAATTAAATATAAACTGAAATACGAAAAAATTGCCCCAAAAAAGGAGAAAATCGCTTTATTTTTACTGAATTATTCTGAAATACTTTCCAAGAATATTTAACAAGTATTTAATCAGTCTTTAGATTATGATAATACACCTGTGAAAAAAATGTACTGTACCTTTAATAAAATCTAACTGAATATTATATACGTTTAAAACCTTTCATGTACTGCACGTGTCAAAAGGTGTTTGTATTATTTAAGCTGCCTCACTGAAAAGTGTTCTGCACGCTTCCACACATTAAGCCCTTTTTGAGCACCATTAGAACTGCTTGATGCTTTTATTTTGGCAACCGTTGCATGAGGATGAAGCTCAGCCTGTTGGTGGCGCCGTGTGTGTGTGTGTGTGTGTGTGTGTGTGTGTGTGTGCGTGTGTGTGACGGGATTCCAGATGACGGCAGAGTTTCCTGATATCATCCCTCGGCGCTGAAGGCGGCTTTAGTCAGTGGACTTCATGTCACGTCCGTGCGCGGCGGTAAACAGCTGATCTAGTTTCGAAAAGACAGCGAGAAAGTCGCGAGGCAGCAACAACGGCAGCCCGGGAGAAGAAAGTGTGTCATCAGCATAAAAATAGAAGCCCGCTAACGAATTCCTAATCATATCCCGCCGTTCCCCGAGGGGCCGCGCTAAAGAGGTTAAAACACCAGCCGGTGGACGAGGAGACGCGGCGCATTCGCCGTGGAGATTATTCCATGGCGTTCCGAAGGTTTACGGCATTATTGAGTGTCAAATTCACCACAATATCCCCGAGCCGGAGCGCTCTCCGAGCGGCCGCGTCCCGATGAGAGACAGCGACTTCCCGCTCCGCCGCCGACGGCGAGCGAGGCAACGTCGGCACCCGCTTTTGTCACTCCGTCGGCTGAGAACAACATCCTGGAAGCAAAACGCTCCACTTACACACGGAAAGCAGCAGGAGGGGAGAAAAGGCATCAATCTCCGCTCGGGCCCGACCGACTCGAGCGACGCCCTTTTTTTTTCTTTGAAACCAGTGAATAAATGGAAAGCTCCTCCAAATAAAGGCGCTCAAACTGGTTTAAATGGTGTGCTGACCTCTGAGTAATCACCTGAAAAAAAAAAAAGAGAAGAAGCCAGTATTAAAAAATCTTTTGTGTCCGACAAAAGGCGGATGTCAGCGTCCCCGCTGAGTGAGGGACAGCGTTTCGCCGTGCGAAAGGTTGCGAGCGCAGTAATTCAGGCTCGTCTGCGGACGGCGGCGCACAACTCCCAGGAAACAACCTGCTTCACTCAAATACTTCAGGATACTTCAATCTGCACACGCTCTGTACTTTAACACCCCTCAGATAGTTTGACTTCATAAAATCTTAGACGTTTGTAATTTTAAAGGCAGTATTCCTCCTAAATAAAACTGCGAGTTACTTCAGTTGTGTAGTAACTTCTGGATTAATCACCTCGAAAGCTTTTGTATCCGATTAAACCCAAATGTCAGCGTCCCCGCGGCGTTGGAGAGCTTTTCTACGTGTGAAAGGTTGTGAGGGGCAGTAATTCAGCGTGCGGCGCGGCGAGCTGTGGACACTGCGGCGGGGACGCGCCGGCTTTGTGAGGCTGTTTGACCAGGCGTCTCTGGGTCCACAGGAGCGCCGCCGCCGCGACGCGCGAGGGGCAAAAACGGGAAAAAAAAGGGGGAACAAAGCGAAGCCATTATCAGATCCATCTCGAGCGGGCCGGCCTCCAATCGCTGACACCCGGCGGCGGCGGCGGCGGCGGCGGCGGGAGGGCCCGGCTCGCTCGCTCTTTCATTGGCGAGGTGGGAGGAGAAGGGGGAGGGGGGAGGAGGGGGGAGGAGGGGGGACTCTGAAGCTGACTGGGAGGTCCATTAAACACACAGGCGACACCTTTCGCTGTGGACAAACATCAACACAATAGCGCTGGTTGCCAAGGAGACGGCAGAAAACAGAGTACAGCGCCAGCGGTGACAAGGAGAGGGAGGGGTCGCCGGCGAGTGAAAAGCCTCCCCGCAAAGAGCCCCCCCCCCCCCCCCCCCGAGAAACACAGCACCCTCTTTTACTCCGTGTCACGCTCGCGCCGGATTTAAAGGGTCCATTCAAGGACGACACAAGTTACCCACAATCCCGCAGCTCGCCGGGCCTCGGCGAGCGGCGGCGCAGGAATGTAATGAGCGTGGGGCCGCGGCGAGGAGCCCCCGGTTTGTGGTGCCGGGGGGGGGACGGGGGGGGACGGGGGGGACGTGGAAGAGCTGCAGGTTGCGCTTCGACGTCTCGGAGGTTCTCGCCATCGTCTCGCCGAAACAACCCGCCGGAGGAGGCGGAGCTCCTGCGGGCCGATCGTCTTTCACAGCACCTCCCTTAATCGCTTTTGACTAGTACCGACAGTAAAAATAGCCAGATATAAACGAGTACTAGTACCTGTAGTAGTAGGAGTAGAAGGAGTTGCTGTGGCAAAAGCAGGAGTAGCAGGGGCAGCAGTTGCTAAAGCACCAGCATGGACAACAGTAGTTGTAGTAGTACTAGTAGGAGCAGCAACAGAAGTAGGAATTGCTGTGGAATTAGCAGTAGCAGTAGTAGTAAGAGTAGTAGTAGCAGTTATAGTTGTAGCGGTAGTGGTAGTTGTTGTAGTAGTAGTAGTAGTAGTAGTAGTAACAGCTGCAGGAGTAGGAGTTGCTGTGGAATAAGTAGTCGTAGTAGTTTTAGTAGTAGTAGTAGTAGTAGTAGTAGTAGTAGTAGTAGTAGTAGT
>JASSRZ010000042.1:7162087-7172531 GCA_032164315.1 Malacoctenus gilli
GTGGCAGTCGTAGTGACAGTGGATAAAAGTACTACGAGTTGTAGCACAGAGAAAAACAAGACCTAATTGACACGAACGCATCCTTTTTCAAAATGGATCCTTGTAAATGAAATGAAAAAATGTCCTTTGTTCGAAAGACGGTTTGCACCACGAACATACGAATGTTGACTCTTCAGTTGGTATGAACGCCTCCTTTGACTCCACTTGCAGTGAACTGAACGCTGATGTTTGTCCCGCTTCACGGCGACGCCGAAGGCGCCGACGGACACGCGTGACCCCGCGCGACCCCAGCGTTTACACGCCTCTGTCAGCGCGCACTAATGACCGAACTACAGACGCGACGGTGCACATGTGGACGGAGTTTACTGGTTGCTCTGAACTTGGTACACAATAATCAATTATCCTGATTTATTGCCGGTTGAACTTTAAGCAAAAAGTTCTCCACTCAATTGAGCAGAAATGTTTTTGTCATTATGAAGCGTGAAGTTGAACTGGAATGGTCCTTAAAATAACACAGATGGTGGTTTACTTTCTAGTTCTGAACCTGGAGTGATTCCAATGTAAATATATATTTTGTAAACATATTTATCATTTTTTATTTCCATTTAATTAAATGTCTTCAAACTCCAGATTTGAATATTAATCTACTTCGTTTCCTGAACTGGACCAAGTTCTCATTTATGTGATTAAGCTGTTTAGATTTAAAGCCGTTTTCATGCACTAGGGGGCAGTAATGAGCTTGTAGAAGTCTGGTGACTCACTGCACCACCTGGTGGTAGAAAGTGGTATTACGCGCTGGAATGGGCTTAACTGAAAAGTGAATTTCTCTCAACAAGGATGGATGCTATATTTTTAAAAGATAGAATCTGCATTTAGTTCGTAAATTACTGCTTTTTCCGTAACTTGGAGAATCAACATTTGTCGCTTCTTAACGTTTATAACTTAAAAGAATAAAAGCGCTTTATTTCTGTCTGAAATATCAGCTGATAATTCACAATCTCTGCATTAAATTGAGGTTTTTTTTTCTTTTTATGACGACTCAAACTTAAATTTGATCCCAAACTGCACAAACAAACGTCCGAGTGGACGTTTCAGTCGGGTTTTCCGGAGCCTCGCGTTCAACAAGCGCTTCCAGCCTTCACTTTCCATCCAGCAGGACAGAAAAAACAAAAAAAAACAAGGCGTGCGCGGTGATTTATGGCAGGTTTCTGCATGGCGGGCTCTCGCCGCTCCAGCACGCTTCCTGACCCTTTCTCACTTACGAGCGGCGAGCAAAACCTGTCGATACAATCATCGCCTCTCACCTCTGGATCTGACAGCACGTCTGCTAAACACTGCCAGGCTCACACTCGGAGAGGAAACTCATTTTCCTCCCTCTGTCTCCCCCCCCCTGCCTCCCCCTCCCTCCCTCCCTCCCTCCCTCCCCCACTCCACCTGCCTGAGCTGCCGTGGCCTCGTCTGAATCCTCCGAATTCCCCGTCCGCTGCGGCGTATCCGCCTGGAAACGCCGCAGATGCCGGCGCTCCGCAAGTCGCAAATGAAGGGAAGAAGAAGAAGAAAAAAAAAACCAGAAGGGATGAAGACGTCAGTTATGGCAAATAGAGCTCTGTCACACTCCCAGAACATCTCTGTCACTGATTATCAGACCGGAGAGTCACACACACACACAAAAACACACACACACACACACACACACACACACTGAAACAACACGAGCTCGATAAACAGCAGCAGAAGGAGCCGGAGTTACACCGAGCGAGGCGGAATCCGACATCGCGGGTCGTTCCGATGAAGAGGGAGCCAATCCGCTGCTCGGTTGGCTCTCCACCGTCCACCGAAGTGTCCAAAGACAATGGTTTTCCTCCAAAGTGTCCACAGACAATGGTTTTTTTCCGAAGTGCTCACGGACGATGGTTCTCTGAAGCGTTCGGAGATGACTGGCTTTTCCTGGAGCGTTGAAAGAATCCGTTTTTTCTACTTGTGGTCGGTGGATTTCAGAGGTGTTCACCGACGATGGTTTGCAGCAGCGTCCGCAGGCAGTGGCTCGCTGTCGCGTCCCAGATTCGATGCGATGGTTTCCTGTCCGAGACCGACACTGTACGGAGATTTCAGGCCACCTCCAGAAAATGACGACGCCCGTTTCTACGACAACGCTCGCAGGTAAAACCGAGTTCTCTCAGTTGCCGTTTCTTGGGAGTGCG
Organism: Malacoctenus gilli; assembly: GCA_032164315.1. Taxonomy (NCBI): domain Eukaryota; kingdom Metazoa; phylum Chordata; class Actinopteri; order Blenniiformes; family Labrisomidae; genus Malacoctenus; species Malacoctenus gilli. The sequence continues at coordinate 7,164,289 of JASSRZ010000042.1, forward strand.
GACTCCCGAACTTCTGAAGCTCGGACGTGGAAACTCGGAAACTTCCAAGAATGGGAGTTCGCAGTACACTTTTGTGTACAACTGGAACCGCAGCGTACTCGTGACGTCACTTCCTTGATTTCGGTGTCCGCCGCCGGTGATTATCCCAGAAATATGTTTATTTTATGTTGTAAATTTAAGAATAAAATAAAGAAATAAAACAAACACCTTACTCGTTTTTTTAAATTACTGCTCACAGTTTTGTGGTCGCTCCTCCGCCATCGCTGGTTGTAGTGAAATGCATTCTGGGATACGTGGCTGTCCGAGGCCACACGAGTCACCATCCGATGCATCCTCGGTAAAATGGGCGTGGCAAGTTCACATCCGGGTCTCTAACCGGACTTGCCGAAATGCGAACTTGTGTTACGGAACAGGACTTGGGCGAGAACGCAAGTACGGACAAGTACAAGGATTGACAAACGGCGAGTAAGTGCCTTTCTTTTAGACTTCTTGCAGCGTGCCACACTGCCACCTAGCTGCCTGGCATGCACACGACATCCGAAAACTTCACAGATCTTTGTGCAATTCTCCCCAAAACAGAAGAAAAATTGAGAACACAAAGTCACGTTTCTGTTTTTCGATCTGAACGTCGCCTCAGTTGCTTCGTTGCTCGTTTTAAAACAGACGACGTCTTTGATTCGATTACTTTGCGGCTTCAGCGCTTCGCTTCCTCTCTCCCGCCTCATGCAGAAAAAATGACGAAGCCTCGCGGTCTGAAACCTGCGGCGGAGACGCGTATGAAAACAGATCCCGGCGCTGATTTCAGCCGTGATTTATTCGCGCCGGCCGGGGGTTCGGGTTGACGGGGAGGTCTGGAGCACTCGGCTTGTTTTTCTTCAGTCCTTCGGGGGAGGGGGGGAGGGAGGGAGGGCGGCGGGGTGAGGAGTCAAGGGGAGGACAAGGTGAGTGATTGAGCCGAGGCGCGGGGGTCAACGCCGGCCGGCTGGATCCAACCTGAGCCCGGACCCTCCTCGCGACGAACCGCCATCAAATACATCAGCCGGCGCTGTCGGCGCGCGCGGCCAGCTGGACGCCGTATCACTTCCACATGTGCGGCAACGCGCATTCGCTGCTTATCGGAGCGCCGACAGAGAGCGGCGCTTTTTTTGGGGCGGGAATAATGGATGCATGAAAATCAATCAGCGGGTTTCAAAAGGTCATCATGTGCGAAGGGGAAACCGCGTCGTCTCTGAAAAGGCCCCGCAAAGAAAGAAGAAGAAGAAGAAGAAGAAGGGCGCCGTAATTGAAACCGTGTTGCTTAAAAGAAACGCGCGGGGAACGCCGCGTCTTCTGTACGTTGTATGAGCCGGATAATTAATGCGCGGCAATCACCGGCGCTCGCTGGCGGGACGGGAATTAATCTGCGGCGAAGAATCGGAAGGTACGCGAGCGCTCTCAGTATTCCTGCGACATTCGTCTGCGAGCGCTTCAATACAGGATTCAATTATGCGGAAACACCTGAACAAACAATATCTCACAGCTAATTATTCGGCGCCGCGGAAACCGCCGGCAAACAAATTAGCAATGTTAATGCGAGAGCGCGTCTCGATATTTTCGGCTTACAAAGGCAGCAGCACCCCCCCCCCCCCCTCCAATTGCCCCTCGTTTCAGGTTTTTGTTGGCTCCCGGCTCGATTTCAGGTGTCCGTCCGTCCGCCGCCGCCACCGTTTTAGCGGTTAGAGCTCCCAAAGATTTTCTTCTGGGGCCCCCCACAAAAATTCAACTGGTCACACACATCGTTCAACCAGACACAAACCTAAACACATATTTTGTTTTTTAAACTCCACTGAAGTTTATTTCACACTTCAGGTTGCAACAGAACAAACTGCACACCATCTTTTACAGTGGAACAATTTTGTGTAACTGTATTTTTTCCCCCTACTTCTATACTGTAGAAGAGTATTCTTTGCTGTCAGTGTTATTTCTTTTTTTATTTTAATTTTTATTTATTTATTTTTTTTAATTATTTCTTATTTTTAATTTAAATTTTTAATTTTAATTTTTAATTTTGATTTTCAATTTTGATTTTGAATTTTGATTTTATTTTTTATTTTTATTTTATTTTATATTTTGATTTTATTTTGTAATTTTGATTGATTGAATTTTATTGTATTGTATTTTATTTTATTTTTTTATTTTATTTTTTCATTTTTTAATTTGTAACAAAACATGAACAGCTCCCTGAGAGGAAAATAAATTAAAATAAAGTTTGGGGTTTTTTTGCAAAAAAATGACTTTAATCCTCCCATCTTTTCATTGGCTGTCGTGAGCCTGTTCGTCGTATTTTCTACTCTTTGGCTTTGAAGAATGCTGGTTTGGAAGCATATTTTGCAGCGGTTCATCTTCTGCCTTACGTTCAAGGGAGCCCCGTCAAAAACCTGTCCATTACGCTCAATCAAGCGAGCACTGTTTATTTGTTTTTTTCCCATTCATCCATACCGCTTCCCGCGCCCCACACTTTGGGAACCCCTGGGTTAGAGGATGTTCCTGACGGACGGACGGGCTCGCCGCCGCCGCCGCCGCCTGACATTTCAGCCTCCCAGACAGAACAATGAAAAGTTGCGGCGAGGTATCTTGGCAGGGCCGGCGGCCGGCGTATCGATTGGGCAAAAGGCCCAACGTGCCCTCACTAAAAAGAGATTAAAATATCAGACTTGTCTCAGACATTTATGGAGTCTGTGACCTCAGCCAACGCTAAAGTGGAGTACATACATCATCGTCCATCTCGGCCAGTCGCACCGAGTCCTGAGTGGCTCTGACAGGAAGAAGGAAGAGGGGTGGGAACTCGCCGCCGCCGCCGCCGCCTTCGCCGACTGAGAGGGAACTGGCTCCGGATGGCGCGTGTAAATCAAGTCGTTTCGTTAGAAATTCCCACCACGTCCCGGCATGTAAATGTTCGACACTGCGAGCTGTTGTCTGGGACGCCGCTCTCGCACCTTCTTCTTCTTCTTCTTCTTCGGGGTTGGAACGGGCGAGCCGAGCGCCGATTCTGTGGGGAAAAAGGCCTCGGAGACCAAAAAGGCGGCGAAAGCTACGCGCCATCCGTTGGCGGCGTCAGCGGGACCTTCATTACCCGGCGAGCAGGTCCTGTCAGCGGCTTTTCATTACACGCTCGCCACATATCCACCCCGGGTGTCCGCGACGGGCCGCTCCGTCGCCTGTCAAGACCAGGCACTCTCGGGGAAAGTCCTCCTATCTCCTCGCTGTCCTCCCCCCCCTTGTCGCCCCCCCCCCCACCCCCAACCCGGATCCAGACGGCGAGGCGGGAGAGGCCAGGCAGAAAGGGAGGAATCGTGTTTGCCATCAACAGCTCAAGAGAGCAGCATGGCAGCAAGATTGATGACACCCTCCCCGAAAGTAACAAAAGAACTCCTGTGCACGAGGGTCCGCTTATGGGCCTTGATAGACTTGTCATCCTCTTAATAAACACCTCTGATATGTCAGCGGCGGCGGCGGCGGCGGCGGTGGCGGCGGCGGCCTGTGGTCCCCGCCACGGGCACGACCACCTACTGGCACCGCGGCGCCCTCTCTCCAGATGGAGGCCCCCCGCCCCCCTCCCCTGCGGGCGACCAGCACAGACGAATAAACAAACAAACAACGACAACACTTCCCCTCTCTCGTGATTCCAGGAGGTGAATTATGCAACGACATCTGGGGAGGAGTCGGGGAATCGATCCCGGTTCCCGCCCCCTAGTGGCCGAGGCAAACACTGCAGGGACACGCTCCAAAGCTTCAAACCGCGTTTTCACAGGACTGAGATCAATTATCGGACAAAAAAAAGAGAAAAAGGAGTTTCAAAAGTCAAGAAAACTAATTGCAGAAGAAAAAAATAAAGTAATCTGAAAAGTAGAAGAAATGTAACTTCAGTATCTTCGATGGGAAGGCGGAAATTTGCGTCTTTAGAGGAGTAAAATCAGAAAACAAGGCACAGAACAGGTCGGGCGAACCGTAAAAAGTCCTAATTTTAAATAATATCAGCTAATAACGGAAAATTAGTTACCGAATACTTTTACAAGACGAGTTCCTCAGTTATATCTGGCAAATTTGTGCGACAGGAACAAAAAGGAAGCCTGGAAGGCAGCGAAACGTGCGATTAAAAGTGCGATTAAAAGCGATCATTTTTCTGACTGATTAATTTCTAGCTAATAATTAATCAATGAGACGTTAAACGCTCCCGAATCGCGAGCTGACGTTGAACGCTGTCACCGAATCCCTCCGGTTCCGGACCGTCGCCACCTGCTGTTCAGATGTGGCGCATCGCGTCGAGGTTCGCCCCCGGTGGACAAAGTGTGAACTGCAGTTCCGTTGATCGCTCGATAAAGTCGATGACCAGAAATAACTGGAAGCAAGCGAAAGAATAAAACAAATCCCTCGAAGCGGAAACTCCTGAAATAAAAATTGCTTTTGAAGGAAAGGATTTAACAAAATAAAAGCTTCTTGTCATTCTTACGGAAATCTGATGTCCCGATGTGACAAACGGCCCCAAAACTCATTTTATTCTGTGTACCACTTAAAATCGTCACTTCTTCTTCAGCGGGAACGTTGTTGTCGCTGTCACGATTCAATCTGCCGCCGCCGCCGCCGCCGCCGCTGCCGCCTCGCCGCGCGAGAGCGAGTTAAAGCCAGCAGGGTGTGAAATGGTATTTGGAAAGAAATGAAACCGAGTCTGAAACAGTGGAGTTGGGAGATATTACCGTGTCAGGATGACAGACAAGTGCTGGGATGGAGGCAAGGAAACGCTATTATCCCAAAGAACCGCCGCACCGGATTAAATACAGACCGCCGTTCCCCGGCGCCGCTGCCGTCCTCGCCGCGGACAAACAAAAAACCCGGGGGAAAAAAAACCCCGGCGTCGCCGGAAGCTGCCGGAGGATTTTCACCTGAGCGATCGATAGACTTTCCCGCCGCCGCCGCCGCCCCAATAAGTGTTATTGCAAAGTGTTTGGTTATTGATGCGGCGTGTGAAGCGCTCTGAAGGAGCTTTAGAGGAACTCGGCCCCCGGAGGCTCCTCGCCGCCTGATTTACAGCTGAACCGATGAGTCACAGAGGACGCGGCGGGCATCCCGGCAGCCACAAGTACGTCGGCGGCCTTATTAATTTTTAAGGTGGAGTGTTGTCCTGAGGTTTGGCAGAGGACATGATGATGTACGACGCGCGCCGGACCGCAGGGGTCTGGGTCTAATTGTTAAAGGGCTGATGGGGTGAAGGTGTAAGATGTGGGGGAGGGGGGGGGGGGGGGTAGAGGGGGTGGGGGTGGGGGGGGTGAGGAAGGGGGAGTCATTCATCAGTCTCCGCGCTGACTGACGGAGTCACAAACCAGAAGGTGAGCGCCGAGTCAAGAGGCGCCGCGAGGACTTCGCTCCGCAACGCGACGCCGAATTGAGACCGTTCCCCGTCCAAGTTAGGGGGAGACGTGTTTTTTTTGCCCTCAGTTTGACTCGCAGGCTCCAGCGAGCCAGTTCCCACCAAAGTCCTGGACAGCAACCAAGCAACGCAGGAAATGGGAATTGTGCAGCTCAAAAGGCAAACGGCCTGACAGGAGTGAGCCTGCGAGTCCTCACTGAGGGCATACAACGCAGAATACCTTCTCTTAGGAGGGAGGTAGAGACCCTGACACAAATTGGTTGTTGTTTGCGCACACACACACACACACACACACACACACACACACACACACACACACACACACACACACAAAAACATCTGTGAAGACACACGTTTCAGATGATCACAGACAAAAAAGCTCAGAACACACAAATCAAATGTTTACACACAGAATTATTACAGACCTTCAAGTATTTGTACACAAAAATCCAGCTACACACACAAAATACTGACCTCTCAGTGAATATTCATGCGAGTGCGAGACCAGACGACTCAACAGTTTCCAGTCAGGTTCACCTCAGTGTCAGTTTGGAGCCTCCTGGGTGAGTTTCGATCCGGATCAGCGGGTCTGAATCCGGTTCAGCACAAACTCGGGACGAATCAACGCGTTCGGGAGCAAAACGTTGGATTCTACTTCAAAACGCCGAAAACAAGCCGCTCAACACGGAAAGATGCTGCCCTCTGCTGGGACACCACAGGAACTACAACAACAGCTGCAACTAATTACTTTTCCGTCATTTGCGACCTAATTTAAACTTTTTGGCTTCATAAAAACTTTTAAAAACTTTTTGAGACCCGACAGATTTTGGCGGATCACTGACACAAGAAATAAAGCTATAAAAATTATACCTAAAAGTAAAAAAAACACATAATTTATCCGTCATACAGAGCAGATCAAGCAAGGCTTCAATCAAATGTCACCGGAAGTGCCTATATTTGTGTTTTCCCGCCGTTAAGACCTAAAACGAGCGCTCACCTGCCGGCTGCACCTGGATCGACGCGTTTCGGTCCCGGTGGTTGTTTGTCTCACAGATTGTGTCAATAAACACGTCTGAACACCAGTAAACAAACATTTTTCCTCCTGTTGGCGTCCCTTCGACATGCTGACCAACCTCCGAGGGGCTCCCGAGCCATTTCCGCTTTCGCCTCGATCCTTTCAGAATAAAAGGTGGAAGCTCATTGGCTCGTTTGGGACAAAATAAAATCACAAACGCAGAACAATTCAAACTTTTATTTCAAACCTTTAGGGAAAAAAAACACTTTATACAAAAAGATGGCAGCAAATATACAGTCTGAGCTCACGTTCAGCTTTGGCACTTTATTAATAACAATAAAAAAAAAAACGTGGTATAAATAACCAACACATTTCACACCAACATCAGACAGAAAAGTGAAACAGCAACGTGAATAAACTTCATTGTGTTGGAAGAACAGAGACGTTTGTTCATGTAAACGACGCTTTAACCAAACTCCTCGCTGTCAGTTTCCTCTGAGATCGTTTGTTTGTTGTTTATTTGTTGCTGGAGGAGGAAGACGAAGACGCTCCGATCAGCCTCCTGCGCTCAACGCCGCATGATCGTTTGGTTGCACTTTGTGAAACTTTTTGTCATCTTTCACTTTTATTATTGGGGAAAAAAACGCAAACTTTATTTCAAAATTAGCCAGAAAAACAATCTCTTCAGAAACAGTTTTGTCAGTTTGTTTTACACTCATAAAAAATTCACTGAAAATTTGAGTTATTTATTTACTAAAAGTAGAATATTTTAATTTTATTTTCAATAAATAATTCTGAGTGACTGAATTTTCTTTAATTAAATCACTTAGGAGCTAAAATACAAAAAATAAAACTGAATAAATAATTTATTTCAACTTAAAATACATTAAAGTTCACTCGTAGGTGACGACCGTCCTTTAACTTTGTGGCTTGATACACATGTTTGTTCATTTGTAGCTTAAATATCAGCGACAGAAGTGAGCCACAGACTCACAGTGTGAAGGTGAGCAAGAAAACGTGCAGGTGAGCAGCGGCGGCGGCGGCGGCGACGTGCCTCAGGTAGCACGCGTGCAGTGTCACTTCCTGGCCACTAGGGGGCTCCATCGTGTGCTGGGGGTTAAATGGCGAAGGATTGCATAAGAGAACTGAATCTCCTGGAGGGTTCGGACTGAAAGGAGAGCCGGAGGTGGCGGTGGGCGTGTCCGAGCCGGCGACGGTGGCGGCGGGCGTGTCCGAGCCGGCGGCGCGGGTCGTCAGGAGCGACATGGCCGCCTCTGTGGGCGCCTCCAGCCTACCTCTTCATGACCACCTGCTCGAAGGCTCCAGTTGTGACCCTGAAAAGAGAACAGCAGCGTTTAAAAGGGGGCGGGGCCTAAATGGGCGGGGTTCGAGGGGGCGGGGCTATCCGACCCCACTAATCGGCAGCAGACGAAGTCAAATTCACCGACTGAGTCGTAAAGAATCGTCCGTTGGCGTTGCGTCATCAAACCCACCTGGTGTACTGGCTGCCCAGCGCTGTGCTCCCCCCGGGACCCACGAACAGGCTGAGGCCCCCCTCTGCAACCACACACACACACGCACACGCACACACACACACACACACACAGAGTAAGAACAGTGGCTTCACACACAGCGCGCGCTGCTCAGCGCCCTGCTGACACTTCAGTTCGCAGGATTTCTAAAAATAAGAGTAAAATGGAGGCCGAGGACGCAGCTGTCCAACAAACACGCAGCCAATAATGTGACCAAACTCAACACACACACACACACACACACACACACACACACACACACACACACACACACACACACACACACACACAC
>JASSRZ010000042.1:7172631-7195785 GCA_032164315.1 Malacoctenus gilli
TGTGTGTGTGTGTGTGTGTGTGTGTGTGTGTGTGTGTGTGTGTGTGTGTGTGTGTGTGTGTGTGTGTGTGTGAATAACGAATCCAACGTTTAAACGTGCCTTACAGCCTCTTTAAGTGACCCATCGGGATTCAGCCCTCCATACTGTGTGTTCCTGACTGTCTCCATGTGTGTGTGTGTTTATGTTTTTACTGGTCTTGTGGGGTAAAAACCCTCCGAGCTGCTCGCTGGCTGACGGTAACTGAGCGGCACTGAGCGCGCTCATACCTCCAACTGGCGCACGGACCCTCCCACCGCAGGATCCTGTTACACTTAACCTTTTGTTCTTCCAGCCCGGGCCAAGTCGGCAAGCGTTTCTATGTAGCGTGAGGGCGACGGTCGGCCCGTCGTGTTTGTTTTTGTCACCTTCAAACTGGTTTTAGGAGAAAAGTGGAAGAGCTGCAAGCAGGAAACCATTTGTGGTGTCAGATACTCTGGACTGGATGTTGGTGGTTTCAAGCTGGGGATCAATAAAATGACTGTGTTCAGTTTGGGACGTCCAGATCCGATTAGTGATTTTACCTGAGAGTGAATAGAATTTTATGAATCAAAAAACACACAAAAAAATGCTACTTTAAATGTCTAATTAAATTGTTTTTGTTGTATTTTGACCAGATTAAACGTTCAACATGCCAAAAAATTTTTTAATTTTTGTAGTAACAATCATACTGAAGTAATATTATAAATACATACCTGGTAAAAAATACTAATAAAACTTAAAAAATAGAATTCTACTTAGTTGCTTTAAAAATAGCACTTAGTTCATAAATACAAATTCTGTATTTCGAAATAAAAAGTAACAAAACTTTACTGTACTTCAGTATGTAAAAGGTTACGCTTTAGGGGAGATTTACTGGGTAAACACTCGTTTCGCGCAGTGCCAAGTTTGGTCCTCCGGGCTCCCGTAGCTGGAGGCTCAGTGGCGGTACGCTTGTTGCGGGAGGTTCGGCCCTGCCTCCCCCCTTACTGCTCCCCGCCCTCCCTCCCCTCGATCCAGCCCGGACACCACCGCCTGCTGCTGCCGGTGAGTTTCTCCACTTTTACCGGATAAAAACGCAGTTTTTTGTCGCGTTGTGATGATTCAACGGCGGAGTTTTGGGAGCGGATATTTAGCATGTTAGCACAGTGGCTGCTAGCAGCCTGCTAACTTTAACCGGAGCGGCGGCTAAAAATACTCCGCGGCTGCCGGAGAAGGAGAGCCGAGGACGGCGCCAGCTGACGGCGGACGCAGCACCGCTGGAAACACACAAACACACACTCCCAAATGTGTGTGTGTGTGCGTTTGCTTGTGTGTTTGTTCACAGCTGCACCACAAGCTCGTACTTGTTGATATTATGGTGGCTAAGCTAGTGGGCGTTACCCGAGTATTATTATGACTCCTGCGAGTATTTACGTTAAGCCGCTGATGTCTGACCCGTTGCCGTGGTGAGTTCAGGTTCACTGTCCGGTTACCGGTCTGAGCTCGGACAATGTAACGCGTTACACCTGCTAGTATCCCTGTACAGGTTCTTTAACTCCCAGTAAGATTATATCTCGTCTTCGAGTACAGTTGTGATTGTAATACAGTTGTAATAAAGTGTTACTCTGATGGTTATGTGTATTTAACAGCATGTATACCGTGTAAAGAATTACGCTTTTTTTTAGAAACAAAGTACAAATACAGATGTTACTTTGATAACGTGGTATTACCTCAAACTTAAATGTTTCCGTGAGTAGTAATTGAGAGAAATACTTGTACATACTTTCAACAGTACTCTGGAATTACATTACAACTCAAGCTTGAATTTGTGTGTTAAATTTTCATATTCTGATGTAAACAAACTGCGTCAGCTCCAAAGTACACAAAGAGTTGAGTATAAAGTAGTAATAAGAGTACTAATATTTGACCTGCGGTTCGACTGTCAGGCGTCTTTGTCTCTCTGGCAAACAGGCGATAAGTCCGCCGCCTGACTCATTGTGCGTTTCGTGGCGTCGCAGGTCGCCAGCGGCGCTATAAATAGTGCGGCATCATGGGCAACACCAGCGACAGGGTGTCGGCCGAGCGCCACGGCGGCAAAGCCCACCGCTCCGACAGCAGCGGCAGCTCCAAGGACCAGGAGCCCAGCGGCAAGATGGTGGACAGCACCGACGACCCCAACATCTTCAACACGCACGGGCCCGAGTCCAAGGTAGGCGCGCCGCCGCCGCCGCAGGAAGTCGCAAACGTCCGCCGCCGCCACCAGAGTTCAGACAGTCCGCGTAGCGTCGCAGAAAACGGACTCAAAACGTCGTCGTCGTGTCGGCGCCGCTGATGGAGATTCGTACGTTCAATTCTCCGGTGTTTCCGGAGGCCGCGCTCGCCAAAAGCTCGTCCCGACCTCCCGCCGTCCTCTCAAACGTCTCGTCCAGCCGAGCTTTTTCGCCGCCAAACAGAAGCTCACAGCCGCTTCTCTCTTCCTCTTAAATTCGGCCTGTCGCTCGTAGACGTCCAGCGAGAAAGAGTTCGCCCCGGATCTGGACAATCTGGTGAAAACGGGCCCCCAGGCGCGCCCCACCGTGATCCGCTGGGCCGGAGGCGGGAAGGAGGTCTACATAGCCGGTTCCTTCAATAACTGGAGCACAAAGATCCCGCTGAACAAAAGGTAAACGGACGGACGGACGGCCGGAGCAGGAAAACGCAGGACTTCGGGTGGCGTTTCTCACTCGCCTTCTGTCTTCCTCTCTGTCTTTTCTGAAGCCATAATGACTTCGTAGCCATCCTGGACCTGCCTGAAGGGGAGCACCAGTACAAGTTCTTTGTAGACGGGCAGTGGGTTCATGACCCCTCAGAGGTACAGACGGCTCACCGTCGCTCTCCTCCTTTTTTCACGAACGCGCACACGCGAGTCGTCGCCGTCCCGAGCGCCTTTCCGGCTGATTTCTAACCCGGACGAACCTCGGTGCGTTCGTCTCCGTAGAAACGAGTCTGGAGCCGGTTTCTGATGCCGGCTCGCGAAAGCCACGTGACCCCGAAGCGGTTCTGCGTTCCGCCGAGCATTAGTGACTTTGTTCGGGGAACTTTTTTCCGCTGATTGCGCCGTCGGCACGCCGCTACGAACGCTAACGAGGCGACTGGTCGTTGTGTTTCGCAGCCGGTGGTCACCAGTCAGCTGGGGACCATCAACAACCTGATCCAGGTGAAGAAGTCGGACTTTGAGGTGTTCGACGCGCTGCACGTCGACTCCCTGGAGTGCTCCGACACCTCAGGTCTGCGCTCTGCTCACTTCTTGAAGGTACTTTTCTTGGAACTTTAGCGAGTGACGACTCACGCTTCGTTTCGTGTCCCCCCCCCCCAGACCTGTCCAGCTCCCCTCCCGGCCCCTACGGACAGGAACAGTACGTCTTCCGGCCCGAGGAGCACTTCAAAGCGCCCCCGATCCTCCCGCCGCACCTGCTGCAAGTCATCCTCAACAAGGACACCAACATATCGGTCAGTGGTCTTCACGCCGCCACCGCCGCCGCCGCGAGTCCTCGCCGAAACGCTCGCCTCACGTCTGCTCTGTGTCCACAGTGCGACCCGGCTCTGCTGCCGGAACCGAACCACGTCATGTTGAACCACCTCTACGCTCTGTCAATAAAGGTACGTTCAAGAACAGCGGCAGCGTTCGTCTCACCGCTCTGGGTTTGTTTGTCCAGCTGACAGCAGGACACGCCGTCCAGGACAACCAGTGCTGGACAGGACAGACACGGAGAGACACAATCACTCACACGCACAAATAACACAACAGATTTCGTCCTTTAACCAACAAAAAAACAGCACAGGATCTGTGCTGCTGCATCGAGACTTGTAGTACCGTTTCGTGCCACAAGGTGGTACCTTGAGTGACTGTGATCTCTGCTCTCTGTGGTGGCAGGACGGCGTGATGGTGCTGAGCGCGACGCACCGCTACAAGAAGAAATACGTCACCTCTCTGCTGTACAAACCGATCTGAACCTCAGCCCGCCTGCTCCACCGCGCCGCGACAGGACGCCATGTTGCTTTTTGGGTTGTTGTTGTTTGGTTTTTTTTTTACCCTGCTGTTATTGTTGTTGTTCTGTGAGTTGTGTGTCGTCACCTTTGGCTGAATCTTGCACTGAAACCAGTTTACAGGCCAGTGTCGCGCCGGGCCGACACCCACGGAGGGCTAAACCATGGTAGCAGTGTGGGAGGGGCCACAGACCGCCAAGGGGGGGGGACGGACGGACTGAATCACTGTGTGTGTTCGTTAATGCGTGGAAACACGAGTGTTTGGGTTCGAGCTGTGACGTCGACCCGTCAATGACTGAAGGTTCCTGGTGACTTTTCACGTCCAACCGAAACAGGCTGATATGGTGGCTAAATGACTGTGCGTGTGTGTGTGTGTCCAAGTTTATGCTTACCTCTGAGGACCTGTTGTCTTCGTTTTCCCTCCAGGCTCTTTTAAACGGTTGAGTTCGCTCGTCCTGTCCAACAAGGTGTTTTTGTTGCCCTCAGCGTGGACTCGCAGGCTCACATGTCAACTCCTCACTGTCTTGTTTGGTTTTACAACTTCTTTGACCCAGTTTATTTTTTTTCAACGTAACATTACTGGAGGTGAAATCTGGCCTAGTTTGGCAGGAAGAGCCTGTGAATCTAAAATGAGGGCAAAACTACCCACAGAAAATGACTGAAAGGCTTCCTGAGCTGCAGACAGACATTCACACGTCCATTTACTCTCACATGAATCAGCTAGAAGTGTAAACCCTCAGTTGTGACTGGCAGGTTCACGATCCCCGTCTCTTTAACCTTACAGCCTCATTGGCTCGAAGTCGCTCTTTAATTCGACTTGATGCTTCGGAACACGAACATCAAAAGACCCGAAAAGGACAAAAATGAGCCTGAGAGTCTTCAATGAGGGCAAATAAGACACCAATCTCAACACACACACACCCCTCTCTGTCCACTCATACAGCTGCTGTATCAGCCTGAAGTCTGCATGTACTTGTGGCCTGTTGCGGAGCCGGATTGGCCGTCGCTCCGGCTCTGAAGTGCAATACTGAGATTTAAAGTTTGGGCAGACCCGCAAACATGAAGCGGAGTTCACGTGGACGAACCAGCGCCTGGAAATTTGGAAAAAAAAGCAGTTTGATAGAAAATAATCTGAACAGGAAGCTCAGTGTTTCGCTCTGCTGTTGCCTTTCGCTCCTCGTCACTTTAGCGTCGTCGTGAACTATGCAGCAGATCAGTGTCGCCAGCGCTTTTGCGTCTTTAGCGTCCAGTCTGCCCAAAAGAACCCGGCACAATGACGTTGGAACGCCACTGCGGCCGGAGGTCCGACGAGCAAACTGCCAAAAACGCGAGACCGCCGGCGCGGAGACGAACTGCAGCCAGGAACTCACTGCTGCCACCTATCGCACAGAAATGGCATTACTCTGTTGCGTGTCCGTCTGTACCGAGTTGTATCAAACAGGAATGTACTGTATCTACGTTACGTGTTGTCGGAAGCCTGTCCGCTTCAACCTGCTGCTTTGCATGTCTGAATGTTTGTGTATTGACGAGGTTGTGTACTTATTTACGGTGTGGAACAACACACGAAAGAGGCGTGCCGCTGCCCATCACGGGATATTCACACAGGGCTACGATGAGCAGCGGCGTGCGCCTCGAATCTGACGTTGTACAAAGTTTGCTCACGTGTGTTTTGAAGCGTCCGAGTGACGTGTGTGTGTTTTCCGCGCACTCGTTCAAAGTGGCTTTTATTTCATTTTTCGGGTGGTTTTTTTGGTGTTTTTTTTACCCGACAAAGTGTTTTGGTGAAGTTTATTCTGACCAGCTTTTGACGGCGTGACTTTAAAAAAGCTAAAACCAAAAAAAAAAACAACAAAAAACTTGAATTTTACAGCTCTTTGAATGTTTGCAGAAGCAGTGTGGAGATCTGCTGTGTGGAGTTTAACTTATTTACAAATAAACAGGACGTCTGACCCTCCCTCGTGGCCTCGTGTTTTCCTTTTTGGGGATGAAATTGGGTTAAAATAAAAAAAAGTGGCTCCTTTTCTTGTTGTTTTTCAAGTGTTTTTATTCGTTCAGTTTGAAAATCCTTCATTTCTAACACAACACACGGTTTACTTGTCATCAGAAGCAGGACCCGTACGAGTCCTGCTTCGGCTTCCTAGTTCATCTGTGCACAAAGAAAACCTGAAAACGCTGCGTCAGATCTCGTAGCTTTATATACAAATGCAACCATAGCGACGGACGGCGGTTCGATTCCCTTCGAAGGAACGAAAAAGGCGTTTTGTTTACGCTCTGAACAAGGTGCTCACAATCTTTTGACTCAATGGCTTCGTTTTTTCTCCCAAACGTTTTCATCTTTAGTCACTTTTTTCTCCGAAGACAAAAGCGTAAACAAAACCGGATTTGGCAGGACTCGGGTAGACGCGTTTTAAGGCCATTTCTACCGCGGAGAGACGACGGAAGACGCTCTCCGGCGCCACGTAAAAGGCAAGCGAAGCAACATCAAGCAGGAAGTTTGGTTACAGGCCGCCGCCGCCGGCGCGTTCGGCGTCTCAGACATGAAGGCAGAGTTTGGGGCTGATCCCCAAACTCACACACGGCGCTTCTACACCACACTTAGCAGGAAGTGGCGGCAGCATCCTCAGAACACCATCAAAATAAAAGAGATCACGCTATTGCACAGCTACCCAGAGTCAACACTGCCAGAAGCAAATGTTGGATGATTACACATGCACACACTCCAACACACACACACACATTCTTGCATTTGCTAGTAAGAGAGGACTCAGTTACCACGGCAACGAGTTGATGACCTCATAGAGAGAGTACTTAGGGCACTGGATGGCACTGTTACCTACGGCAACCAACCAGTTTCGGGGTATTGATACCAAAAGAATAATAATTCGAGATTTGAAGTTTGATCCGGTTCCGGACGCGTCTACTCGGAGACGATTCCGATAAAAAACTTTGGCGCTTTAGTTTCCGATTCCCGGAGATACAAATCGGTAACATCAATCTGGATTTAAATAATTTAAACGTCCCAAATTTAACAAAACTCTTAGGTAGGAGGTGACCTTAAACTAACCGCTTGTTTTCGGTGTTGCTGCCACCTGCTGGTGCGTTTTGGGACTCCTTACTGCATTTTAAATTGACGACAAATTTTTGCAAAAGTAGTCGGTGGTACTTTTTTCCTGAGATCCTCCTGCGAAGCCTAATTAAATATCTTTTCACTCACATGCACACCAAAGAAAAATCAGAGTAAAGCGAGTTATTTACAGCAGGAAGTGGCGAAAATGTACAGCGGGAAGGGACACACACACACACACACACACACACACCTCAAACTCAAGCCGAACTGTTTCTAAGCGAGTAACGGAGCAAACCAGCAGCCTGCCAAAGTTTGGAGACACAGTGAGAACTTGATCTACGTTGCCGTTGCCATGGGAATGCTCACTTGCGAGACAATCGCAAAAAAAGAAGAAGAAAAAAAAAAAAAGCCAACCTGGTTTGAATTTTTTTTTCTTTTGGTCCAAAAAAAACAAAACAAAAGGAGCTCGTTTCTGTCGAGGTTCAAATGTCTGGCGGTTACCGTGGCGGCGCTCCGTCGGCGTCGGTCATTCGCATGGATAAGGCAAGTCAGAGCCAAGAGTTCCGGGTCCAAACTTTGGCGAGTGGTGGCGTGCGATTCGACCTTCAACAATCTCTGTCATGCATCAACACGTGAGAGTAAAATACAATCGTCACACCGGTCAGCGTGTGTTTGTGTTCTAATACGATTCCGAAAGTGTGTTTCAAAGTTCCAGTGTGAGACAAGAAAAACAAAAGGAAAACTCGGAGCAGCTTCGGCGTTCCGGAAGCGGCGTCGTTATTGCACATGCTCGTATGAGAACTCCCGCTCAGGAGTGAATACGCGGGTTTGGCGGCGTTTTCTTCTCCCGCCGAAAACGCCGCGGCGAAGCCAAACACTGGTGGGAAACACGAGACTCTTACCAAAATACAAAAGCAGGAGCCTTTTCAAAATAAAAGCGCCGGGGCAGTTTTCAGAGGTCTGCTCCGACGTCGATCGACTTCGAAGGCGTTAAGCGTTCAGGCTCCTCTTTTCGTGATCTCCGGCGCCCCCTAGAGGTTCCCGGGCTGCAGTTTGGGAACCATCGCTGGAGCTTCGATTGATTCTAACGAGGCATCGCCGAGATTTTTCAAACCAACTTCTTTTTTTTTTTAACTCTTTATCCTCCTCAGCTAGCATTTCATTTATGAGCGTCCTCCTCAGAGACAGTCGGAACTAGTTCCTAGTAACTATTCGCAGTGATCACCCGCCGGTGTCCGGGAATACATTATTGGTGTCGTTGGTTTTTTTTCTTCTTCTTTGCATTGCTTTTGCGAAAAAAACGTGTCCTCGGTAATAAAAGCGCCACGCGAGGGGAACCTGCGTTTTTTCCCGGAGGCAGTCGAAGTCGTGGCGGCGGCGGCGTCGTCTTTGAGCGAGTCGGGTTTGATCTAACGTGTGTGCAGAGTTCCTCCCACGAGCCGTCTCTTTTCCACCCAAACATGCAAGACCTTCTTCTCCGTCCACACGGGTCGTCTGGGGAAGATGCTCTAAGGCGCAGGCGAAGGGAGCGAAACGAGGGGGAAAAAACGTCGGATATTTAACCTGCCGGAAAATCCAACGTTTTATTTTGAAGTTGGAGTCAAGAATGGAGTCATTCGACGTCCGATGGAGGAACGTCGTCGACTCGCCTCAGAGCACCTTCGGCCAGTTCCATCAGCAGGACGCACGTCACCGAAAACCAGTAAAGGCACATTTCCGACACCTTCGTCTGACACGCACACGACAGGGCAAACTGCTGACCGCCTCGCTCAAAGACAGCGACACGCCGTGAGGGGGGAGAAGGGGGGAGGGGGGGTAAGGCTGAGGGTGCAGATTATACTGCGCACATATTGCCAGGAGGGGGAGGGGCTGGTGTGCAGGCGGAGGAAGTGATGGTCTCGGAGGTCGGAGGTCGGAGGTCGGAGGTCGGAGGTGGTGGCGTTGAGGCTGGTTTCTTTCAGGGAGCGTCTAAAGCAGACACTGGCTGCTGCGCTTCCTCGCTGCCGGCCGCTGATTGGCTGACGGGCCGTCCTTCAGGACGCCGCCATGAGCAGGACGCTCTCCGGCAGCACTTCCTGGGTCCTCAGCTGCGGGGGGGAGAAAGGAGACGCCGTCACGTCGCCGCAGGAAGTCGACGCGCAGCTCCGCCTTCATGCCGACTCGCTTCGCTTCAAGAACGCGAAGGCTCCACAGCAAACCGACCGGGCGTCAACGACTCCTGCGCCATCGAAAACTGAGCCCACACAAACCCGATTTAAAGGTGTACAAAATAAAAGAAACAAATTTCAAAATAAGAGACTCAGTTTCTGGTGGCAGAAGACTCGTTCCGTGTGACGTTTCACTTGTTAGTCGATGCAAACTCCTCAAACAGCCACATGAGAAGCTGCCAATGAGTGATCCGCTTACACACACACACACACACACACACGCACACGCACACACACACACGAACGCACGCACGCACACACAGAGGTGTTAACGTCACCGCTAAAACCAGGACTTCTCAGAACTGTAGGTCAGCGGTCAAAACTGTCACATGAGGGTGTGTGTGTGTGTGTGTGTGTGTGTGTGTGTGTGTGTGTGTGTGTGTGTGTGTGTGTGTGAGAGAGAGAGAGTGTGAAGTGTGAACACACACAGTATGGAAAAACTATTCACAGTGTGTGACTATGGCGGTCTGATGCTACAAACAGACAAACAAACTTGTTGACAAACCAAGTAAACAAACAAATGAGACAAATTGTTACTAATCAAATACTTTTTGAGTTTTCTGTAGTAACAGTTGCTTTAATCTTATTGTTATTGTTCTATAGTTTATATATGATCTGCTGAATTCTGCCGCTACAACATCTAGAATTTCTTTGCTGTTTTATCTCAGTTTATCTTAAGTTTAAATTTGCTTTTCTGAAACTTTATTTCAACACAACTTTTTTGCACTTTGTTGTAACACAGAAGTCCAAAAAAACACACACAAAAATGAGGGCGGAGGTGAGTTTAGCAGGTGATGGTGAAGCAGTTAGAGAAACGCTGGGGAGGAGCTCCACACGAAGGTCGCCGCTGTCCCGGCGCGCCGCGGCGTCGCCGCATTTGTTACCTTTACACCAGAATTACGTGAAATAATCTGTTTTTGTTAAGTAGGAAATAAAAGAAGCCGGGACAACGGCGAGCCGTCCACAGGAGCGCGAGGTGACCGACATTTACCAGCATGAGGAGAGGAGGGGGAGGAGCTTAGAGAGGAGAGCCTCAGCTCGTTCTTCTGAGGAAGGAGGAAGAGGAGGGACGGTTTCAGGACGAAGGGGAAACGAGCGGGACAGAGACGCCGACGGCGATGAGTTCAACAGAGACAGTCAGGAGAGGACAACAGAGGAACTGTGGGCCAATCAGGGACGCGGACCGCCAGCAGGTGGGCGGGTCCTACGCGCGACTCACCTCCAAGTTTGTCCGGGCTTTCTTCAGCACGTCTCGAGTCCTCGACACTGAAAATCAAAAGACAAAAGGAGCGTTTTTTTTAAGCCTCGCTACGTGTCGGAACAACGTTGCTCCCGTCTGCCCTCTTGTGGCGTTACGTCAGGTTGCGTCGACGTTCCGGACTCACGCTGGCTGACGATGAAGAGCTCCATGCTCTCCTTGGTGCGGCTGGTGCTCCTCAGCCGCTGGATGGTCCCTTTGAGCGCCTCCTCCTGCTCCGAGACCCGCAGCTTCAGGGACAAGATCTCCTCCTGCATGCACTGCTCCTACACACACACACACACACACACACACACACGTTAGACGGCGTGTTGTTGGAGCTCCTCTCGCCTCCTCTCGTGCCGTCCGGACCTTCTTGAGGTTGTGGGCGGAGGGGTCGCTGCCGGGGAGGGCGGCTCTCCAGAACATCTTCAGCAGGGACGTCGCCTCCTCCAGGATCTGTCTCAGCGTCCGGCTGTTGGACAGGAGTCCCCTCACGCACGCGGCGTCCACGACCTGCGAGCAGAGACGCGTTAAGACGCGCTCACGGGATCTTCAGCGGGCGCGACTTCCGCCGGACGGAGGCCACGAACCGGCTCGCCGTCCTGTTTCGGCGTCGGCGGCAGCGGGGGGCAGCCCAGGCAGGCCTGCAGGGCGGTCTCCATGTGCTGGACCAGACTCCGCCCCTCCAGGACCTGCTGCTGCAGAGCGCTGAAGTCGTCCACGTGGCCGACGGCGTGGCGGCCGTTGCGGTTGGCGTACGACCCGTCGGGGGCCTCGCCCTCCAGCTCCGAGTGGGGGTCCAGGGGGTCTGCTGGAGACGACACGGCGGGCGGGGACACGTTTACACAAACAGCAGGAGGCTCTCCTTCTTGTTGTTGTTGTTGTTGTTGTTGTTGTTAGGAAGCAGAAACACACAGATTAGAGCGGTTGGTGTCACACCGTTGGCCGTGTCGTCCAGGTCCGAGTACGGAGGACCGGGAGACCCGCAGTTAAACAGACCGATGTCCCTGACGGGGGGCGAGGGAGCCGGGTCTGTGGAGCGCACACACACACACACACACATGCGGTCACGCAGCCGAAACCACGGCACGGCGCGCTCAGCTCGGTCGGCGCGGGCTCACCGTGGACCAGCTGCCGGCGGTAGAAGTTGTCCCTCTGCGGGCTGGCGGTGAGCGCGGAGAGCGACGGCGTGCGCGGCGAGCCGCCGCCCAGCTTCTGCTCCAGCTGCTTGTGGAGCTCCAGCTGCTTGAGGGCGCTGCTCTCCTGCACGCTGCTCTGCAGCTGGGCGCGCAGGCTCCTCACCTCGGCCAGCAGCTCGCCCAGCTCCACCGGCAGGCCCGCCGCCTCGCACAGGTACCCTGCGCAGCCAAACACAGCTGGCCTGAGACACGCCCCGCTGCGCGCCGCCGCTGCTCCGCCCCACCCTCCGATAAAACCTCAGTCGATTCTGAGGCCGTTTGGCGAGTTTTTTGTTTTGGATTGTGGGCGGGGCCTTTTTGCTTCACAGCTAAATGCTATCGAGGCTAAAGCAGCTTAGCTGAGCTGAACACGAGTAGAGACATGAAGTGGTGCGACTGTGTCACTTATTGAGCATAAAATAAATAGAAAATATTGATTAATTTGATGAATTTGAGCCACATCTTGTTTTATCGTGCAGGAGTCACCGAACAAAATTCAAAAAATTCACTCATTATTATTATTCTCTTTAACTATTTTATTTTTTAGTTATTTTAATATTATTTTAATATTTTTTTATTTTATTAGAATTATTTTTAACTATTTTATCATTATTTTACCTTAATTTTTATTTGTTATTATTATTATTGTAATCGTTAATATTATAACCATTATTTTATTTTTATTATTGTTATTTTTACAACCATTATATTATTATTATTGATAATATTATTTTTATTATTATAACCATTATTTTATTTTTTAATCTTTCTTTATTTATTCATTTTTTTATTTTTTTATTTTTTTATTTTTTTATTTTTTTATTTATTTATTTATTTATTATTTTAATCACCAACATTAGTTTCCTTTCAGACGGCCTGCAGTTGGAGTTAAGTCTCCTTTGAAACCTGCGGTTTTCTGGCCACAAGGTGGCGCCCCAGCAGACGTTTGCAGGTCGGCGGCTCTCTGCGGGTTCTCGGCGGGCGGACTGACCTTTGTTGGGTTTGGCGGAGGAGCAGACGCGGTCGTAGACGTGCAGCTCGCTCTGCAGCGAGTGGATGAGCTCCCTGCTCTCACACAGCTGCTGCTGCAGCAGAGACACCTCGTGGTGCAGCCTGCAAGCGCACACACACGCACAGGTGAGAACACACTCGCGGCGCTGGCGGCGGCGGCGTGCGTCGGAGCGGGCGCACCGACCGGTTGGTCTTCTCCTGCGCCGCCTGCCGCTCCTGCCTCAGGCAGAGGATCTGCTGGCTCTGCTCCTGACTGTGCGCCTGCAGCCTCCTCAGCTCCTCCTTCCACTGCTCGGCCTCCAGCTCCGCCTGCTTGAGCCGGGCGCGGGCCGCGAACGCCGCCTCCCGCAGCTGCGCCACCTCCTCCCCGCTGTCCGCGCTGGCCTGCAGGCGGGACTGCAGCGCCAGGTTCTCCTCCTTCAGGACGCGGATCTCGTTGGACAGCTGCGTGACCGAGTCCAGACCCTGGATGTAGATGTTGGTCGGCGCTCCTGGAAGGAAAAAAAAACCGACGGACGTCATCGACTCTCGTCAGAGGAACTCTTTGGTTCCGGCGCGAGAGCTGCGTCACCTCCGTCGCGCCCCGAGGCGGCCAGCTTCTCCTCCAGCTGCTGACGGAGCCGCTCGTTGGTCCTGATGGACTCCTCCAGGCGCTGACGGAGACACCGCACCTCCCGCAGGTGCTCCTCGATCAGAGTCACTCCTGAAGACCCCCCCCCCCAACAAAAAAGGAGATTCCAGAGGTCAAATCCTCCGTTCTGCTTCTGAGAGGCTTTTATTGTGAAAAGCCCGGACGCTTTTCGGCCCGTCGCACCTGCTGGGCTGCTCAGACGGTGTCCCGGCGGAGCCGAGAAGCTCCCGTCCGGGTGGACCAGCGTCTCGGCGTCCCACAGGGTCCCGCCGGTCAGCAGGCCCGAGTCGGACTTGAGGGAGTGACCGTCGGCGGTGGCGACGGCGCCCAGCGGGTACTGCTGAAAGGCATGATGGGAGAGCTGGCTGTAGGCGGACAGGTCCTGCGGGTGGCGAGGCGCCGGCGAGAGGCTGAACAGCGGCGCGTCGCGGGCGTAACCTGCGGCGACAGACGGAGGAGGAAGTGAGACGCCGCGGTTCGGGGTTAGGGTCGGAGGTCATTCGGTCACTGCACGCCGCCGTGTCCGACTCGGCCCTCTCTCACCGCCGCTCTGCTCGAGCATCTGTCTGTGCAGCGAGTCCAGCTCAGGGCGGACGGCGAGGACGGACAGCGCCCGGGGCCGGGGGTCGAACGCGGCGACCCCGTGGCCCCAGAGGTCCGGGCCGGAGGGGACGGACAGGGAGGAGGTGACAGGAGCTGAGGGAGGAGGAGGAGGAGGAGGAGGAGGAGGAGGAGGAGGAGGCGACAGGATGAGGAGGAGAAACGCCGAGTTGCCCGCAAGTCACAGCCACCCGGCGAGAGCATACCTCCGAGCGGAGACATGCCCAGCATGTTGGGACAGCTGCTGGAGGACTTGAGGGGGCCGCGAGGGGAGGGGACGGACGGACAGACTGGAAGGAGGAGTGGAGGGTGAAGCGATGGAAGGGGGGACGCGGCGAAAGCGGGAGAGGGGGGCGGCGTTACCGTCCGGGTCCAGCGGCGACGGCGGCGGCCGGCGCTCCGGCGGCGGGAACTCGCCGGCGTCCAAGTCGGAGCAGAGCTCCAGGTCCTCGTTGGCCTGGTACTCGTCCGACACCAGCGAGGTGCGATCCGATTGGTCGGTGGTCTCGGAGAGGGCGTGGCAGCTGGACGGCGTCTCGGGACGCTGATGCAGTTTGGTGTGGAGCGACTCGATGATCTTGTCTTTCTGCTGCAGCTCTTTACTCAGCCTGCGCACACACACACACACACACACACACACACACACACACACACACGCACACACACACACACGAGAGTTGATGCAGAGCTTCCTTACGTGCACCAGTTTACATCAAATCCCGTCGTTATGATCAACTCGGAACGTCGTGGCAACGGTGAGGATTTGGCGACAGGAAGTGACGTGGCGACAGGAAGTGACGGCTGCGTGTGTCCCGCCTTACTGCCGGTTCCTCTCCAGCAGCATCTGGTGAAACGCCGTGTGAGCGCGGCCGGCAGAAACCGACCACAGAGAGTCTCTGTAGGCGGAGCTGCTCCGGGAAACCATCGACTTCCACAGCGGCGCCATCCCGGCGTCGCCCCGGGCAACGAAGGAGAAAGTTTTGATGCCTGATGGCGAACGGCTCCAAATACTACAACGAAAAGTACTCGAGTATTTCTCTGCGACTCCTGCACGAAGCACTGAGGAGGACTTCTGAGCGTCCTAATCCCGCCTGGTGGGACACCTGCAGCGAAACGCTCAGCGTGCCGGATTAACCGCCGCCGTCTGTCCCTCGCGTGCGGGAGGGGGGGCGGGGGGGGGGGGGGTCACGTGACCTCCGCGAGCTAATCACGCGCGCACGGTCGGAGCTCGAAGGAAAGTCAGAAGATCACGGAAGCAGCAGGTGGTGCGACGCAGCGGGCGGGGCTGGAGGCGGAGCTAGTCTCTGACGGGCGAAAAGTTGGAGGACTTTTTGGACTGACTGTTTTTCACAATAAAAGACCTGCAAAGTCTTTATATATCGTCTGTCCTTTTCACACCTACGTCGGTGTGGTTTTAAGGCGTGTCTCTTGGCCCCGCCTACAAATCGCTGCTTGCACGCGGAGCTCGGACTCACCGCAGAGCCAGCAGCTCGTGTCCCGCCTTGTCGTCGTGGCTCTCCGCTCGTTCTCCTGGTGAAACCGGACAGAGACGGCGGACACGTTAGGGAGGCTGAGCGGTAACGGCGGTAACGGCGGCGACAGCGGCGGCGGGGGGGGGCGTGGCTACTTACGGCCGCTGATCTTGGCGACCACCCGGTGTGCCAGCGCGCTGCTCTGAGCCAGCTGCTCCCTGAAGCTCTGGCCCATGTAGTAGTCGATGTCGTTGGCTCGCAGCAGCTCCTCGAAGGCCTGACGGGAACAGTCGGCAAAGTACAATTACTTCAAAAGTACTACAAGTAGTATTACAAACACAGGATGTTCGCAAAATAACTCCAACTTTGATGCGTGTTCGCAAACTAGCCGAAACACAGGGTAAATATCTTCTCAGCCAATCAGAGGCAACTCTCCTCCATCTCCAGCAGTCACCATGGCAACAGCTTGATTGACAGCCTCTCAGCTCTTAGCTACTCCTGTCCCAACATGATGCGTTCAGGGGAATTGGAAATTACAACTAACTGCATCGAAGCAGCAGCAAAACAATAAACATGTCAAACGAAAACTACTTGAAATAAACAAATTGGCCTTTTCCCAAAACTTGGAACTAATTAAAACTAGAAATTCAACTTTAAAATTAAGTGAATTTCAAAATAAAAGCACAAAACTGAAGATAATTGAAAAATGGCGACATTCTTCTGATGTTGGTGAGGAAACGGAGCGATCAGGTTGGGAGTGTCGCGGCGGTCTGTGCGGGACCTTGGTGGTGTCTCCCAGGTGCTGGGTCAGGATGTGGCAGACCCCCTGCCCCTCCCTCATCCTCTGCCTGAGGTGGGACAGCTCGCGAGCTTGCGCCTGGATCAGAGTGTTGTACTTCCTGAGGAAGAGGAGGAAGAGGAGGAGGAGGAGGAGGAGGAGGAGGAGGAGGAAGAGGAGGAGGAGGAGGAGGAGGAGGAGGAGGAGGGATGCCGGTTTGTTAATGAGCCTGACAGACACAGCTCTGACTCCCGAGTGTCCTCCCCCGTCTCCCCCCCCCGGTCAACTCACCCCGGCCAAGTGGCGCATTTGCCCTCCTCGGCTTGACCTTTGCCCTCCACTCTGCTGCTCTTCAGCTGGGCCTCCAGCGACGCCACGCGCGCCATCAACTCCTGCAGCTCCCTGCTGGGTTTGGACCCGGGACGGACCCCCTGCGTGTCCGACACCCAGCCCTCGTCCTCCTCCACGCCGCTGGGCGCTGGCGACCTCTCGAACGCCCAGTTCACCTTTGCAAAAACGGACGACGTCCACTTTAGATACGCCCAGAACGGCGGGCGGTCTCAGCCGGCCGCCGTGAGGCAGAGCGGCGGGCCGTCACCTTGCGCGGCGTGCGCTCCAGGCTGGACGCGTAGTCGCTGGTGGAGGACAGCGAGCGCACGCGCAGCTGTAGCCCCCGGATCACTTTGTGGCAGCGCGTCAGCTGCGAGCGCAGGTCCTGGACCAGGTGCTGCAGCGAGGCCGACTCCTCCCCCATTTCATACGCCGCTCTGTTGCCGCCGCCGTACCAGCCGCCGCCGCCGCCGTCGCCGTCCTGATGATGTGACAGCGACGTGCACATCTCCAAGTCATCGAACTCTGAGAGAGAAACAAATAAAGACGAGTTGACGCGTCGACGTTTGTTTGGACAAAAGACATTCGGGGACACGAAATGTCTCCCGGCGCGCGTCCCGGCGGCGGCTCACCGGGGCTGCTCGTGTCCTCGCGCTCCGCCTCGTTCTCGCTGCGGCCGCACGTCTCGTAGCCCAGGTCCTGCAGGTCCACCTGCACCTGTTTGCTGGCCTGCTGGACCGACGTCTCCGCTGCAAAGACACAAGACGGACGTTACGTTAGCCTTGCCGCCCCCCCCCGTACCGCGCAGTACCACTTTCTACCACAAGATGGTGTCGCGAGTCACTCAGAGTTCTCAGAATTGGTAAATATGACTAAAAACTAAGCAAAACTCCTAAAAATATGCTCTTAACTGCCACCTAACAGACAAAAGGAACATTACAACAAACTACAAACTGAACTATCTCGAAAAATATCCAGTTAAAGTTAATTTATTGGTGCAAATAAATGATTTTCGTCTTAATTTGGAGGATTTGTAGCTTAAGACTTGTGATAAACGGTGTTTGTCCCCTCGGGGGTCAGAGGTCCCCTGTGTGTCCGTCCTCGGGGGGACTCACTGAGCAGGTCCCTGTAGTCCTTCAGCTGCTCGGCCTGGGCGTGCACCGTGGCCTCGGACACCATCAGCCTCTCCTGCAGCTCCCGGACCTCCTGGTGGCTCCGGGACAGGTCGGAGCGCAGCCGGGCCGCCTGCTCGCGGAGACCCTCCTCGATGTCCCGCCACAGCGCGCCCACCTCGTCGCCGCCGCTATTTTGGGCCGCGCCCGCCTCCTGAAACGACAGCGCCGCGGATCAGTCGTCTCCAATTAGTCTCCGGTTGTATTTCCTCCTTCCACCACAAGGGGGAGGCCTCATCATCTCACCATCTGCGGCTGCTGTGCGTGTTGACGGTTCGTCCTCAGGTCCAGAGAAGACGGACGCATGCACTGTCTCTTCCCCGGCTCGTCGCTCAGACTGACGGACGGAGGACCTCGCTTCAGCACCACCACTGGAGACGTCTGCTCCTCCTCCTCTTCCTCCTCTTCTTCCTCCTCCTCCTCGTCCTCCACCAGGTCCTCTGTCTCCAGGCTCCTGTGGTCTTCCTGTCCCGTCTGTCCCCAGCGTCCTCTCAGAGCCTCGTTCTCCTGCTGCAGCCTGTGGAGGGCGCTCCTGCCAGGGGACAGAACGGGGAGACGTGAGAGGGCCGGACAGGGTCGCCGGGGGGGGGGGGGGTAAAAGGTCGGCGAGCAGCACCTCATCTGAGACACGGACGTGAATCCGTCGCCGTCCAACTGCGACTTCATGTCCTGCAGCTCCGCTTCGAGTGACCTCTTCGCTTCTTCCAGCTGCTTCACGTCGGCGGGTAGAGACAGCGCCCCCCTCAGGCCGCCGCCCACACCCGCAGGGCCAGGAGCATTCACACAGGCCTGCCGGAGCACACAGAAAGGGACTTTACTTCATTCATTCTGACTTGTTATTGTTTACTCTTTCATTGTCACCAAAAAAAAAAATACTGTTAAATAATAATAATTTTTAAATATATTTTTTGTACTATTTTTGGCGTTTCAATTTTTTTTCCAATAATATTTTTTGTAAAAAATTTTTTACTTAAATTTTTTTCTTTATAAATAGAACTTTATCTAAATCTGAAAAAATGTTTAAAATAATGTGTTGTTGACTGTTCAAGTGTGTAAACAACCAATGAAACAACTATAAACAACAGGAAAAAAGTTATCTAAATATAAAAAACACAACCAAGAAGTACAACCTAGTTAAAGTATTGCAGTTCTGAGCTTCACTTTGTGTATTTACGGGACATAAACTGAGACTGATGAAGACATGAAGGAGACGCTCACAGCGTCCGACTTTACCGTCGCCGAGCTGAAACTCCTGGACGCGACGTGATCTTCATCGTCCTCGATGCTGTCCGTGAAGTCCTCGCTGCTGCCGTCCTCGTCGTCTCCCTCCTCCTCTTCCTCCTCCTCATCTTCCTCCTCCTCAGTGCTGAGCTCTGGAGGAAGAAGCACAGGAACCATGTAAGGAGAGGTTTCACCGGTTTCTGCTGCTTCCTTCAAAACGCTGCTGCGCTTCCTGTTCTGGTGCGTCTCTGTCTCTCTGTGTCTGCCTGTCTCCGTCTCTTTCTGTCTCTCTCTCTCTCTCTCTCCGTCCGTCTCATTCCTTCCACAGGTCCGTCTCCACAGTGGAAGTCATGGGACTGAGGGGGAAACGTTATGTCATACCTCAGCAACAAGCCAAACACGCTCACGCCAGTGTGAGAGTGTGTTTACGTCTCTGTCCAAACACTCGAACGGGACTAAAAGTAATGGATGTAAAGTTAAAAATAACTTTTAAAGACTTTTGTTGTGGTTCTGCGTCACATAAAAGCTTCATTTTGTGCTAAACGGTCGAGTTTACGCGCGTAAAGTTGCGTGACGGGATGTTAAAGTCGGTTTGCAGCGAGTGAACGCTGAAAGAAAACGGAGACTTTATGAGCCTGTTTTATATCACACACACACGCACGCACGCACGCACGCAAACACACACACACACACACACGCACACGCACACACACACACACACACACACACACACACACACACACACGAGAGGGGTGTGCCACTCCAGTTGCTGGGACCAATTATAGGATTATGTCAGAGTCGCCAACAATGGAAAGCTGAATAATCTGCCACAAAAATTATTCTAATTTAAAATAATTAAAAATATTTATTTTTTAAATTTATAAAAAGTAAAAAAATATACATATTTTTTTCCACAATAAAAATATTTTAAAATATTTTATTTTCAGAAAAATATATTTAAAGAAAACTCTTATCTTAAGAATAAATAGAAAAAAGTACCTTTTGTTGGTTTTCCAAATCATTAATTTTATTTAAAGTATAGAAATTACAATTAAATCTAAATCTTTTAAAATGTATCAATAAATGTCTGTGAACTGAGGTATAGAAGTGAACTAAAAAACTTTGTTGGGGGGCGGGGCGGGCGGGGGAGGGGGGCATAAATAGTTGCTGCTTTGTGTGGTGACTGGTCTGGGAACAGCTGGACACTGAATGTGTGTCTGCAGCTCGCTGGTGGACAAAGAGGCCCTGCAGGCTGTATGCGAGGCCCTGTTCATCACTCACTCACACACACACACACACACACCACAGTTTCTCTACACATGTGGGGGGGTTCGAAGCGTGTGTGTGTGCTGATTGGTGCGTTCTCACACGTTAAACTAAACTCTTGTGTCACAAAAATCCCCTTTTTGCTTTGTGGGGGTGCGTCCGGGGGTCCGACTGGGTGGTCACACACATGCAAACAGGACAACATGCCACCATGTCATGCATGAAGGAGCGGCACAACAGGAAGGGACTCGTCTGGACCAGGAAGGTTTGTTTGTTTGTTTGTTTGTTTGGACGAGTCTCAGCTGATGTGTTGTGCTTGGAGGACGTTAATGTGACTTCACAGCAGGACAAATGAGACAAAGTGAGAAAAAAAGGGGACGAATAAGTTCAGGTCCGTCTCGGAAACTGTCGAAAAAACTGAAAAAATTCAGGTTTCGCAGTTATTCAAGTGATTTATCAAATATCACAAGAAATTTCCAAGTTTTGTCCTCATAATTAGACTTATGTAGGTAAAAAAAAAGAGTATAAATACAAAAAAATATATAAAACATGTTCGGAAAATTCTTTAAAAAAACAAAAAAAAATTCGGAAAGTCTGAACTTAAAAAAATTCTCCAAAATTTTTTAAATAATTATGAAAATTATCAGGAAAAAAAGAACAAATCTAAAATAAAAGATGATTTTTCTACATATTCTCATATTCTACTCTGGGAACAGGGGGGCTGAAACTAAAACACTGGGGGGGGGGGGGGTTAAAGGGGGGGTAACAGGGGGCAGAAGCTTGGGAGGGGGGGGGGGTGTCTTTCCAAATCTTCCCAGTTGGTTCAAAGACAATAAAGAGAAAATCGATAGCAGAGGTGCTTCGGCCAAAGCACACCTTTATTTTAATGCATTTAAAAATACAAAAAAAAAAAAAAAAAAAAGATGACAATGAAGAAATCCCTCAAAAAATGTAATTTGTCATAAATAAAATTCTGTTTTTTAAAGCGAGTTGTGCTGAACCGGCTCAGTCTGAACGGAGCTGAGCGCTCAAAAAGAAAATAAAGTACAATAATAATAAATTACTAAGTTTATTCTTTGAAGATGAACTAATCTAATCTGGCTGAGTTTCTGTTTCCATGCGTTAGTTTAACTGTAACTACGTCGGAGCAGATTAAAGCAGAAACATCGGCTCGACTGCACTCGTTAGGAGATGGTTCCAGGTACTTTTTAGTTCCCATTCGGCGGGTGGTTAAAATGAGCCGACGGCGGGAAAGGAAAATGGCGGATGAGGACGCTCGGCGGTACGACATGAGCTCCTGGCGGCGAGACTTCACGGTGACGGTAAGGCTGCGAGAGCGACACAAATGGCAGAAGTGAAAGACGCGAGCAGACGCAGGCGCTCAGAGACAAAGTCACACCACAACAACAACAACAAACAACAACAACAACAAAAGATGTTCATAAACAAACTGCTTCTTTCAAGTTGAACTGAACTCTGCTCAGAGAGTCGAACTGCTGAGATGAAGCCGCCTGCAAACTGAGGTCCAACCGTCACTGTTTCACTTCCTTCTCAAAGAGTTAAGATACAAAAAAAAAACCTTCTAAGCTAAAAAGTTGAATATTATTGAACTTTAACTGGAATAATTAAATATTTAATATAAATAAAAAAAAAATTGGTCCAACGAAATATTTTAACATATTTTGAAAAACAGTATTTTATGTTTTTAATGACCAAAATAATTAGAAATAAAACCAAAATGTTTAAAATTTCTAACAAATCCCATAAATATTTCAAATAATGTAGAAAATTCCTCAAAATTAATCTTATTTTTTAATCTATTTTTACATTAATAATATTTATCCTGGAATATGTGTCGATATCAAATTGTTTATTTGAAGTTTTGTGAAATATTTTTCCAAATATTGGCTTCTTGTTTCTCAAATGAATAATAATAAAAAAAATGTGGATTTAGGATGAATATTTTAATGATGAATGAATGAAGTTCAATTAAAAACGATGTGAGTTTTGTAAAGTAGTTTCTTTCACTTTGTTACATTCAATTATTTTTTTTAGTGAGTTAATTTTGTTGTTATAAATTTCAAATATATAAAATTTAAATTTTGGGAGGATTATTTTCAATTTTCTCTATTTTTTTGGTAAATTTTTGCTTGTTTCTACAACAAAGTAGAAAAAGAATAAAAAAGCTTTTGTGTAAATATTTTCGAATAAATTAAGACTAAATGATTTTTTTTTTTTCGGTGACGTTTCGAGCGGCGCCTGCGAGCGCCGAGCGTCCCGGCGCTTCCAGGCGGCTCCGCCTCACAGCGGCGCGAGCGGACGCCTCAGCGAGCCGCGCCGCCTGCGGCCTGGCAGGCGGGACTCCGCCCCTTCCCACCTCCAAAGTCAGGCCGGCGTTGGGCCGCCCTGTCCAGCGTGAGCGCCACGCGGCGGGTCCTGGCCAGCACCTCGTCCAGCTGCCCGCGGAGCGCCTGCACCGAGTCGAGCTCGGTGTGGAGGGCCCACATCTTCTCCGAGCCGCCGCTGCAAGAAACAGACGGGTTAGGAAGCGGCGTGCGATCGGCGGCGGCGGCGTGCGCGGACGGGACGCGCCTCCCTACCCGTCGCTCCTGTGGATGTGCGTCAGGTTCTGGTAGAGTCGCTTCTCCGTCCTGAGCGCCTCGTTCAGCTCGTTGTACTCGGACACCAGCTGCTCCAGGGCCGCCTGGAACGCGCAAACACGCAACGGTGAAACGGCGAGCAGCACCAAGCGTCTGACTCGGATCGGCGCCGAATGACTCGTACGTGATGATCAGCTGATTCTTTGGTGGCGCCGACTCCCGACTGCTGCAGAGACGCTCGCAGCACCGACAGCTCCTCCTGCAGGAGAACACACCCAGATAAGAGAGAGAGTGTGTGTGTGTGTGTGTGTGTGTGTGTGTGTGTGTGTGTGTGTGTGTGTGTGTGTGTGTGTGTGTG
>JASSRZ010000042.1:7224233-7240002 GCA_032164315.1 Malacoctenus gilli
TGTGTGTGTGTGTGTGTGTGTGTGTGTGTGTGTGTGTGTGTGTGTGTGTGTGTGTGTGTGTGTGTGTGTGTACACGGGGATTAGGGAGGGACAGAGTTAATGGGATTATGTGCTTGTTTGCCTCAACACTCACTAACAGCGAATCAACGCGAAGCTTCACTGATCTCGTCAGACGCCGCAGAGGAGCCCAGGAAGACGCTGGTGACCAGTAACCAGATGCTGGTCACCAGTGACAGGATGCTGGTGACCAGTAACGCTGGTTGAGGGACGTGTTTTGTCCATTTTGTCTCTGAGACACTCGGACAGGAAGTGGACTTTAAATAACACCGATAACTTTCACATTTTCGACTTTGATACATAAAAAACATAAATTATAAACAATTAGAAGTCAGATTTCAATCGATTTATTGGCTGTAATTGCAAGACTATCTTAACTGAGAATATTAGGATGAAACTATTTAAGGCAAATTCAGGTGTGGATTAAAATGCAGTTGTTGCAATGACTCCATTTGGACACTAGATGTCCTCACAAGACCACCGAGCGTCCAGGAACTGTCCACATCTCGGTGGTCTCAGTCGATTACACGTTACCAGCTGAACGCGTCGTTACAGTCGTTACTTCCCGTCTTTTCTCACGCTGAATCCCATGAATGCAGCTCCGTGGGGGGTCTGCAGCCTCCACACACTCAGGGCTTCTTCCCGAAGACCACCCGGGGTCCCGTGCGGGTGGCCTGCGGCTCGGTGGAGATGATCCAGATGGCGGGCGACTTCATGAAGTCCCGGTCCAGCATCTTGCTCTCCTCGGCGCGCGCCATGGCCTCCAGCTCGGGGGAGGTCTCCGGCGCCCAGTCCGCCATGAACTTGTCCTTGGTTTCGCAGTAGTTGACCATCACCTCCTCCGGCTGCTCCCCCAGCAGGCAGTCTGCGGAGAGAGGAGGAGACGCAGGTGGGCGCAGGTGCAAAAGAAGAGACCCCCCCTCACCTGTCGCACCGGTCTGCGGCTTTTTCTCAGGAGTGGACGAGGACAAACCTGCGAAGTCGTGGATGAGGTCTTTGATGAGGTGGCCGATGATGGCGTAGAGGACGCCGAGCACGATGAAGATGGCCATGATCAGGTAGAGGACGTAGGTGGGCAGGTGGATGGCGTCCCGGGACGGCGGGATGTACGACTCGTACAGCACGGCGCCGCCGCCGTCGTCCTCCCTGAGATGCACGCCCAAGCCGTCCTCCGTCGTCTCCATCGTAGCCTCGGTCAGCCAGCGAGTCCCGTCCTCATCTGTCTCATTGAGAAGCCGAGAAAAAAGGTCAAAACCTCACAGAGACCCGTCCAAAAAACTTCGAATCGGAAGGAATTTTTCTTTCTCCGACTTTAAAATCGGTGGTTTAAAGTTTGTCCTCCGGGGAAAAGACACAAAACTTCTCAGAGGAACCTAAAGATGAATCTCCAACAAAACAGCGAAGAAAGAGAGATTTACATCGGAAGCAAAACTTGGTCTCACCTTGAGCAGTTTTTCATTTCGCCTCGCCGCACAAACTGTTTATCCGTCAGTCCGTCTGAGCGGCCACGCAGATGGAAACTAGATTAGCGGCAGCGGCTTGGGGGTAAACGGCTCAAGGTCAGAGGGACGGCTCGGCGAGCGCCGCGTCCTCGACAAAGACGGCGACTCGCCGCCTGGCTGAGCTCGCGGCAGCACGTCTCCCAAACAGTCGCTAGAAAACGACCGATTTCGCTTCGCGAGCGCTTCGGTGACCTTCATTTCTGTCGTTGTTTAGATTTCCAGGTGCACGGCGAGCGATGTTAAGCGTGGAGTATTTGTGTGAGCAGCAGATTAATAACGCTACATCGTCAGTCGTGGCGGTGGAGGCAGTTTTGTGAAAACAAAAGGAGTCCCAATAAAGAGCTTTGAGGAACTCCGAGCTCCAGAATACGGGGCAACGAGGGATCGACTGAAGCTTCTGAGTGGAGCTTTAATTAAAAGCATCATCAGCAAAACATCCGACCTTCAAGTTAAATCTGTCGACTGTTCGTCTACCTTCAAAATAAGAGGTCCTAGGATTGTTCCCTGAGTAACGCCTGCAGACAGCGAACAAAAAGACGAGATTGTCTCTCTTTATTCCGTCTTTACCGACTATTTTCTCAGATCTTTCAGCTTTATCAGTTGTATTAACGCCGTCTGCCGGACTCGTCGCGTCTAATCTCTCTCCGCTTTTTCGCTGGCGTCAGGCACAAACAGGAATATGTACGGTAATCCTCAGCATTACCAACAAGGTCACACCGGCCCCGACGCGAGCAGGTGTCGGGAGGACGGTGAGGCAGATTAATTGACCGCAGACCGCACGCTCGGATCGCTCGGCAAGAAGCGTCGTCCGACACCAGAAGAACCAGGAGACACGACACGCGTCTTTATTCACAAAACAGAGAAGAAATGCACCGACTGAAAGCTGAAATAACCACGTTTCGGTTTCGTTTCCGTGGCGACGCCTTCTTTGGTCGACTTCATCGAATAACCCGCTTAAACATCTCACATCAACCTCAGTTTTTTTTCAAAGTGTGTGTTTATTTTACATGAAAGAGCAAATGAAACTGAGCTAGAAATGCTACAGAGAATCCACACAATGAGCTACGTTCACATTCATGCTTGAGCGAAAAAGGAGCGTCTACGACATCTAAAGCGCCTCGCTTCGAAGAAAAAACACTGATGGCTGCCGTGAAACGAGGAGAAACCGCGGCGGCGGCGGCGGCGGGAACTCAGAGGGAGGTGACGTAAGGGGCGACGGGGCTGGCGAAGGTGACGCTGTGACAGGACGCCCGTTTGTCCCTGAAGCTGGACGAGGTGATGGCGCTCCGCAGGGGAGGATGGACGGACGCGTGGCGGAAGCTGGAGCTCTCGCGGTGGAAACCGGGCAGCGGTCCGTTCCTCTCCTCCTCCTCCTCCTCCTCCTTCTCCTTCCTCAGCGGGTCACTTCCCATCGACGCCCGGGAGACGCCGCCCGACGGCCGCCGCTCCTCCTCTATCTCCGCACCTCCTCCCTCCAAGTCATCCTCTACTGGTTTGGGACCGAATATCCAGTCTGTGGAGAGAAAACCAGACCAGGCGTTACTCTGAGGAGCCGCGTGCTGCTGGACTGTAGGGGGCAGTGTCGAGTCACCCAGATTTCGCCTGGCGAGGACGATTAAGCGAACTTAAAACACGTTGGCGCTTGCGTCAGTAAACAAAGTACTTGTAGTACTTGTAAATTTGCTCGTTAAAAAACAGTCGAAAACGTCAGTTTTTGTTGCGTTAACTCCTCCAACTGTTTCTCTTCGAGGGACTCGTGATACCACCTAGTGGTGCAAACTTGTATCGCGGCACTAAACGACCTCAGGCTGGTTCAGATCACAACAAATAGCGTTGGATGAGACGCCCACAGGGTGGAAAACGATGGAGGGGTCATTAAACAACGGCAGGAGGAAGGACGACGTGGCGGTGAGGACGTCACTGTGAGGCTCAGGGAGGAGGAAGAAGGTCCAGAGACACCACAAAGATGGCCGCCACAGTCACAGGTGACGGTGGGGGGGGGCGGCGATGGGGTCAGGGGGGGCCGTTACCTGCCAGGTCATGCATGAGGTCTTTAATGAGGTGTCCCACTATGGCGTAAGTGGCCACTATGACCAGCACCACCCCCACCAGGATGTAGACCACGTTGCGCGGCAGAGTGATGGAGTCTCTGGCCGGGGGGACGTAGTCCACGAAGTACGCCTCCTCCTCCTCCTCCCGGCCGCGAGCGGCCAGCTGGAGGAGGAGGCGCCGCGGCTCGAGCGCCGGCCGAGCGAGGCTCGGACGCCTCATGGCTCGGCGCCGCCGCAACCAAACCGAGCAGCCTCGAGGCTGTCGGGCGGATCGCCTCCGAGTTCCTTCGTTTCACTGCGGACGGTTAGAAGATAAAGGTGCACCGGAGACGAAGAGGAGGAGGAGGAGGAAGAGGAGGAGGAAGAGGGGACTCTCATTATTCAGAGTGAGGTCGAGAGGGATGAAGAGAAGAAGAGCGAGACGAAGATTTTCGCAAGTAAATAAAGAATATGAAGCTTCTTCAAAACAGGAAGTAGTTTCGAAAGATGTTCACTGACGAGCGTCTACAACCGTGACCATATTTGGTCACTTCCTGTTTCTTCCTAAGAGTCTGTGGGGTCCCTTTAATGACTCGGGATGCGTTTCAGCTGAGCCCGTCTTACGCCGGCGCTCTTAATCCTTCCAGTTCTCGGCCCGCCCGCCCGCCCGCGTTCACACCGGCGTCCCGGGTTCAAAGTTCCAGCGGAGGTGAAAATAGGACAGACAGAGTTAATAGGATTGGGTCTGTCATCGAGAGATATCAGCTTTCCATCTGCGGGGATTAGAGGAGGCGAGGTGGGCCGAATTACGCCAAAGAGGCTTTACTGCTCCATGACCAGCTCGCATAGAGATACAGATATAGATATTTACGCGATAGATAAACGGCGGCACGCTTCTAGGACGGCTTTGCGTTCCTCCGAAGCTCGGCGGCTCCGTTTCTTTGTAATTTCGCCGACATTTCACGGCTCGTTTCTCGCCTCGTCGCGGGAACAGACGGCGATATTTCGGAAGAGGTCCCGAGAGAGTCTCGTTAAATGTTTCCTTTCAAAATAAAAGTCACCGAGAGCGGCGATGTTAAAAGCAAACGTGTGAGATTTCGAAAAAAATAAAGCTTCCTTACCTGCAGAAACTCTAAAGCGCTCCTCGATTCTACT
Organism: Malacoctenus gilli; assembly: GCA_032164315.1. NCBI lineage: Eukaryota > Metazoa > Chordata > Actinopteri > Blenniiformes > Labrisomidae > Malacoctenus > Malacoctenus gilli. The sequence continues at coordinate 7,228,978 of JASSRZ010000042.1, forward strand.
CCGCTGGACGGGAAGAAACGGGCCGGAAACGTGCAGGAGCAGCTCTGCAAACAAACACAAACACAACAGGTTAGGTTGTAAACAAACAAACAAACAAACAGGCCGTCAGCCACCGCTGGCTCCGTCCTCACAGGTGGTCCTGCCGCCGCATGGGGACGCCGTCCGTCTCCTCTACGACTTGGACTCGTTGGTCTTCTCTTGTCTCTCCGGCACGGACACTTTGGCGAACTGCGTGATGAGGAACTGCCATTCGATGATGGTGATGGCCACGTTGGCGAAGAGGATGAACCAGGAGACCGGGTGCAGGCCGCAGTAGAAGACGTGCGACATGTTCGGGCAAGAGACGCCGGCGGGGGACGAGAACGCGGAACGGAAGAGGAGGAAGACGTTCGACCGAGTCTTCGGGCGAAGGAGCAGCCGACAGGAGGAGGAGGAGGAGGTGAAGAAGCAGTGGGAGGTGTGTGCGAGTGTTTCCGGATTAGAGCGTCGTTGGAATACTGCTGCGTGTGTCAGTATCAAGGTGTTCTTCTGTAATCCCGCACAGGATTTGCTTGACGTCTTCTCGCCGAGTCCTCTGACGCCGAAAACACCGTGAGCAACTCTGTGACTCACCTTCCTCCGTCTGCCGACTTCCTGTCACTTCCTGTCGAATTCAGTCCCCCAAAAACCGATTAAAAACTGGAAACGGTTGAACGGACGGGAAGGTTCCCCGGACAACAGCGGACGGCCCCTCCGCAGCCGAATAAACTCACTGTGAGACCGGAAGGATCACGAGATCCAACCAGACGCTTTAGCTGACATTTTGCCACTTTCATTGACCAGAACGAGCTCCCGGACGTTTGAACGCACCACAAAATGCCGAATGAGAGCGTTGGCATCGAAAGAAGTTGTTCTTTCCAACCATAAAAGCAACACCAGAGGAGAGATTCTCGTCGTTACCTGTAGTTCGGACTCGGTCGCTCGTTTTCTTGCAGGATTCGCCTCGTTAAGTTCTCGGAGAGTCTCCAGCTTCGTCTCCGGGTCGATTCAAAGAAAGCAGCTCGCTAATCAAGTCCACGGGAAAGCGCTACGAAAGCCCAGCCGACTCTAACGCAGACAGGAAGTCCAGTCACTCAGCGGGGCAGGTCCATGCCCCCCGCCCCCCTCGGGGCTCAGGCCGGGGTGACCACCTTCTGGGGTTTGTCCTCCGGCTCCGTCACCCACTTGAAGTAGGCGTCGCCCAGCAGGAAGGTCCAGTAGATGACGGTGAGGGAGGTGTTGACGGTCATGATGCCGATGATCAGGGGGTGCCACATGGCGGCCGGCGGGCTGGGGGGCGCGCGCGCGGGGGACGGCGAGAACCTGCGGCACCTCCGAGGGGGAACGCCTGGAGACTGAGCGTGCGGCGGCGCTTGCTGCGACTGCTGTGTGCGCTCTGCGGGGACTCGCCAAGCCGCTCCACCCTCTCCAGCCGCTCCACCCGCCCGCTTCACCACTGGTCACTAAGTTTCAGCCGCGGCAGCGGCGGCCTAATCCTCTTTGTTCCAGAAGATAAGGTTGCATTAGATCCCGGCCCGCTTTATAAACGTTGCTGATCCAGAAGATGCTGTTGCGTCACACACACACATACACACACACACGTTCCTCCCTCACAAAAAAAGACACGTTCTTGCACGAAACTGTAGTAAATACCAACCTGAGAGTCACAGTGTGTGGGGGAGGTGATTGTGCGTCTCCTGGTGTCCACCGTGGACGCCGTCTCCGGGCTGCCGGGACGAATGAAGACCTGAGACGTTCCTCAAAATTCAAGGAGCCTAATCTTTGCCCCGAACTTCGTGTTCCCTCCCGCGTTTAATCCACAATCTAATCACGCTCGCAAACATCAGACGGAGGAGCCGTTTAATCTGGCCGCCGCGAAGGCGGGACAGATGGCTCCCGGACCGACTGACCCCCGGGGGCCCCCCCAGACGACGTGAGCCGGGTGACCGAGATCCGCGCTGAGCGCCTCCCGCCGAGGCCGGCTTCTCCTCGAGCGCCCGAAATCTGGTGTTTAGGAGGAGAAAGTGTTGTTAGAGAGAGAGGAGAAAGACCCAGATTACAGGCAGGGGGCGGCAGAGGCCACCAGGTGGCGGTAGACACAAGCACGCGCTGAAGCCTCACCAGTAAAACCGTCTTGACGTATTAGTGATTGCTTTTGTTCTTCTTTAGCTTATTTTCAAAATAAAATCAATGCAAATTTCAAAATAAACATTTTATTTTGTCGCGGGTTTTTTCAAACTATTTTTGCAATTTTTTTTAATTTTTTTGCGTCAAAAGTTTAGTTTTACGAATAAAAACAATTCATCCAATAAATAATTATTATTTTTTTATTCATAAATATTTTTTTTCTGTGTACACATTTTGTTTTTTACTTCCTAAATTCATTTTACATTATATTAAAAACACTTTGGGTGAGACTTTCTATATGAAAAGAAATGTAAATATTATTTATGATAATATTTCCAATGTTTGTTTGAAATTGTTAACAGAAAACCAACCAGGAAGTTCAAAAACAGCCACGAAAACACACAAAAAAGTACTTTAGCGAGTAACGTTGTGTATTTTGTCCTAGTTATTGGACTGTCGTCGCAGTTTTCTGTCCATAAAGTTACTTTGAACAGCACCAATAAAGCCTCTCGGAGCCTCTCCCCCCTTTAAAGGCGCAGCCGCCGGCCCGCGCCGACCTTTGAGACCGGGCTGACAGCGGACACGCGGCCGCCGCACACTTGCCTCATCTCGGACCCTCCTTCCGCCCCCCCTTCACCTCCCTTCCCCGGACAGCAGCAGCAGCAGCAGCAGGCTCCGGCCCCTTCGACATGCGCCGCCGCTCCGCCGCCCTGCGAGTCTGACGTGGGACCCAGTTCGTCGCTGAGCACCGGAGACCCCCGGAGAGCACCGTGAAGATGAGGCCGCCGGTGGAGGTCAGCGTGCTCCTGCTCTCCCTGCTCGCTCCCGGAGTGTTATTCGTCCTGAACAACGTTCCCGCGCTCCAGCAGTGAGTCTCGCGACCTCCAACTCACCTGTCCGACTGCAGGTCCGCCACGGGAAGCTGCTGCTTTTAATTGACTTAATCAAGCGACTCTCCAGCCTGTCTGGGGGTGAAAAGAGGCTTCAGAGAGGGCGTGTTCAACCTGAGTTCACCTGCAGTCACGACCGAGGGTCTAAAAAGCTCAGACAGGAAACTACAAAACACACAATCCTGGACAAAAAAAAGAGCAGTATAATTTAATAGGATTTACTTTAAACATGATATAACTTGTCATTACTGAAGTTCACCTGCTAGTCTAAGCTGAGGGCAAAGAAAACCCAGCTTACAGTCAAAATTTAGCTATTTTAGGAGGAAAATTAAAGGCATGAATTGTAACTATGAAAATGACACACACACACACACACACACACACACACACACACACTACAATAGATTCACAGGCATTGTCCAAACACACAAAGACGGATCCTTTCAAGTGTTCCAGTGAAGCCAACTAACGATGGACATGATCTCTGGCGCCCCCAGGAGGTGGAGTCGGGAACTCCGTATGTAGAACCTCTTAGTTCTTCCCGACGTTGGTAATTATTTGACTGGAGGGTAGGAACCAGGTGAGGCCTGTGGTAGAAATGTGTCAGGAAGGAGAGGACAGCTGTCGCTCTCTCTGAGACCGTCTCCGTCTCCTCTCAGGCCTCTTCCTGTCCTCGGGACGGGCGTGGTCGTCCTGGGATCCGTCTTCCTCCTGCTGTTCCTCATCGTGCGGCACAAGAACAACGTGGACCCGTTATTTTACGGTACAAACGCGGAAAAGTCGCCGACCGAAGAACTGAACTCGGAGACGTTTTCTCTGCTCTGAATCGTCGTTTTGTTTCGTGGCTTCAGTGTTCGCCGAGTTTTCCTTCACCTGCATGGTCGGCCTGACCAACGCGCTGGAGCAGGACGGCTTCGTCTCGGGCTTCATGGGCTTCTACCTGAAGACGGTAGCTGACCTTTGACCTTCCAGCTCGGCCGGTTCAGGACCTTCCGCTCTGACGGCGTTTCTCCGTCCGCAGGGCGAACCTCACCTCGGCACCGCCTACGCCGTCATGATGTCCTACTGGGAGGGCGTCGTGCACTTCGTCCTCTTCCTCGTCATCATCCACCGCATGTTCGCAGGGTAAACGCTGGCGTCGCGGCAACCGCCGGCGTCGCGGCGAACGGGCGCTCTCTGACGTTTACTTCCTGTTCCGGCAGGAAGTCGTACCGCGGCCTGGGTTTGCTGTGGGCGGGCTCGTCCATCGCACACCAAGTGGTTCACATCCCCGGAGTGATTGTCGGTGAGGGGGGCGGGGTTTGCGCGGCGTGGACGCTCCCCGGGTGGCATCGTCTCTTCCACGCTGACCGTCCTCTCGTCTTCCAGGCAAGTACGGCTCCGGCGTCCGGCCGGCGTTCTGGAGGAACGTCCCCTTCTTCCTGGCGCCGTTCTGGGCGGCGGCTCTGCTCCTCCGCAGACCGAGAGAGATGCCGGTCGTCCCGGCGGACAAGGTGAGTCCGCAAAGACGTGAGACTCCGTCGCTGTTTCCGTGGTTTTCTGACCTCCTGCTGTTTCTGCGTTCAGGTGGCGGCGGCGCAGAGGAGGAGTTTGCCGTTTCGGCCCGTCGACCTGCTGCTGTCGCTGCTCCTGCTGGGCGCCATGGCCTTCTCGGCCTTCAGAGGCTTCGTACGTCAAGCCCCTCCCCTCTCCTCTTTCCCTCCTCTGATTTGACTCAATCTGACGCGCTTCCGCCGTCTCCTCCATCAGGTGGTGCTGGACTGTCCGATGGACACCTGCTTCACCTACGTCTACCAGTACGAGCCGTACCTCAAGGACCCGGTGGGCTTCCCGCGGGTCATGGTGAGTTCCTGTCTGAGATCGGAAGAAGGAGACGCGGCGGTGGACGTTGGAAAGGCGACGTCAAACGCTCGTTTCGTCGATTTCGCCGCCATGAAGTCCGAATTGTTTCGGGCTCAGTCATCGGAACTGAAAACCAGCTCGTTTTCTCTTCCAGATGTTGGCGCAGTTTTTCTACGCTCTGCCGCTGCTCGCCGTCCTCCTCTGCGGCCTGAACACGCCCGGATGCAGCTGGATGCTGGACTGGAGCCTGCTGTTGGCGGGCGCCATGGCTCAGGTGGGGTACGGGCGGCGAGATAGTGTCTGGTGTTTAATGGTCACCTGTTAATGGACCTACTTCCTGTTAGTGGGGGTCCAAACCAGTAGAGATGCTTGTTGTGGTTTGAGATGTTGGAAAACAAACTCCCCCCTCCTCCCCCTCCCCCTCTCCCTCCCCCCTCCTCCCTCCCTCCCTCCCTCCCCCCGCAGACCCAGTGGTGCCACATCGGAGCGTCCGTGCACTCCCGCACTCCCTTCACGTATCGAGTCCCGTCTGACAAATGGTGGCCCGTCGTCGCCCTCAACCTGCTGCTGGCCGCCGCGCCGGCTCTGCTGGCGGCGCGCTGCCACGCCAGCCCCGCCTACTTCATGAAGCCCGTTCCCAAGGGACAAGCCGACAGCAAGAAGAAGAAGAACTAGACCGACTGGGCGGAGGCCACTTCCTCCGGCACGCGAACCGCATCTGAAACGCCATTTTTTTCAACCTCAAAAAGCCGGCAGGGAATCCGGGGACACCGCCCGCTCCAAATCAGTCACCTGACGCGGCGCTCCCGGACTCTTGGACCCTGATTAGCCGGCTGTTGTCGGAATCGGATCGTCGGGTGACTCATGCGGACGCTCGGCCGGTTCCCTGCCCGATTCGGACGTCCGTCCTGGATCCTGCAGCGGTCTTTGTCCGTACAGCCGAACTCCATAACTTCAACTTTTCACTTGGTGTGTTAAATAAGAGATTAACCCTTCAGTGGCTGAATGATTAAAGCGTCGCTGATAAGGGAGATAAACCGCTCCGTACCAGCATTTCGTCAGGAAAGTCCAAGATTGCTCAACGCGTCTTTACACAACGATGGCTTCCTCACTCGTTTACAATGTTCAGATAAAAGATCGGTTCCCAACATGGAGTCTGGGACCCTTTTGAGGGAGTGCCAGGAACCCTATGGGGGGCCCCAAGGCTTTCCCTGGTACGAGTTGAAGTCTCAACATTCCAGAATTAAAGACAGAGCAGGGAGTGACCTCGTGCTTTTATTTTGAAGGGCCTGCTTTTGTGTGTGGAAGGTGGTGGGTGTGTCTCCTGGTTTTTTGGCTCCACTGTGCTTCACTGTAACCTGGGAGCAGACGAAGCTTCAGCCGTCCTCTCTCGGCTGCAGATCGACGCGTTTCCTGTTTGTGCCTGATCTTGAATTTCACGTTTGTTTGTTTGTTTGTTTTGGTGACTGTAAAATAAACGGAATCCAAGTGTGTGCAGATACTGATGCTGTTGGGTCTTTTTCTGACACTCTAAACAAAAGCAGAGTGATGTTGGCTTCGTTGTCTCGGGCTGATGATGTCGCGGCGCCCTCTGAGCGGCGTGCTGCTGACACGGTGACCTTTGCGCCAGTCTGATAAGAACTGAACTCTGGACGTCAGCGAGCCGTCACACGCGGCGGCCGTCGGAGGGGCCGAAGGGTCATTTCGTTGGGTTGAAACGGGATGTTGTTCAGAGGACGCACGACGGTTTAATGAGACACAGGCGGAAACGATCGAATCACGAAGGGGCGGAGCAACGCGACACTGACGTTCAGGAGAGGAAGTGCAGAGAGCGAGACGGACGAGGGACCGGAAACGTGACGCAACCTCGATAAACTTCGAGGGAACTTGGAGAACGACGAGAGCGCGGAAAAGAACGTGAGGGAACCGAAAGAAACAGAAGAAGGAAAATATGTGGAATAAAAACTGAAAAGCGCTTCCTGTCAAGGCCGAGTTGGTTGGGAGAAACGGAGACGCAGCGAGTAATTTTGTTGACTTTATTAAGAATGGAAATACAACAGCAGGACAAAAAAGTCATAAGAACACCAAAAAAGTAGATGATCGAATATCAAAGGGACCAAAGACGAAAGAAAGAGCGACATTCTACCCATCGTGTCAATTTTAGCCGTGCAAAGATTAAAAAGTATGAAGCGAATCCGATACAATCAAGTGGTTATCGTCCAGAAAAGTACTTTATCATCCCGCCCACATGATCTATGCCAGTGGGACGGACCAATTAGCTGAGAGTGCTTACTTAAGGGACGGGGGGGGGGGTCTATTTGATTGGACCAGGTCCAGCTATTGATCTGGGATCAGCCAATAAAACACACACACACCACAATATTTACAATACGGAGATTAGAGGCAATCGAATGATTAGTTTTTGTTACTGATCGATCGTTGGACTTCCGAACTGGCGTAGAAAAGGAGGCGGAGCAGGAGGAGGAGGAAGAGGAGGAGGAGGAAGAGGAGGAGGAGGAAGAGGAGGAAGAGGAGGAGGAGCGGCGGCGTCGGCGTCACGTCGGCTCTCGGAGGTGTGAGTGAAGTTAAAAGGAAAGCATGTTTCACTAGCAAACGGCTCATAATAAATAGTAACAACACACAAAAACAGAGTAAGTATTAGAAAACAGAAGCGCGTGAGTAGAATCGAACGGAGCAGCGAGTCGGGGGCTCTACCGGAAAATCGACGGCTACAGGAACGGGACGCACACCAAGAGCTCGGGGACTCGGCGAGCTCGCGTCGCTTACGTCTGCGCGTCGTCAACAGAACGGGAGTTAAGAACAACATAAACAACGGATGCTCTACGTTCCCGTCGGCTCATCGCGCTCGCACGCGCTGCTGCCGGGTTACTGTGGGGAAGTCGTTGGCGGGGGGGGGGGGGGGTTTAGGAGGAGTGACGGTGTTCACACGGACCTCGGTTAAAGGAGGAGCGGCGGCGGCGGCGGCGGCGGCGGGAAAAACTGCGGAGGGGGGGGAACTCAGGGAAATGAGATTAACTGTCATCAGGAGGAGTAAAGCTAAGCAGAGCGTGGTCAGAAGCAGAGGAGGAGGAGGAGGAGGAGGAGGAGGAAGAGGAGGACTACTGTCTTTGTGGGGTGGGGGGGGGGGGGGGCCGTGGTTAGCACCTAGGCGTCGCAGATGTGGGATTATTTGGTTCAGTAGTAGCTGTGCGCTTCCTCGCGGCCCTTGTGTCCCTCGCCGTGTCTCCTGTGGCGGCGTTCGTGGCGCTGATTGTGGTGATGGCGTCGGTACCGGTGCGACCGCCGGGCTGCAAGCGCAGAGAGAAAGAACACAGGGGGGGAGGGTGGCGTTAAAGGGGGGGGGGCGGGGTCACGTGACCTGACGTGGTTTCAGACCCTACAACCACTGGATCGTCCGGTGACTCTAGCGTCTAGTCGGTCTTCTGTCACCAATCAGCGGTTGGTGTTGAGTGGTGTTGAGCCTCCTTGAGTACAAAACTAGAAATACTTCAACAGTTACACGCTGCTCCTTTAAAGAAGGTAATATTCGCAGTAATCCTAAATCAACCTTGGAGTACATGCTTTGTTTTGTACGACAGTAATCTGATTACAATAACCTGAGTACCAGCGGTCGTATTTTAAAGCTTCATTAGCGAATCGACAGTCAGACGATGACGGGAGACTTGATGAGGGAGAAAATGCAGATTGCTGATGGGAGCTCCCGGCGGCGGCGGCGGCGGCGGCGGCGGCGGCGGCGGCGGCGGCGGCGTGTTATCCGTCTGTGGGCTCTCCAGCCTCAGAGCCCACCCAGGCGCTTCCTGGCGTCTCGCCTTTAATTGGACTTGATTGTAATTTGGGCGATTTAAATAAATGAATATTTTCCGTGCCGTCGTCAGACTGAACGTTCTGCTGCGGGAGGGATCAGACGCTGCTTCTGATTGGCTTATTCAGATTGTTCCAGGCAGCTTATCTGGCTCCTCTCTACGCAGAGCGTCTCTACTCAGAGCTCCTCCCGGTTAAACACTCACAGTACGAAACCCTGATTGCGAATCCCTCATTAGGAAAATGGACAGAAAAGCTGATCCCGTGTCAGTTTTGTCATTCTTTAAACTCACTCTTTGTGCAGATGATCCTGGGCCGCTCCCAGCCGCCGTCGGCCCGGCAGCGCGCGGTGGGGATGTGGCGCTGGTAGAAGCCTTCGGAGCACTGGTAGCGCACCACCGAATGGATGTCGTAGTGCGACCGCCGCCGGCCGATCAGGTGGGCGTTCTCCACGGCGGGCGGGGTGCCGCATAACACTGAAAAACAACCAAAGGATCCGGTTTGTTTATTACACGGAGAAAAGACTCAATGCCGAGAATTTATCGAAGACTTCTGATACAAATGATGAAGAAATCCACTTATTTATCATGACGAAAATGAACTTTACACTGACATCTTTGATCTTTGACTCTAAAAATGAGACGATTGAGAAACCAAAAGACGACGAGAGAAGCTTGCGTCTGCGTTATCTTGCAGTCGGAACAGACGCAGAGACATGATGAGCCTGTAGGGGGCAGCGTGGTCGCTGTCTCCAGTGACTGAGAGAGCAGTGAGAGAGTGAGAGAGGCCATGTGCCGCTGCAGTAAACCAGGGACGACCACCAAACCACAGAGCCACGAAACCGCCGGCCAGTCGCTCTGAAACGAGGCTGCCACCCGTCTCTCGCTCTCTCTCTCTCTCTCTCTCTTTCTCCCTCCCTCTCTCTCTCTCCCTCTCCTGCTCTCTCTCTATCACTCTCACTCTCTCTCTCTTTCTCGCTCTCTCTCACTCTCTTTCTCGCTCTCTCTCACTCTCTTTCTCTCTTTCCCTCTCTCTCTCTCTCTTTCTCGCTCTCTCTCACTCTCTCTCTCTCTTGCTTTCTCTCTCTCCCTCTCTCCCTCCCTCTCTCTCTTTCTCCCTCTCTCTCTCTTTCTCCCTCTCTCTCTCTTTCTCTCTCTCTCTTTCTTGCTCTCTCTTTCTCTCTCTCTCTCTGTCTCTCTCTCACACTCTCTCTCCCTCTCTCTCTCTCTCTCTCTCTTCCTCTCACTCTCTCTCTCTCTCTCTTTCTCTCTCTCTCTCTCTCTCTCTCTCTCTCTCTCTCTCTTTCTCTCTCTCTCTCTCTCTCTCTCTCTCTCTCTCTCTCTCTCTCTCTCTCTCTCTCTCTCTCTCTCTCTCTGTCTCTCTCCCTCTGTCTCTCTCTCTCTCTCCATCTCTTTCTAACCCGCCTGCCCCGACCGCCTCCTTCCTACGAGCTCTCACGGCGTCCGCATTTAGTTTGGCCGAATCCCAGGAGGGAAAGGTGTGGGTGAGCGCCGAGAAAAACCTGGCGAAATGTCTGAAGGAAACCTCAGACAGGCGAGGCAATAATTGGCAATAACCACACCTCCGCCTCGCCAGCCTGAACGAGCGCGAGCGGGGCCGGAGGAGCGAGCGAGCGAGCAAGTGAGAGAGCGAGCGAGCGGGAGGAAGATTGAGATTGATATTACGTCTGGAAATCGATTCAGGTCTGAGACTGAAATAAAAATATTCCCCTCCAGTTTGTGTTGGCTGCGCCGTTTCCTCGCAGCAGCTGCTGTTGTCGCCAGCGAGGTGAGGCGGCGAAGGAGTCAACAGCCGACACCTGCTGCGAGAGCTCGGCGGCAAGCTGACGAGGAGGGGCGGTGGCGGCGGCGGCGACGAGCGGGTGGACAGCTGGCCAGCGGGAACACGGCGAGGCGCCGCGCGGGAACCTGCTCGGCCCTGTTCCAGAGCGGTACCTGTTGAAGGTACTTTTTAGGAGGGACAGCCGAGGAGACGGGCCGAGTTGGCCTTAAAACGAGACGTCAGCTGACTGCTGACTGGTCGATTACATTCATTCTTATTCGCTCGTCTTTTTTGGCGTCGGTCTAAAAGTCTCCAACATGGCGGCAGACATCGCCTGGGTGTCCTCCATTGTTGCAGTGTGTGTGTGTGTGTGTGTGTCGTACGTCTTCACTCCCCAACATTTGACTTTACTTCAACAACTCGTCTGTTTCGGTTCGTATTTTCCTCCCTTGGTGTCCTCCGTTGTTGCAGTGTGCGTGTGTGTGTGTGTGTGTGTGTGTGTGTGTGTGTGTGTGTGTGTGTGTGTGTGTGTGTGTGTGTGTGT
>JASSRZ010000042.1:7242827-7258557 GCA_032164315.1 Malacoctenus gilli
GTGTGTGTGCGTGTGTGTGTGTGTGTGTGTGTGTGTGTGTGTGTGTGTGTGTGTGTGTGTGTGTGTGTGTGTGCACTTTACCATCCAGTTCCTTAGCAAAGCAGTACACATCAAAAAGCTCTTTCGGATCTCTCTTCCCATAATTCCTCACTCCTGAAGAGTACTCCTTGTGTCCATAGCAACCAAGCTCTGGTCTCTGGACTGAGTAACTATGGAGGAAAAAATAAAGCTCGTCAATGGATGTTTACTTTGCAGACAAACTAATAATGTGAAATAAGCAGTGTGTTAATGCGGTGGTGTTGTGCTCCGAGTGGAGATTGCTGCGGCTCACATTTCAAAGTGTTTCTTCTAATGAAGTCTTTAAATGTCACTACGGAATAAATTCGTATCTTTTAAAGGACAAGGGATTAGAAATAATCATAATATAATTAACAGAGCAGAAACAACGGCGGTAAAATGCAGAGCATGATTGTGCTGCAGATTAAGAGGAGAAACACAGGACTATTAATTGAAATGAAAAACAGAGGAGGCAGAATGAGAATGTGAACTCATTCAGAGGCTTCAAGTAAAAGAACTTCGAACTTTGATCATTAGCAAAGCATCCAAACTTTTGTTACACTGATATGAGTTGTTTCTAAAGTTCACTATTAAGCGCCATCATTTGTTCGTCTGGAATCTTGTAGGAATCATATTTACAAAATGTGCATTTTCCACTGTACTTTTCTGTATCCTTAATTAGGCTAATTCAAGTCAGGTTCATTTGAGCTGGGTTCCATTAATGTGTCCTTAAACTGAACTAGTTTGAGTTTGGCGCTGATCCAGTTCAGTCAGTAAGGGTCGTGTTAATCCGAGTTAAATTGAGGCTCGATTAGGTCATTTGTCTTGAGTTAATATGTGGCCAGTTAATTAAAGCTTGAGTTTATTTGAATTCAAGATTTAATTGAGGTCAATAGAGTTGAGGATTAGTCAGGTTAAGTCTGGATTGATTGAGCTTGTGTTTAGTCTGAGTCTGGGTAAGGTGATTGGGATCGAGTTAAGTTAAGCTGAGTAAGTCAAGTCAAGTTAGTTTAAATTGGTTTGATTGAGGTTGGATTTCCATCTGTGTTTCAGTTGACAGTAGAAATGTTTGTTTCAGGCAGGAAGTAACTTTAAAAATTCAATAAATTTGGATAATAGAAGCCTGAAAACTGCCTTTTTTTGCTTCCTAACCTTTGAAAAGTTTTCTGGTGGTGCAGAAAACATACTCGGTTATAAATGATTCAGTAGCATCGGGGGTAAATCTCAGCTGGGCTGCTTCTTCCAAACAGCAGCCGAACTCACTTTAAGTAGCGAGCAAATAAACCATGTATGACAGAATGAAGGAGGAGCGTGATCGGTCGTCTCCTCACCGCACAGTCTGATCCTCCAGCCAGCCGGCGGCGCAGCTGGCAAAGCCGTCGTGGTACGCTGCCCACAGCTGGGCCGCCGTGGCGATCTGGGCCGAGTTTTCCTGGCAGGCTCGCTGGGCTTCGCTAAACGAGAGGGCGTAGCGGGCGCTGGGAGCCTGGTAGTGAAACACCACACCTACGCAGACGCGTGCAGAGACAGGAGCAGACTGTTTGGACGCCGGATAAGGCGACACGGCGACACCCGAAACCATTCATGTCATCGGTAAACACGGAAACAGAAGCAGAGCCGAGAAAGTCACGAGCGAACGCACACGAAAGAACGTCATTAATATTCAGTCCAAACGCTTTAATTAAAAACAATTACACAATTAGTCAAGTGGAAACTTTGATAACAACCAAGGGGAAAAAAAAGCAACATTAATTTACTCTGTCATTACGTGCTGAATCAATGTTACTTGTGTTTAATTGAAAAGAGGAGCAAAAAAACATGGCGGCTCCGTTTTCCTGTTTCACCTGCCGACATCAAGTCTGAACTGTGATAGAGTGAAAAATATAAAACCTTAAACAGCCAATTTAAGAGAAATACTGTATTGTATACTGTATTTGCGCTAAATATGACATAAAACACAGCCAGTGTACGTATACATCTTGTACTTCACCATTTTCACTGCGCCAGAGCCCGTCGCTGCTGCTGCACTCACCGGAGACCACCAGGGGCACGGCGTCCCGCTCGTAGTCGTTTCCCATGACAACCTGACAGTGGTAGGTGGCGGAGTCGTTGGTGCGCAGGCTGGAGATCTCCATGGTAGCGTTCAGACGATTGGCAGCGTATCCTGGCAGCGTGATGCGGCCGCTGAAAGCCTTATTCACCTTTATTACGTCGCCTTTGGCACGAAGAGAGAGAGACAGACGCTCGTTCATCGCCGTCTTGGAGCATATTTCTCTCCTTTTTCTGCCTTTAACTTTGGGTAAAGTCCTTGACCTCTCGGAGGAAATTGCACATTGAAAAGACATTACATCAGCTTTTATTTTGAAAGCGTCTGCTTTTGAATCTGGGTTTTTGTACAGGAGGGTTTTGAGTCCTGCCTTGCACTCTAATTATCGCTTTAAAGTCACTTTGGCCATACTGGGAGCTTTCAAGGACAATCGTAGACGGCACCTCCACAGCCTCCCAGCCAGAAGGAAGAAGCGTTGCAGCAGGGGGGCTCAAACATGTGGCCCGTGGACCAAAATCGGGTCTAATCTGGCCTGCAAGTTTAACTTTATCCTCCCAGTTTTCAGTGACATTAACTTCAGTTCCTTATGTGCTGAACGGAGATCGTATCAGTTTGGTCAGAGGGCTCTTTTTACATTGCAGCAGCCATAATCAATATGTCCACTAGATGTCACTTCATCTCCTGCACGCTGGGCTCAATGTATGTCAGCACATCTACGCGCGTATTCGATGGTCTGGTTTAAAAAAAGAAGCCATTTATTTGACTGATGGTATTTAAATGAGCTGTCCGTACGCATTTCTGAAGGGAAAAATGGCTCTTTAGCAGCTAAGTGCTCAATATTCCCCAGCTGGTCATTAACCCCGAGTTTACCATGTGGTACAGCGGTATTTTAGAGCCTCCTCGGTGGGAACAGCTGCTACTTGGTAATGATGGTCCTGAGGATTATGGGAACCCGAAAACTGTAAAACCTAAGGATGCTAAAACGGCGAAGACTTCGGTGGGGAAATTGGGTGTGCAGGAATCTTTCCACTCAGGCAGATTCGGTGGCTTGAAGCTCCCGGATGTCCTCAGAAAAGTACTTTATTTTGACTGGGAGGTCTAAATGGTGTCTAAATACACGTTTGTAGACTGGATTTTTCGTCACTGTGTTCTCTGAAGTTTTTATACTTTGTCAGGGGAGGAAGAACGATGGTAGAGTTTCTGAAGTCTGGACTTAGTACATAAAACATCGAGGTAGTCGCAGTACTACTCTCGTTTTTACCTTTAGCGGACAGCACGATCTGCTCCTGAGCGGCGTCCGGCCCGCCTCCCAGTGGCACCGTTCGAGTCCACAGCAGATGAGGAGGCTGGTCGGAGGCGCCGGTCGGCAGGGTGAAGACGCAGGGAAGGACGGCGCTGCCCGCCAGCGTCTGCTGCACTGGCGGATGGGTGATCCGACGCATGTTCACGATGGAGGAGGCGGCGCCTACGGGCGAGAAGTCGGGCCGTCGTCACGCAAAGCACATCGATAAGTCGAAGGACGTTTTCCTTTAAGGAGACCAAGACAACGGGGAAGAAAAGCGCCGCACGAGGAAGGACGGCCGAGCGGCTCGTCGTCGGTGGCGTCCTTGAGCCTGAAAACAGTCGAGTGCTTTTTAAATGGTGGCTGAACGTGCTGCGAAGAGGCAGATATATAGAAAGAGTAGGCCGAGGCTAACAAGGCCTCTGGGATTCATTAAGGACTTCACACTCGTATTCCCACACAGGAACCAAGAACTTATGTTGTCATTCCAGCGAAAAGAGTACAGAGTCGAGGCTTGACGGCAGTGCATTCATGTACGCGTTCAAAAATACACACGAGAGGCTCTCAGGCTGCAACTCAATCATCTGAATTCTCCTTGTTTTCTTCGTTTCTTATCTTGTGTTGTTTTTTTTGTGCTCTCACGCGAACGACTCCATCCGTCACTGCGGCTAATTAATACGGAGGAATCTCCCGGCTGCACTGGCGCCGCCGTGAAAGTGCTCAGCGGCGCAGATTGCTATCAGCGGTTCACCGTGTCTGGTTGCCATGGTGTGCAGGTTCAATGTAACCATGACAACGGCATCACCTGAACCAGAGATTATCCTCCCAACCAACCCGACGCTGCGTCTTTGTGGCCCCCCATCACCCACGTGGAGGACCAGACCTTTCTCTTTGTTCATAACGATCACTGAAGCGGGAGCCTTCAAAATAAAAGCACTGAGCAGTTTCAGTGTGTTTTGTTTATTTTGGAGATTTTTCTGTGTATTCTGTGTGAACATTTTCTGACGCTGACATGTTCAGAAAATCCTCCAGAATTAACGGCGGGCTTTTTTTGAAAGTCTTTTGTTCTCACTCGGGGAAAACAATTATCAAAATAAAAGCCCGCGTTCTCCAGAATAATCCACTTGAGGCTGAGGAGCCGTTTCTCATCCCGCACTCTTCAAATCCTCCTAAAACTGGATCCAACCCGCGTGAGGAGGAAACAACAAAAGGCGCGTCTGGGATTTCTTCGCCGCGGACTGGAGGCTCGCACAGATATTTCCATCTGCATTTAGATTGGACGGCTTTCACGAGCTGAACCCCCTGAGAGTACCTCTCTGCCCCCCCCCCCTCCCCCTTTACTCTTTGAATCAGATGTAATCACAACATCACAAACACGAGAGGAAGCGTGAGAACAAGAGAGAGCCAGGCGGCGTTCACAGGACGGAGAAAATGGCTAACTCGAGAGGCTGCGGAGTGGAAATTGAGCGTTCGGGGTGACGAGCGCAGCCCGGAGCCTGGCGCTGACAGGCAGGACAAAGGCTAAAAGGAGGTGAGGAGAGCTGGGAGTGACATAAAAAGATACTCTGTCATTAACAGACCCGCCTCCCGCCTCCCGCCGCCGTCGCTCCCTCTTCGGGGTCCGCTGAGCTGCGTGCGCTACACATACACTGCATGGCTGCTCGCCCTGCTTTGTCCAAAGACGTTCAAGTCTACCTGCCGCTGCCTCCAGGGCGCCCTAATTAACACGCGAGGTCCGTCTGCACGAAAAGGGAAAAGGTTCCGAGCTGCAGCTTCGTTTCCTACGACTCTTTCTTGACGCTCTGTAATATTTAGAGTACCGACACCAGATTCTCCTCATCCAACAAATACTACATCAGTCAGGTAAACCAGCAAAACATGAACGTGTCACCAAAATAAACGTGCAGACTGCAGGCATTCTGATTGTTTTCTCTTTGAATTTCAAAGTAAGAGCCTTTAAGTAGCGCCCGTCTGTGTGAACGTACAGTTTGGATAAAAGTGAATCCGCAGGGAGATTTATGAGGCTTTTCCGACTCGACACGACTCCACTCTGGCTTTTTTTCCTATTAGGCAATATTTCCTCTCAGTCAGTACTTTTCCAGTAGCTTCAGTCAGACTTCAGGACTCGTCCAGGGGGTCCAACTTGGTGTGAATGTAGAGTTAATAGTGTGAGTTTCACTCTAGCTGGTGTGAGAAGACACACACATCACAACTAATCTACAAAGGCACAATCCTGTTATTTAATGTATCAAAAGGTTACAGTGAAGCCAAACCTACACGTGGATGTAACCACACTCAGATTCTCATACGTATGGGCTGAGCCCTTCAGAATAAGAGTCCTGAGCAGGTTCCAATGGCCAACCTCGATCTGTGGCGCCCCCCTCAGGGTGCAGATTCACCTTCACATGTGTGCGTCCGCCGCCAGCGTTAGATGTCGAGGTTAGTCGTCAGATTAGAGGCCGCAAACTTGCGAACGCAGCTTGCTGCGCCGCCATCAGCGGCGGGAGCGTGCGGCGAACCACGGGGCGTCCCAGACAAGTTATGCATCCACCATTAACCTGATGCACTGATACCATCTGTCTGCCATTAACTCCTACTGTAAACATCATTATCCATATGTCCCAGTTTGATGTCTTCTGCCGCTTTGTTTCGGGAGCTCGAGGGCGACTCCGTGTCGACGGGAATTGCACACTCCCCAAATTAAAGAGGCGTTTAGTTCCTTCGGTTCGGCGAGGAAAATCAGAGGCTTCCGAAGCTGCTTTTCATCTCAGCCGGTGGAGAGAAAACCTGATGTTGTCGAGGGCCGTCATCACAAGTCAGGTTAGGTTTTAATTTTACACGAGTGCGGAATGCAGGTTCTGGTTTTAATGAAAATCCAGGCTGACCACCGCCATGCATGCCAATCGCAGAGGAAGTAATTAAGGAGAGGAACTTATCTCGACTCCAGGCGGCCGAGCGGCCACGCGCGGGACTCAAACCCGCGATACGATCCAGCCGAGACCGGGAGCTCTGAGAGGTTCGCTCTTTTGTTCCGTAATTGTGAATTTCGTACGGAGTTGTAATGAAACAGATGGCGGACTAAACTTGCATGAATGGGTTTGGAGGCTTTCCAGCTCGGTCCCGCCGAGCGTGTCTGCAAACATCCTCGGCGTGTCAGATCTCGCTCGCGGCCCTCAAATTAACACGGACCTGTCTCGCGTGTTCACAGCTGCAGAGGAACTTGGTGCGACAAGCAGGTTTGTGATGTGGCTCGGTCGCACTTCCATCGTCCTTCCTCCTTCCTGAGCGTAAACCTCGACGCCTTTTAGAGCGGACGTGGTGAGGAAGAGGAGGAAAACTCACCCAGGCCTGAAGAGAGCAGCAGCATCAGAGCGAAGAGGATCGGCCGCCCGGCTGCACACGGAGTGGGAACCATGTTGGATCTGCAGAAGGAGGAAGAAGAGAGGTTGTTAAGGGAGGACGGGGGAGGACAGTCCAGAGGACTCGGTTCAGCCTGGACAATGTCCGACAGTTACCGCGCCTGCCTGGTTGGGGGCGCCGTTGTCCAGGAGGAAGCAAAGAGGACGATGAAGAAGACTGAACATCAACATTTACAGAAACAATGTGTTGCCATGTTTACAGAGATGTCAAGTGACCTTTTGGTGTCTCAGATGGTCCCTTTGCCGTTCACACCGCTATCAAACCGCACCAGGATTCACCTGCAAGCAAACCTGAGCTCCACTTGGTCATCCAGACTAACGCTGACCGTTTCCATCTGAGCCAGAGTTCGAACTCGGTTATCCGATGAAACGGACTGAAAGCTCCCAAAACACCCAGCGGTTGTTCCAGTGAACGGCGTCGACGACCGAGAGGGAAGAGAAGACGGGAAAAACCAAAGACTCAGATGTTCAATGAGCTAAATTAGCATTGCAGCCGCTCTCGAACACTCTGTGGAGTTAAATTCATCTTCAGCTCTCGCAAGTTGCAACATCGGCTCTCACAAACACACAGAGAGCTTTTTGAAGGAACAGCTTCCTCACACCTGCATTATTCAGCTTCTCTCTCTTCTTTTTTTATTGCGGCGTGTTATCTCACGACTAACTAGCCCATAAAAATGCGACGGACGCCCCGAAATAGCTCCGAACACATCCTGCATCAGGAGCACAATTCGCCGGAGCTCGTATTGAGCGTTTTCCAGGCTGCAAGCTCAGCCGAGCTATTGTGTTTGTGCGAGAGAGGCTGTAAACCGCTGGCACTCAATGAGACGAGGCGACCTTTGCTCCCATCCATTCCCGCAGATTGGCGGAGGCGCTGTTGGGTTCTTTACATTCATTCGTCCCCAGCTTTTGTCCTCGGGGACTCACCTCGATAACCTGAGATGCACTCGTCTGCCTGAACTGCTCGCGCTGCGGTGTTTTGACGGTCGTACGCGGTCAGACGGCGCGTTTCTACTCCCAACAGGACTGAGATCGGAATCTCTCACCAGAGCTTCCCCAGCGGCGGCCATTCCCAGAACTGCTAATTTCACCCCAGGCAAATCTCGTCGAGTTAAACCGGACCGCTTTGCTCCAACTGCGGCTGTCGGATTATCGACCTCGTGCTCCTCTGCTGCGGCGGACGCGAAAACCAGAAGTGATGCTGGTGCGCAAAAACTGGAGGAAATCCTTCCGCACTGACTTCGACGGTGGATTTGGCTGGCGGCCCGACGCCCCTCAGCGTGACGGCGAGGCGCCTCAGACGGAGCTTTATCTCCTCGGTCTGGTACAAACTGGACGAGCAGAGGAAGAAGGGAGCCCGGTTCGATAAGAGGAAAACACTTCTGTGTAAAACGCTGACTTTCAAGTGAATCGGGCAACAAAAGTAGCTGAATAATTAATCTACTCGCGGGTAAAGTTAGAGCTTTATACCTCCGCTACACGGTTTCGTCGAGAGCAGCTTGCGAGTGGATTCTTCAAGGAATTCGAACTCACTTGGAGCAGAAATTCTCCCGACATTTTGGGCTGGTTTCACTCTTCAGTTACATAAAGTAAATAATTTATCCGAGAAAGCAAAAAAGGCCCTTTTTCAGCGTTCACCAAGGTAACAGCAACACATGCCAGCAGTATCCCTGATACTTAGAAAGACGATTATGCAACAGCAGCTCGCTCTTTTCTAAATGACAGAAATAATGGCCGCTCTCTTCTCCCGGCCATGTGAAAGCTCGGCGAAACCTCGGGTTCCCGGGTGACACCTGCCAAACGACAACGTCATTACACAACGATTTGTTGTGCGCGTTTTAATAGCCCCCGCTCGGATCCCGAGGGTCCCGGCGATGCCACACACTTGGAGGCGTCCCGTGTCCAAAGGTGGGTCGGGACCCCGTGACGAGCTGTGACAGATTGGGGTCGGGCCGTTGGGACTCCTCGCACCGGGCGAGCGAGCTGGGTGGGTGACAGCGCCTTTCTAAAGGCGGCTTTGGAGAGGGTCGCGACACCCGGAGGGTCCTGGAAACGGAGAGCATTGGAGGGGGTTGTATCGGGAGGGCCTGGGACTGGCGGGGGGCCCGGCAGCCACCGTCCACAGCCACAGAATGCCGAGTCCAGCCTATGGACAGCTTTATGCAGTACAACATACGACACTGTATGCCTATAGACGGCGTCCATTCAAAGTTTTACCGGGAGGGATTTACGACATACAGAGCATCGGTCATCCAGCCACGGCGGCCGCATACTAAGCAGAAGCACCTTTTGTTGGGGATGAGACGTCAGATGTTGTGAACGCCTCCTTCTCTTCACTCGCACAGGCACGGTTGTGTCTCGAGGAGAAAAGAGCCAGAAGTCTCTCAAATGCTTCAGTGGACTTGAATGTGGACGTCCATCTGACACATTTCCACCACGCCGCCTGAAAGGGACGCTTTCTGGGGCTCATTGTGCGCGCCGGCGAGCGGACTGACAGAGATCCAAAGGGAGCCGTCGGACGAGGCTGCCAGAGCCACCGAGTGGCTCGGCGCTGAGCTGTCAATCTGCAGCGAAGGCGCTCGTGATGGCGAAGGGGGAGACGGGGGGGGGATGGCTCAACCCGGAGTCCGCTCGCACCTTCAAAATGGTGGGGAAACTTCTCGATGGACCTGAAGGCAACGAGTCAGCGAGAGACGGACGATTCGACGCTTTACAGCTTCGTCATCCTGAAACTCGGCTCTACCCCAAGCTCCTCCTCCCATCTGTTAAGGAACCGCCTCTCTCAGTCGCTTGGATTCAACATCTTCTTTCCGTCGGAGGATTTTCTGCTGGTCTGATCCGTCCGTCTCGTCTTTGAGAATTTGAGCTCCGAAATGCTCGTTTAAATTTGCCAATTTAGAATTTTTAGTGTCTGTTTGATTGGTGAAACCGGTAAAAAGTGGGTCAAATTCCTGAGGTGTGATTTAACAACAGTTTGCGAAACCTTTCTCGGTGAATAAAACGACAACATTGAGAGATGTAATGTACTCTAAAATTGGGAGACGGGAGCAGTTTAGCAGAAAAGACTGAAACTATCTGTCTGGGTTCTCCTGCAGGGACTCCCCCCCCCCCCCCCCCCCCTCCTTTCATCATATCGCAATAAACTATTACCTCCGGAGGGCGCCGGCGTGAGCGGCGGAATAACGGCTCCAGATAAGTGACGAAGGGAAGGAGATGAAGGAAGACGGATGAAAGGAAGGTCATTTTATCAACCAGAGGAGAGAGAGAAAGAGAGAAAAAAAGCGAAAGAAATCCACGCCGCCGCCGTGAGCGCTGCCGATGCGTCCCGAACGGAACCGAAACTTCCGATCGTTGATAGCGGGAGACGCGGCGAAGGGAAGCGGGGCGGAGGTGATTCTGGACGACGTCGGACCCGGAGTGCGTGAACTGAACATGAAAGCGCGGCAGAGGAGCGGCATCAGGTATTCGCTTCCTGCTCTCGCACACAGAGATAGCCTTTGTGTTCAGCGCGTCCGTGTGGTGACTAATCACACTCAAAGCAACTAATGACTCATGCAGTCCTGGCTCCAGCTTCGGCTTCGGCGGGGGGGGGTGGGCAGGAGGGGGCTCGGCAAGGCTGCTGGTCCCCCTCGGTTCAAGATTACACACTCCATCCTCGCACACTGAGGCCATTGATCCGGCCGGGCACCGGGACAGAGGTTATTTAAACCGACACGCTCGGCAGAGGCCAAGTTAAAACCTACAGCGAAGCCACGGGCGCAGCCAGAGAATCGGGGGGGGGGGCCCGGCGTGCCACGCTGCCCCCCCCACTCCCCAGACCACGCATGGGACTTAACTTGACGCTGTCAGCCTTTTGTCTGCGCTGTGGGGGGGGGGGGGACCAACACGTAGAGCGTTGAACTGCTCGCTCCGCTCGCTATGAGGGGGAGGAGCCAATCGCTGCAACTCAGTGGCACGCTGAACGCGAGATTCACGCAAATGAACCTTCTCTGATGCCAAGCTGCAACATTCGACTCCACTATTTTCTATACAGAGACTTTGGCAATTGCGCCAAATCCCGTCCGGCCATTGGACGGCGAGGAACCAACCGCGTTCCTCCTTCGGCCAATCGCCGCTCTCGTGTCTCGGTCTGAGTAACTGCGTAACTTTCCTCGCAGCCTTTTATTTCCATCTGTACTCCTACACGAATACTGTAAAAACTTTTATCGCCTCCGGTTCTCTCACTATTCAAATCATGGAGCTCGAAGTACATTTCAGTACCTGTACTTTCCTGCTGCTACTGAAGTAAAAGCATCTCTTTTTAACACAAGTATTAGTACTTCTTCTTTAGCAAAGAGAGTAAACGCTTGTTTGCTTTTCCTCCGCACTTGCAATAGTGCGCTCTAAGTACAACTCAGGACTAGTACTTAATTACTTAAATTACCTCCGGTATGTTCGTAAAATCCACAAGTAAGTTTCGAAACCAGTACTCTATTACTTTCATGCAAATGAAGTACTCAACACTATTTTTACATGAACATTTTGCAACAAGTGTAAGTACTCTTCAAGTAAAGTACTTTTGACACTGCTAGAACTATTAGTATGCACATCAGGTTGCTGTGGGGGCATTGAAGGACCTGTACTTCCGCTTACTGCTCTTCTTCCTCCACAAGTATCTGTACTTCTACATGGAGTGAAGAAGAGTACTCGTGCCCCTTCTGACAGTACGCAGGTGATGGCAGAGCCGCCTCTCCTCCTCTTCCTGTTCGCTCCGGAGCGAGCGAACCTCCAGCGGGTTCCCGCGAGGAAACATGGCGCCGTCATCTTTGATGCGCACACGCCTGAGAATGATTGACAGCTGGCGTAACCTCCATCTGCTTGCCTGCTTCCTGCGGCGCCTTGAAGCTGCCGAGCGGCGCCGCGCAGACCTACAGCAGACGAAACTCGCGAACGCTCCTTCTCAGCCCAGTTCGTTGTTTGCGCGTCGCCGCGTTGCGCCGAGCGTGATGGAGTGAGACCCAGCGCTCGCTCGCCAACGGTAAACGAGACAAGAGAGTCATTAGAATCAGCGAGTCCTTGTTAAAAGGCTCGTTAAATGTTTGCATCGCGCTTTACAAATCGTCGGAGACCCGTTTGTTTTCCGTCATCCCAAAGGAGTTGCTTTCTGTCCCTCGGAGGCACCCGTACTGGCACTCACTTCCTTCTGCGTCAGGCGTGAAAGAAGACGACAAAACTGGCTTATGAAACATCAGCAAAGAAGCTTGAGTTTAACATCCAGCTTTCAATTAGCAGCTAACTGAGCTAATAGCTAAGGAAGTTCGTTATCTTCAACAGGAAACGAGCTGAATTGTTTCAAATATACATCTTGCAGCGTGAACACTCATATTTCCGTGCCTCCACTGTTAAAAGATTCATTTTGTGTTTCTTGCAGACGATTTATCACGTCTAAAAGCGTTACAAACGACCAGAGAGTGAAGCCACGGAGCTCCGTGCACATTTGAGTCGTTACGGCGTCCCTCAGGGCCTCTGCAGTGCGATCGACCAATCACGGACCAGATTCACCAGTCAGAAACACGATAACATTGAATAACTGTCACATACTTCAAGAAGCGCTGAACCGCTGCTCGGTTTTTCTGAATATTTCAAAGCCCCAAAATCAGAATAAATCCAGAGACGCTGAGGGGGAAAAAAAGCGATAATGTAAAACAAGAAAAAAAAGAAAAAGAACATTTCGTTGGCAAAATGTTGGTCAGAGGTTAAACATAAACAGCTTGCGAGGTTTTTTTTTGCGTGTCGTCCGGCCGAGGTAGCAGCTGCGTCTGACAGACTGCAGAGGTCAAAGGTCGAGCTGTGAGGTCAGCTCTCTGCAGCAGAAAACTAATAAAGGATCAGGTGCACGCGGTGCAGCCATCGTCCTGAGTGTATTGGATGCACGCACACACACACACACACACACACACACACTCACACGCGCGCACGTGCACGTTCGCTGTGGCCCTGCCCACATTAGTGAGGCCACATTTGCGTCCCCGGTGCAAAGTGGTGAGAGAAACGCGTGTGTGTGAAATGAAATGGAATAACGGACCCAAACACAGACGTGTCGGTCGGCCTCCGTCCAAGAATTTCTCGTCTTTAACGATGTGCTGAGTCTGTAGAATATCAACGAGGCATTTGGGGGGAGGACTCTGTCGCTGTGTCGCTGAGCTCTGTCCTTCAAGTGTTTATCGCCGTCGCCAAATGCACGGAGAGTCTCGAGCGATCGGCTTATTCCCGCGTCCTGCTAAAAGCCTGACAGAAGCGGCAGTTTTTCGGGGTTTTGCCGAAGCTGATGAGACAGAAAGACCGAGCTGCTTCTTATGTAACAGTAAAGCCAAACATTTGTCTTGCAGGGGGCCTTCCAGACGCCCCCCCCCCACCCCCCCACCCCCCTTCCCGGGGGCCAAAGACAAAGAGACGGACCTTTCCCTTTGTGTGGCTGAGCTGTTGAGCCGTGGTCTCATCCGCGGCACTAACGATTGGCCCGCCGAGCGGCCCCGGTCCCTCCCAGCCGATAGACGGCGGGTGATTGATGGGTCGCGCCGTCCAATCCTCTCTGGGCTTCCCTCTCAATATTCCACGCTGGGCTCCGGCGTTAAGAAGGTCCTGATCCGGACGCTCCCAACGCCGAGCGTTCACAGGGGGGCGTCTTTCTGTGGTGGGACTGGATATGAGACGTGACTAATTGCTTAGTTGTACGCTCGACAATTAATCGGGACTAATCGCGTTTTGATCGATACGAGCTCTCGACAGAAGACGCGGCAGATTTCAGTCGGTGAGCAGACGCACCGATTTCAAAACATTACGTTCTCACTTATTGACCATTTTGGTCTCTAGGATTTTATTTTGAAAGAATAACAAACCCTCACGTGAGGAAACGTCTCGTCGAGCTCGATCTTTTGTCTCAGGCTGCTTCCCAACAAGAGCTCGCAGCTTTTCGACAGATATAAAGAGCACAAAACGTAGTGTTTTTTGCTCTCCTGTCTTTATGACACTCATCACCGATCAACAGAAAATAAAATCTGTTGCAAAACGTGCAAGTTGGCCTAAAATGTACAGATTCAGCAGCTAAATAGAAATCCGTCTTCCTGTTTGGTTGTTGGTTCATTTCTCTTCACAAAATAACATTAAAAGGTTCTTTAACTCTCCCTAATTATGAACATCGCCGCCATATGTCCGGCGTGATCGTTGGACTTGGCGATTTGGGAGCTGTCCAGTGCTGAAAACTGGCACCGTTTTGGAGAAATCGTCGTTATTCCCAACTGTGAAAAGTTCCGTTGCGGTCCGTCCGACGGCGGCGTCCGTCTTCGAAATCGTCCGGTTTTCGTGGCGAAGGTATGACGGGGCGGCGTGCTCGTTCTGATCATACCTGCATCTGCTATACGGGCGCGCTGGTGCTCATTTGCATTTATATAGCCCCATTCTGTCAGCTATTAACAGTGTATTAGGAGGGAATAGAGCCCATAATCACTTAAATGACATATCAGAGTGGGCACTTTCTCAGCTCGGAGAATAATATCTAATCCTGACACTGAAGGACTTCCACTGGAAGCAGCAGAGCTCTCTGGAGGCCAAGTGGAGAAGAAACTGCATGTGTGGGGTCCAAATGTAAACAATGGTTGTTTACGTCGGTAAACAACGAGAAAAACGGCCTCTTGTCTGAAATCGACCTTCGAAATCACATCATCCGACTCAGGAATGAAACAACATGAGGTTGTGCGTCCAGTATTGTGTACTACATCGGTCAGTAGTTGGTACTTTCATTCAATCACATCGTCAGCGTATAAAAGTAGCTGTTGTTCCCACATTGTCCACTGGGGGTCGCACAACTAGAGCGGATTTAACCAAAAGTAGATCGACTCTTACTAGTACGAGTACTAGAAGTACAACAGTTAGAAATAAGGTTGACTATACATTTCGGTATTAGATAAAGGGAACTTCAAAAGTACTAAAGTACTGCTATGTTTTGAAAGCTTTACTCAACTACAAGTAAAAGTTCTGGCGTTTAAAAAATACTCAAGTAAAGGAGTAGAAAATATCTCTCTCAGTCAACCAAATATTGTCAGATTCAAACAGAAAACTGAAAATTGGAGTACAAATTTCTACTTTTACTCTGCTTGAATTTTCCTAAAATTACTGCATTCCAAAAGGACACAAGTAGAAGTACAAGGCATGCTTTCTAAAACTACTATGTAAGATAAGTAGATAAAACCAGAGGTGGTTAGAAAAAACGGAGAACTTGTACTTGAGTACAAAAATTATGGCTTAAAATCTACTCTAATGAAGTACAAATAAGTAAGTTACTACTTAAGTAGTTACTTTATTTTCAGTAGCAGGGATTTGTAGGCCAGTTGGTGATTTGTGTATGTGTGTTTCCGTGTGTGTGTTGGGTCGTGTCTCGGTCCAGCTCGTCCCTCATTGTTAGCAGTGATCAGCTGGCTGTGAAGCAGCTACGGGAGATGAACGGATGAATTCCCCCTCACTCAGTCATCGCCGATTATCTCCGCAGTGTTTACAGCCGGCAGAAGCTTCTCCTGTGACCCGTTTGTCATCTCGCGCCGAAGCTCGGTGACTCCCGAGTCCTGAGCGGCTCGAGATAAACAGCTGAGACCGAATGAGAGCAGCAGCAGCAGCAGCAGCAGCTTCAGCTGCAGCATTAGCAGCATTAGCAGCAACAGCAGCAGCAGCTTGAACAGCATTAACAGCAGCAGCTTGAGCAGCAGCGCTATTTTAGAAATGGAGTCTTTTCTTCCCCACAACACGCCTCTGTGATCCCTGCACTCATGTGAGTGCACTCATCTACATACAACCACTGCATGCGTGCTGGGGCTCCCTCTCTCACACACACCCACACACACACACACACACACACACACACACACACACACACACACACACACACACACACACACA
>JASSRZ010000042.1:7258657-7271897 GCA_032164315.1 Malacoctenus gilli
ATAAAATATACATAATACGAAATATTTAGCTTTTATTTTGCGACTCACAGTTGCTGAGATATTTTGACCTTTTGAAGCAGTGATTATAGCGCACCAATGAAAACACACCTGTTTGAACCCATTCTTCCTGCCAAATAATGAGCACGGTCCGTCCCCGTTAAAGGAAGGAGTGAATTCAATCGAAAGGCCACCAATGAATCGACTGCTGCAGGCGTGCAGTCAGAGGCTTCACTTTTCCACTGCTCCAATCTCAAAGCTTTGGTCTCCTAAACCTGAAATAGGACCGAGCAAAAGCTCGTTAGTGTCAAAATAGTGAAGACAAACATTCAGCTACTGAAGACCGACCGCTGATTTAACCCTTTAGTCACACAACCTGGACGTATTTCATCGGTTCGGATCGCCGGATGTCCAGACCGGCTCCAGATTTTCATCAGCTCTTCCTCTTCGCGCCCCTCAGCCGTCCTGCAACTTTCACCCCAATCCGTCCAGCAGACTCCTTGTTATTCGGTCCACAGACACACAAACCGACCGACAAACGGAGGCCAACACACAACTTGCTGGCCGAAGCGTCTCCTGCTTCAGAGGCTGCTCCGAGTCAGACATCAGCATTAATATCAATTAAGGAGCTTTGGATGTGCAGTCGGCTGGACTTTGCTCCTCCCACCCCGCCGGCGGGAGGTGAGGAAGGTCGACCTGCTCGCCGAGACGTCAAACTAGTCAGTCGACTGAAGAATAATCGGCCGTTAACTCCGAAGTTTGTCCTTTGCTGCTCGTTGGGCTTCTCGGCGACCCGCTCGCCCTCCACGCGTCCGCCGCACCAACCTCTTCTCGCCTCCCGCTCACTCGCGTTTAGAGGCGGAGCCAGTCGGGCGAAACCTTGATAGAAGGACACACAGGAGTCCCTGTAAGAAAGCCCCGCCCCCTTTTTACATTTTTTTAAGCCGAACAATAAAATAAAGCCAAACGGTTTCCAAAACACGCTCTCACCAACATAGAAAGGCAGGAGCCTTCAAAATAAAAGCTTCGTCAGTTATTGTATGGACAGAGAGCAGTAAGAATTCTGACGCCATGATGTTTCTGTTGGATTTGGTAAAGAAAACCCAAAACTGACGTCAGTTCCTCACATTTATCACGTATTTATCATGATGATAAACCGAACGTTGACGGAGGGTTCGAGGCCGTTTGGAGGCTGGAAAGAAAGGAAGGTTGGAAGGTACCGCTGGAGAGGAACCTTTCTCACATTGTTCCTCATATTGTATTGATTCGTGGGTTTGAGGCTTGCACACACAGACACACACAAACACACACACACACACACCGAGGACCCTGCCTGACCAGCGCCATTGATCACCGCTTGTGGCCTTGCAGGGGGAAAGCGAGGGCGCTCTAATTGAAACCTCAGCGGCCTCTGGAGAACCGAACCGGTGCTGAACTGTGACACTCACTGTGCGCTGATATCAGGTCACCTCCTTCGACCCCCCCCCCCCCAACTGCCCCCACCCACCACAGTGCCGCTAATGGTCTCATAACCGCAATGCGACCATCGTTTCCACTGCACCCGCTGCTCGCTCGCCCTCTCTCTCTCTCGCTCCCCGCCGCCACTTCTGCCGCTCGTAAACTCTCGGAGGAAGTTTCCCGAAGGACGCCGAGTGGCTGCGGCGTGTAAACGGTAAATTGTGGAGCGCGGTCTGACTGCGGTTGAGGACAGGAAGTGACCAGCGGGTGGCGCTAACCTTCAGGAGCAACAACGTGAGGATAGACGCCCTGACAAGGGACTTAAAATGAGAACTAACATTAATTCTGAGAGGAGAGGCCTCCGTTTCTTTCTCGTGACACATGGCAGCAAGCGGGCAGTGAATCATCGTGACGCTCTGGTGCCATCTAGTGGTCGTTACTGGTGTCACACAGACATCTGTAACAAAGCTCCAGTTAGAAGCTGCTCGGCGTGTTACAGATGTTACACAAAGACGGGGCTGATTGGACTGCTGGCCAGATTTTTAACAATTACAATTAAAAGCAGTGGTGTAAAGTCACCTGGTACTCCTTACTTACTTATTGTAGCCCTGTAATCGCACTGTGAGTTAAATACTTCCTCTTAAATATTTTTACACAGTATCATGAAGGAATTTCTGTCATGACTTCTTCCTGCTCAGATCAGAGATTTAAGATTTTACATTTAAATAATGTAAAAAAATGACCAAAACAATGAAGATTTTACTGTTCACTTGGTTTACATGATGACGATTATGAGGATGATGTTGGAGTTTACACGGTGGCGCCTCCATCAGCGGCCCCGTCACCGTGTCACTGCTGTCGGGTCACGTGTGGCCACACTGCCCCCTGTCGGCCGGCGACAGCACAGCCGCGCTATAATATTTCACACGACAAACCTTTAATTTGGTGAAACGTCACTTTTAAGATTTAATATACATGTGAATGAGGCTGGACGTCAATTCCTTCTTATAATTCAATTTAAACAGTAAAAAAATTGTATTAAATTTGGATAAACTTTATTTCAAGATAAAAAATAAATAATTTTAATTCTAGAATTTTAGCCTTAGTCCTGAAAAAATAAAATCCTAAAAAAACAACAGAATATTTAAATTAAAATGAATCAAGATCATAAATATGACATATTTTTTTAATTTCCTCTATTTCTCCTCATTTTTTTTATTTTCCTTTTTTTGCAAAAAAACAAAACTGAATTTTTTTAATTAATTTTTTTAAATAACTGATTAATATTTAAAGTGCATCTCCTCTCTAAAGTTTAGAGTCTGCATGTTTTGTCGAGTTTTTCCCAGCAGCGCTACACAGATTGTCCTGCAGGGGGCAACATCAGCTACCATTGGCGTTGGAGCTCTGCCCCCCCCCCCCCCCACACACACACACACACACACGCCACCGCAGTTCTCCTCCCATTCATCAGGCTGCTTTTATTCCCAGTGACAAAAGAGACATCAAATGGGGAGATGTGGGAAAACACAACAATGCATTTCAGAGCACACAAGACCACTGGCTAATATATGCAAAGTGGTGTGTGTGTGTGTGTGTGTGTGTGTGTGTGTGTGTGTGTGTGTGTGTGTGTGTGTGTGAGTGCTTTTGTGTTGAATTTGTTGAAATGGTTCAGTGTTTTCGTTTGGATCACCTCTTTTCTGTTCGTTTTCTTCGGTACAATTCGTTGAAGAAAACATTTAGTTCTCTTTGTTCTTTCACAATAAAATAAAATCAGGGTGTTTTAGTTGAAGGGTGGGGGTACGTGGGGGTGGGGGGCAAGCACGGCTGCGTTGTCGTGTTCCGACTGTACGACTTGACGAACTGTCCGAGCTCCTCGCAGGTCTTCTCTGCGTCCAAAACCCGCGGCGAGCCGTCTCTCGCCGCCGGCCGCCTGCTCGCCGTTTCCCACCCGTATCAAAAGGGGCGAGTCGTGGGGGGTCACGTCTGGCCACCCCTCAGGAGAATAACGGGGGTCTCTGTCTGCCCCCCCCCCCCTCGAACCCGCCAACGGCTCCTCGCGTCCCTATGGCAGCAGCCGAGGACCCCGCAAGGCCCCCAGACTGGAGCGTCCGAGCAGATGCCCATAATTAAGGTCGTGTCGACGGAGGTGTCGGTCCTGCCAGTCTGCTACTCCCAGACCTGTCAGAGGCCCACAGGGTGGGTGGGGGTGGGGGGGGGGTGAAGAATGACTGCCCCGTGGTCTGGGTGTGTGTGTGTGGGGGGGGGGGGTGACCCACTCGTGCCGGTAGAGAAACGAGACATCGACCACAAGAAAGGTGGAAAAAAATGACCTTCGGGCTTTTATTTTGAACGTTTTCTTCCCAAATGATCTCGTTTACAATTATTTGTCCTAATTTACTCTCAATATTGAGTTCAGCGTAACCTAGTATTGAAGTACAATATAAAATACTCTAGTAAAGTATTGCGTTTATTCTGTTCTTTCCTCGTTTTGTCCCGTCGTATTTTGTCTTGTTTTGTCCAAACCTCAATCATGCCTTCCAGTCTTTTGTTGTCTTCTCTCTGTTGTCCTCTTCCTACTTTGTCCACTCTCCTCCTGTCTTCACCCGTGCTGACTGTCCCGTCCAGTCGTCTCCTGTCCTCTGCTATTTCCTGTCTGGTCATTTCTTGCCAGTTTCTGCGTCTTCCGTCTCGTTTTGTCCACTTGTGTCTCGTCCTCTTGTGACCATTATGAAGCAGTTCTGTCCTGTCTTTTTCTGTCCTTTCTAGTCTCGTGTTCCTGGTCCTATCTGTCCATTCCTGTCTTCTACCGTCTTTTATTGTCCCGTTTAACTTCTGAGCTCTTTTCTCTGCTCTCTGTTCGCAAGCAAGCGGCGTCTGAAGTGTCAATTGTCTTTGTGAACGTGGGACAGTTTTTTTCTTTTGAAGGTTTTCTTGTTTTCCTGCTTCGGGAGACATTTTCCCGTCCTCCACACGTGGCGTCCTCCCAGAGGACACCACGGACGCGACTTCCTGCCTCCCTGAGGTCAACTCCCCGATTGGTGCCGATTGACTCAAAGAGACGTCCGGCCGCCAAAGGTCATCGAGCGCGGCGTCCGCTGGTGCCGCAGTTCATCAAGAGCCGCCGTGGTCAGCGGCACGCTCGGCGGCTCCGGGGTGGGGGTCAGAGGGCGGCCCGACCCCTGACCTGGGCAGTCCCGCGTGTCATCGTTGCATAACAAGACGTTTCCCCCGCCGTGATCGATCTGTCTGCGTCAGCGGGACCTCGGGGACGTAAAACGTCTTTACGAGGCGCTCCGCAGGACGCCGTCATCGCCGCACGGCGTCCTGCGGAGCGCCTCGTAAACGCACGGCGACGGTGAAGCTGATGATCCTTCAATTAATGCTGTTTTTGATTGGAGGCTGCAGGAAAGCGACCAAAGCGGCTGCACTCACTGAGAGTACTGATGTAACGATTACTCCCAGGAAGTATTTATAGTCAAGTTTCCGTTTTATTTTGAAAGTTTTCACGTTTTATTTTTATGCCAGTTGTCAAACTTGAGGAGAGTTTGTGATACTGTCATCTAATTAAAGCAAGTGTTATTTTACTTTCAATCAAGTGTAACCAAAGCAGCGTAAGAGTACTTAAGTACTCGTCTGAAGTACTCTCTTCTCTCGGTGTTGTTGTGGCAAAGAAGAGAAAAATGGACACATCACAGATATCAGAGGACAGATTTGGATGTGAGAGACGTCATGGGGTGGGGGGGGGGGGCGTGGGATCAGACAGCGTTTTATGGGACCGTGGATGCAGGAGCACGAGGAGGAGGAGGAGGGACAGACGGGGGCCGTCTGATGAGACTGAGCCGGCCAATTATACTGTGGCTAGACACATCACACTCAGACACACACACACACACTTAAACACACACTTCGACACACCCACGTGGGAACCTGCGGCTCCTGAAAGCAGTCTGCGATCACGCAGACGACACCTGGTCCTGAAACGAGTCGGGGAGCAAAAAAGAGACAGAAAGACTGGAAAGAAACTGAACTCAGCAGAAACAGAAGTGTGAAGTTACAAAAAAATACACGTTTAATACATGAAGTATCTGATAATATTTAGATATGAAATAAAATAGACTTTCAAGGAAAAAAAGGTCTGAGCTGTACTTTGAAGTACTGATGCCTAAAAACACAGACTGATTATTTCTGTCAGAAAATGTAGAAGATGTTTCTCTTTTTTTAAATTTCTTTTTCCTTACTTTTTTTAGTGTCTAATTTTTTTCTTCTTTTTTTGATTTTGTCGTTTTTTCTTTTCTTTTCAAATATTTATTTCTGACCTTTTTTAAACTGTTTTTTTGCCTTTTTTTCCTAAATTTTCTTTCTTCTTTCTTTTCTTTCGTCCTCAGAATCTTCATGAAGGGAGCTGGACGAACGGACTGACATGCAGTACTCTGATGCAGTCACTGTGAGTAAAACTGCTTAAAAGAGTACTCCAGTATCTTTGTCCCATTCAGCTGCATTGAAATTCACATCGAAGTTCCAGTATCGCCACTAGTCCACGTTTAGGTCACAAAAAGTTACAATTATACTCGGTAAATAAAGTACAGAGCCCAAATGTTTTTAGTTCAATGACGGAAATTCTTTATTTTTGTCTATTTTCTTCACTTTGTTTATTAATCATTAAGAAAAACACACATAAAAAGTTGTTATTTGGCCAAACAGTCAAGCCAGGATTTATTCAGGTTTCTTTGTGGAATTATAAACTGTTTAAATGTTCTATTTATTTGAGTTTTTAATGTTTCATTCATTGGATCAGGAGTCAGGCCCTGATTTCCTGTACCTGTTTCAAAATAAAAGCATCAGTGTCCCTGCGCATTAGCGCTAATTACTGATGTGTTTATTTGCCCTGTCAGGCTGCGCGGCCGCTCCGCCCGCCGCCTGAATGTGGGGTGACGAACTCTCCCACGGCGGGGGGAGGAGGCGTCCCCCCCCCCCTCCCTTCTGGGGGGTGTGGGGGGGTGTAGGGGGGAATTAGCCACGCGGCGCGCCGCGCATATTAAACCGGCGGCCGGCGCTTTGAGCTTGAACTTGAGCGGAGGAATGCGGCCCGTGGGAAGGGGCGGCCCCGGGGTGCCCTCGTCCATTCAGGCCGCCGCAGGTCGCTGCATGCCGGCGCTCATTTGCATAAAGCCCCGCCGGCTTCAAATGAGGCGCCCGGAGCGGCCCAGTCTCTTTTGGAGGGCCACGGAGGAGGAGGAGGAGGAGGTACGGGGGTCTCCGCCGGAGCCTGCGGGGTAAGACTCCGGCACCGGCACCGCATCTGCTGCGGGACACCTTCAGCCGCATCCCGGCTTCACTTCATCCATCTTCTCCCCCCCCCTGACTTCCTCCTGTTTCACTCCCATCCAACCTCACCTTCACTCCTGTTTGACGCACTCTTTAATCCATCGGTCAGCTTCGATTCTGCGTTAATTAACTGGGCCAGAAATTCTATTTTAATAACAAAACCAAAGACGGAATCAACAACTTCTTGAGCTTAACAAAGTTTTCCTTCTTTATTCACCTAAAAATCACTTTGCAGCCTCTCACAGAGGAAAGTTTCTTCGTTTGTTTGTTGACTCAAAATGTTTCGTTCCGTGCTTTTTTCCTCCATGAGTGTTGTTCGTATTACAGACGAAATCGTCTATTTTAATAAGTCACATTTTAAGGCATCATTTCCGGTTCAAACCAAACTTTCATCCCTTCAAACGTCTTTATTTCGCCAGTTGAAGTCGGAATTTCAGTCCACTGATTTTTCCTTCTTTTAGACCATTTTTCTTGGTTTTTTTCCGTGATTTTCTGGAAGTCTTTCTGTTTTCTGAAGAACTGAAAGCAACATCAAGTTTCCCTTTTTTTGAGACAATCCTTGAAACTCCCAATAAAGAATAAATCAAGTTAGAATATAATCTGTGATCACTGTTATCGAGCTGAAGAGTTTTATGGACCAAACTTGTGAATCTGACCAAAAAAAAAAGATTTTTTACTTTTTCCAGTTGTCAAAAAAAAGGAAGAAAACACAAATAGAAGGATTAAAATTTGGGTGATTTTTATCTCATTTTGGATTAAAATCAACAAAACACTTTGATAAGAGGCCAAATATCCAGCCTAATTCTGAGCTGAGACAAACCAGAAATAATGCAGGTCTTTGAGTGTCAACGTGCTGCGAAATAGCATCAAACTGTCTCCTGTTTATGTTTTATTAGACTCGAAATGAAGTGATGAAGAGTTGCCACATAGCATCACATCAGGAGTCTCACAGGAAACGGAAATAAAAGAATTTTAAACACCAAAGTGAAACAGAAGAAAGTTTTAAAACCAAGAAGTTAAAATTGAAATTAATCCTAAATTTGCTGAAATTAATCGCACTCCTCAAGCAGATCTTTCAAAATTAATCCTACATTTAATGTTCACTGAAGTAATGAAGCATTTATTTATTTTCTTTGCAGGAATAAAAGTTCAAATCCCTAAAAAAATGGTTCAACTTTCAGAGCAGAAAATACACCAAAAATCTGATTAACATTCAGGATTCAACACAAAATAAAGGAGTTGTGTCGTTTTTTTTACAGCAAGAGCATCAATGACTTTACTTCCTGTTGAGTGTGTGCTTTTAATTTGACAGTTTTGACAGTTTCTGAGCCTCAGAGTGAAAAACAAGCTGAAGGAAGAAACATTCAGGACATTTTAGAGTCTCAAAAAGAAACTTGAGTCCAGGAATTCTTCTAACACTTCAACTTGCCAAATGAGGAGTTTTTTGAAGAAGTTGCTGCAGTTTTGTGCCACCTGCGACTCTCTAAAAACAGGATTTCTGCTCTAACTGTAGAGAATCGGTTTGAATCGCATCTTCTGCTGTCGTGTAAAGTTTTGTTTACGTCCTACATTTTAGTTTCTGGCTCTTTTAATGTGATTGAATCAGTGTGATGTCGTGTTATTGAGCCTGAACCTCCATCAGTGAGTCATAGATGAAGAAATAACAAGGATTTGTTGAGTGTTTGGAGGTAAAAACAGGAAACACTTCAACAGAACGTCACCTGTGACGTCAAGTTAGTGTTTAAGATCGTTTAACGTGAAGATTTATTGTGTTTTTAGCCGTCATTTGGTGTCTGATGAAAGACAAGACGTCTATAAGTGACCTCTGACACATTGAGTGTAACAGTTTCTTCAGCAGGTCAGTAGATTCATCTCAGCACCTGTTAATGGTGTAAAAATAAGACTGGGTTAAAATCTCGTTCACGCTCAAACTTCTCGTCCAAAAACCTGCAACAAAACCTCTCTGAACGAGAAACGATCAGAAGACGAAGAGCTGAAGCGAAAAGGAGCGAAAACTCAATCGGTTTGATGTCAGATGAAAGACTTCCTGCTGCTATTAAAATAAAACATTATGGCTCAAATACAGTTACACCAAAACTAAGAATTACAGAGTTCCACACTGAGTTATTCTCACATTAGGAGGACGGTTAATAGTAATAATCGTAATAATAACAAAGCCATTCTAACAATTTCAACATTAACATTTTAACATGTGACATTTGTGTTTCATTTTGAGCTTTGTGGCTTCACAGATGTGATCAAAAAAATTCAAATTATAATGTAGTATTTTAATAATACTCGATGTTTATTCAGCCAACTTTAGTTTGCAGTATTTTTGTTCTGCACACACAGTAAAAATACTTCTAGCTGTATTTATCATTTTCTCTCACCAAAACTTCTCCTGAATAGAACAAACTTTTTCTTTAATTTGAATTTAAATTTTTGTCCTCAAGTTAAAATGATCAGAACAAATAAAACAGTAAAGCTGTATATTTTATTACATTTTATTATGAAATCAGGTTTTATTTAAATATATAAATCTTCTTAAGGCTTCACAATTTTTCTCTTTACCTTTTATATTTCTATCTTTGTTCAAACAGACCTACATTTTGCATCAAAACGTCACAAATTAGGTGAAATAAACCCTAATCTTCGCGTAAAGTCGCTCGTCAATCGTCCTTCTGGCCTCTCACCGAGAGGTGTCGCTGTTTCCCGCTTTTGCGCCTCTTTATATGTAAACGGACGCTGTTTGTTCCCAGCTTTAAGCCTTTAAAAAACAAACAAACTCGTGATGGGACCTCGTTCGCTTTTAGTGACGACACTGTAAAAAAAACCAAAACATTTTTCTCTCCATAAAAACAAACAGGAGCTTTTATTGTGATGGGAGAAACTCGCATTATGCATTTATTGTGATCATATAAAGCGGCGTCCACGTGCGCCTCGGGGCCGCGCGCAGCCCGTAAACTCCCGCATAATAAAAGGCAGTAAATCCTGTCAGTGTGGACTACTTCCTGTTGGGCTTTTATTTGCACAACTGCTTGTTGTGCTTCAATACTGTTTTATTATAAACACGTGGTTCTCGTTATTTCACAATAAAGCGCCAAAATGTCAAAAAAGGAACAAATAATCTTCAAAGTAATGAAGTAAAATATCAGAATTAGGAATTAAATTCACAGCGTGATGCGCAGGCGCAGTTTGGCGCGTTAAAACGGAAATAAAGTGTAAAAATAAAGTGTTAACTGTAATTAGTTTGAAAAAAAATGAGAGGAAAAAAGGATAAAAAGGTACAAATTAAGAGAATAAAACTTTTTTTGGGGCTGCTGGAGAAGCACAGGTGTGGGACACCTTCCTCCTCCTCTTCCTCGGCCTCCGTTCCCGCATGAAGTCCCGCACCAGCCGCCTCCCGCCCGCTCTATATCCCCCCCCCCCCCCCCAATACTGTGCGGCCTGTTTGACAGATTTGATAGGCCGCGAGCCGCCTGAACTCCCTCCTCCTCCTCCTCCCCCTCTTCCTCCTCCTGCTCCTCCTGCTACCGCTCCTCATCATCACCATCCTCATCATCACCCTCCCTCCTCCCGCCTCTCGCTTCCCTGCAGCAGCAGCTCTCCCACTCCTCAGTGTTTACCCGGTAAGAGGGCATTTTTCCTGTGCGGCATCTTCAGCCGTCAGGTGTTGAACGCGGGAGGAAAAGACGGAAATCAAGACGTTCAGACGGAAACAGGCGGGTCGATGAAGCGCGCGGGATGGAATTTTTTTCCCGCGTGTTCACACATGGAGCCCAGGTTTACAGTTTGGGACCCATTTACGTGAGGAAGAAGGAGGAAGAGACATGTCCTTCATTTTACTGAGGCACTTTTCAAATTAAAGGCCGTTTAATCGGACGCAAACGATGGAATATTAACACGTTAATTGTGAGTAGCCCCTCTTTTATTCTGACGGTCACGTGAACGCAGCATGTAAGCGTTAATTTCAGCTCTCCTGGTTTAATAGGACGATAAATTCACGCCACAAGTTGTAAAGATGCGTTAATTCTAGCAGAGGAAATTAACTCCTTTGTTAATTTATTGAAAATAGTTTCAGTATTTGGGCAAATTAGCAGCTTGCAGTAACACTGAAGTAGCTTTAAATACAAATATATATATGAAATGTTTTATGTTAAATTACTGTAGTAGAGAAGCGGGATTGTAGGAGAAGTTTGGCTGTTTTTAATTGATTCTGGTATCTTAGAAATGGAAAAATACGAGCCAGGGTGGAGCTCCGTGAACGCATCACGGCTCCCCTAATTTGCGGCGCTGCTCCGATTGTCAATTAGCGGCGAAGTTCATGCAAACTGCGGAATAATTAATGAGCTGCCATGTGCTGGTGGAAGGAGTATTCATGTCGAGGAGGAGGAGGAGGAGGAGGAGGTGGTGGAGGAGGAGGCCCCGGGCAGTGCAGAGTTCAGCGGGGAGACATTGTTGTGAGCCTGGGAAAGTGTAGCGGGGCTGACGCCAGACTGTGGGGGTGTAGGGGTGGGAGGAGGGGGGGGGCGGGGGAGCAGGGCGGGAGGGGGGGACCCCGAGACTCCCAGACCTGATTGTGATGCTAATTCCTCTCCGGCACGTTGTTGAACTTGATGTTGACTTCTTTCTCTCGCTCTTTTTCGGGGAGGGAGAGGGGGGGGGGGGCGTCCCTGTCACTTGTTTGTGGGAAAATCCAACTGAAGACACACACACACACACACACACACACACACACACACACTTACTGGACAATTTTAACGCATAAAAATCATTTTTAAAACTAGATAAATAAAATAAAACGTGATTCTCTGAACTGAAAAAACGCAAACAATGAGTCAAATTGATCGTTTTTTTTTAAAGATAAACACACAGAGTTTGAGTTTGTACTAATACTTTGTACTTTATGGGGGCACAGTTCCTCAATATGACTGAAAATATGATTTAAAGTATTTGTTTACATACTGTGTACTCAAGTATACCTACAACTTTCTTTTGAGAGTTGAAGTTTCGTTCAGGTATTCAATGTCTAATTGCAATAATCTGAGGTATTCAAAAACATTCACATGCACAAATACTACATTTAAATTTACAGTGAAATCTGTCCTATTGTGTTTAAATAACTACTTGAATTTAAATGTTTTAATTTTAATAAATAGTTTCTTTTTTATCTGTTCTAAAATCCAAAAAGGTAAAGAGTACTTTAAAGTGGTACTCGAGTATCTTTTCTCTGCTCGAGTGTTTCTCAGTTACAAGTAAAAATACTTCAAAATCTTTATGAGTAAACCTTTAAAGTATTTCTTTAAACTTGTTTGTAGTGTATGATTTTAGAAACAATAACATGTTCATTGAATTTGTACTGTTTAAACTATTTGAAAGCTAATTAACTTTTAACATCATTCCCTTTTGTATGGAGTACTTTAAATGTATAGCAAAGTAGTGTTTTGACTTGATTACAAATGAAGTATTTTTTGACCACACGAGAGTAGTGTTACACAGTATTTTTATTCAACGTTTTATGAGATATTTTACGTTCCTTCAAAACATTTCTTTGTTTTACGTTGCTGAATTTGCGAGTTACGAGTAGATACTCGATTGGTAAAAGTACACAAACTATTCTTGTCTGTCATTAGCAGAGTTTTGTATACATTTACTTGTTTTTAATGTCAGGCCAAAGAACAGTTCTACAAAGTAAAACTGAGGTAAATAAACTGGATTTTTTTATTGTTAAGAAAATAAACTTTAGTTTATTAAAATCCAGATGAAAATGAAAATTAGTTTGACTCCGACATCTAAAGTTGTACTTAATATTGTGAAAAAATTACTACTCTGGTGAAGTACTTGAAATACTACTTCGTTACAGTACTATGACTGATTTCAGCACCCGCAGATATTTCTGATTATGGACCTTTATTGTGAAGGGACTCGCGTTCATGAACTTTTCCTCCTTTTTTACGTCTAATTGCTTTAAACACCGGCTGACGTCACTGCGGGTCAAACGCACACGCAACACGGGGACACACGTGTGCGTC
Source organism: Malacoctenus gilli (assembly GCA_032164315.1). Classification (NCBI taxonomy): domain Eukaryota; kingdom Metazoa; phylum Chordata; class Actinopteri; order Blenniiformes; family Labrisomidae; genus Malacoctenus; species Malacoctenus gilli. Next base: position 7,271,470 of record JASSRZ010000042.1, read on the forward strand.
AGTGACTTCACCGCGCATGCTCAGTAGCAATGAGACCCAGGCGATAAAAGGAAGAAAAGCCCCCTCATGCTAATGCTGCGGGGAAAGATGGAGGACTTGCGCGGCCTTCCCCTCCCTCCCTCCCTCCCTCCTTCCTCCCTCCTCCTCCCCCCTTCACCTCCACCTGCTGGGGCGCGCGGGGGCTTCAATTACAGCTCGACAGCGAGCTGATTGCATCTATTTACAAACGATGCAGAGTAGAATCAGATGCTCACAGTAGAGTCCGAGCTGCAGCTGCAGCAGACGGATCGTTGGTCCCGCATCAGATATGTGTGCGTTTATCTGATGCTGCTGCAAACCAGGAATGTGCCTGCTGCTACACACACACACACACACACACACACACACACACACACACACACACACACACACACACACACACACACACA
>JASSRZ010000042.1:7299648-7311157 GCA_032164315.1 Malacoctenus gilli
CCCCCCCCCCCCCCCCCCCCCCCCCCCCCCACGCAGCAAGAGGTCCAAACTGTAGCTTTGTGTAGCCGTGTGCCGTCGCGACGAAGGCGATTCAGAGATCTAGCGGTGAGGGATGAGAAGTCTCTCCCCTGCAAAACCGCAGATAACGGCGCACGAGGAGCGGCCGCCGAGTCCCTTTCACGCGGACACACAAACAACATTAGGAGGTTCAGGTCCTCCTCGCCTTCCCGATCGCGCGTTCCTTGAGGCGCCGCTTTTGCGACTAAAAAATGGCTTTCTGAGCCCGAAAGATGCCGAAGGAAACTCTGTCACGTTCATTTGGTCAAACTGGCGTTTCTGCCACTGCAGGTTGCGTTCGCTCCCGCTGGATGGAGACCACACCGGAGGGACAAACGGCCCCAGACAACCGCGCGGCGGGCTGCCATGACGGCTTCCTTTGCTGCAGGTGAAACTAAGATGTAACAGCTGATGGCGGAGGTCTTTGAGGAGGAGCCCCCTCCTCCACCGGAGGGATCAATGCACATAAATGGAAGAGGTCACGGACCTTTGACATCTCCTTTCAGCCGGAGGGGGAGGGGCCACGACCCTTTGTGAGACTGTCTTTAATGATCCCATTGTGGGAGCCGTGCTGTGCGCCTTCATACAGTACTTACAGTCGGGCGTGTTTGCCGCTCCTCGCCGCGCGTGCTTCGGGGGTCCGTGCGCAGAACCCGCGCTCAGGAAGCACACTAGTACGACCAACGCCAACGCTGTGCGGCATCCGCGTCCTCCTCCTGCCCTCCCTCCACGTCACTCCCACGCGTGTTTCAACCCTTCTCTCCCCGCTCGCAGCCTCCACTCGCACTCCCCAAACCTTATCATCAGCTCCCCCCCTTCTGTTTTCATACCACATTTTCAGAGACAGAAAGATGCAGTCATGCGTGAGGAAGAGTGGACGACCGCAGCACGGAAAGACTGTCAACAAAGTAGCAGGGAGGGAGATAACGGCCCGGAGGATGAACGAACACACATGCGCATGCACGCACGCACGCACACACAAACACACACACACGCGCAATAAAGTGCTTGTGCTCTGTGAATATATATCCCCTTGTTTTACACTCTGTTACACCCAGTGAGCACAGTGTTCTAACCTGCGTGACCCCGCAGTAAATACGACAGGTTCAAAGTTTGGCTCGGGCTGTTCTGGCCCATATCCACTACAGTCAGAAGTGAAACACCCGAGTCAGAGTAAACAAACGTCTATTGAGATTTAACTGCAGTTTAGCCTCCACGCTCAAACCTCTGCTCTCTTCGCTCTGAATACACATACGCCGACAAGCTTTGTTTCTTTAAAGATTCGTTGTTTTTAAACGAGATTTGTAGCGACATCTAGCTGTCAAAGGTTTACGATTGAGCTCCTCCGACACTAGAGCGCCCAGAAACGGCAATCGAACCCCGATCCAGCGCCAAACGACGACGCAAAATCTCTGCAATTCACTCTGACCAGGCTCAAAAATAATGACTCTTTTTGCACTTTCTGTCCCTCCAAAGCTGCCGTAGACAACGTGACAATTGAGGCACCGCGCGGCAGTCGGGATGTAAAAAGATTTTTTGTCACCGAACATTAAGAAAAACAATAGTTTCACGTGGGCTATTGTGCACTTATTTCAACATTCGCACAAAAAAGATCGTCACATCACATTTCCACCCATTCTGTTTGGCAAATGGCAACTTCTACACACTGCATCTTTACACATGAACATTATACACACAAAGAACATAGAATCACCTTTACAAGTTGAGTTGCTCACCTTTCTGTATTTATAATATGAAGTCACAGCTCTAAATATGCGAGCCATTAACCACTAAACTCAAACAATCGATAAAACTAAAGCAGGCAAATGGATCCTAGTCGCAATTAAAACAGCTGTGCTGTATTTTGAATGAGGCGAGTATTTTTTGACACTGTGAAATCGATGCTTTTGAAACAAACGACTGTCATTTTGTGATGAGCCGCCAGCAGCGAAACACAGTTCCTGGTTCCTGACTCTCTCTCCAGCGCGGCTGAACGCCACCTATCTTGGGGACCACCTGTTTTCTGCCCCGCCGCAGCTAAGAGAGCGTGAAGAAAGAAAGAAATAGCTTGGACGTGTGTGTGTGTGTGTGTGTGTGTGTGTGGTTAGAGAGAGTGTGTGTTGTGTGGGCCATCTGCCTGCACTGCTCACCGGTCCCAGTGGGGCTTTTAGTGGCCCTGGATTGTTACCACACATGACGGAGGGCTCGCCACGCTGGTTCACTCGTGCAAAAAAACGTCAAATGTCCCAGCTCTACATTTCTACGCAGCTTATTTAATCTGAAAACACGCACACATCCAGCTACACACATGAGCTGCCTCAGTGCTCATCTGTGGTCACAATGATAAAAAAAACAAAGTTTGTATGTCTTTTTTTTAAAAATGTGTGTCTTTTGTAAGTTTTTAAGTGGAGTAAGTTTTAAATGTTTTTTGAAACAAAAACAAAATAACACAATCAGTAAATTAATTATTTTGTTGAAAGGAGAAAAGATGTTCCTAGTATTTTGTTGTTTTAATTCATTCTTTTTAAGGAATGCCTTTTTAAAAAAAAAAAAAAAAAAAAGCCTCTTGCCTCTTTTTTTAACTGTAAAAAATTGAATAATATCACAAAATTGTGCAAAGTCGCAGTGTCTGAAGTAACAATTTCTGCATCTTGAAGATTTTTTCTCGAAAAACAAACAACTTGAAAACTAAAAGAATAAATCTCGAAAAAAAGTGACACTCTATTGTTGGTATTTTTCGAGTCTGGGGATCTTAAACTCACAAATAGTGACATCACGGTAAAAGACACTGTTTTTGTGTCTTTTGTGTCGGTCGATAAAATAAACGTTGCCGTGATTGAAGCTGGCCGAAGCGCCGATGGAGCCATGTGACCGGCCGCATTCGTAATCAATTGGCTCGCATGCCTTCGTGCTGCACTGAGCGCTTCACAGCCACGCTCAGGAGACCGAGCGAGACGCTCGGCGTCCCCCAGTGTTTGGCTTCGCTACAATGTGAATCCAACCGGCGGTGTCCTGATGCGCTCCTGGAGAAAAAAACTGCCTCACGGGGGACGTCAGGGCAAGGGTTTATAGAGAGAACCTCTCTGCCTCTCAGCAGGACGTCTCCACTCTAATGATGACAAGATGAGAGGTTGACAAAATAGTCCCCATAAAGACACGCCATTACTGTAATTGGGTCATCTTTTCGAGCCAAAGGCAAATGCGTCGCAGAATTTGGAGTTGAGGAAAAGTCCCCCCCCAAGAAAGAAAGAACTTGCACACGTTTGCTGCGCTTTCCCGTTCGACTGGAGCTTTCTAAACCCCCACTCGAGTCACTTACAGTACTTTTAGAGCCACGTGAGGAGAGAAGAAAAAAATGCAAAGGACTGATGTAACACCCCCGCGCCCACTCCCACCCCCACCCCCCACCCTAAACAGGCATGTTGGCCAGAGAGAAGCAGCAGCACGAGGGGGGGAAAGAGACGTCACCTTCAAGGCTAAAGAGAGCGACCTGTCCGAAAGGGGGCAGAGGGCAGCGTCACGGGGCCTTTACTTATCTCCTCCCAGATTAGGTCCCAATTGTTCACCAGGAACAAAGGCAGGCAGTGAGGAAACCAGCCCCCCCCCCTCTCCCCCCTTCTCCTCCTCCTCCTCAGAGGGCCAGATGGTCAGCGATCATCTGGCCCCCCGACCCCTCCGGCCCTCACCCTCTCCGGCGGGGCTGCGCATGCCTGTGAGCGGGACAGGCCACCCAGCTAATACACAACCTCAATGTACTCTACTGTCACGACTGCCAAACCTGCTGTGGTCTTTACTACAAAAATGTGGTATTTCTTTACAAAGAAAAATATATTGTAGAGATTTTATGCCATAAAAGTTACAGCAGGACAATAAATTCACTCATTGAACAATCTGTTGGGAATTAACTCACTAAAAACGCATAGATATCAGTATTTTGGGCTCTTTTTCTTCAGAAACTGACCTAAATCAACGAGGTTTTTATTCCCAAATTACTGATGCATCTTAATAAAATATGTGTTAAATTTTAAAAAAAAAATTTCATGAAAAAAAAAAACACTCAAAAAAATTTTTTCAATTTTTTTTGGGCAAATCAAAAAAGGTCCAAAGAATCACATCAGTTCAGAAAACCCAGTTTTGTTTATGGTTTTGTTCTCATATTGATTATAGTATTTAAACCTAAAAAAAAGTGACGTTTTTCTTTCATGTTCAGTCCAAAAAAGCAGCTAAAAAAATCAACGGCACTCCAGTAGTTTTCGGAGATTTCAGAGAATGTGATGTTTGCTTCTTTACCCACTCTGAACACGCCGACTGGGTCCCTGACTCAGCTGCGAGGGCATTCGAGGACATGCAATGTGGATGCCTTGTCCGACAGCAGCTTCCGCCTGCATCTGTGCGACTAAAAAAAAACTGCCAGTTGTGCAGCGGCGGCTGGAATCTCGCAATGCACATGCAATACTCATTAGCTCTAATGGCATTCTGGAGGTACGAAAAAAAAAAAAAAGGTTAGTGGAGACGCCAGGAATGCAACCTTTGGGGCATGAATGAGGAGGGAGGGTTGGTTAGGTTGGAGTATTCCAGACGAGCTGGTTCACTCGTAACGACACGGTGACGCCGCCGCCGAATCGGTTCCCGCTTTGCACTGCTGCCAACTTAATTCAAGCTGCTGAAGTCTGTCGTGGAAGTGCGGCCCAACGCTTCAGACTTTCGACTTGGTCTCACGCACATCCGAAAGAACGCGCGAAAAGTTCAGGAAAAGCCACTTTTGTGGGCAGAGTCGATGCGGTTTGCCGGTTCAGGCCAAGGTTTGGAGGACAGTTTGCACTTTGGTCCAGGTCGCTCCACGCTCACACTGAATACCTTCCGACTAGTTCAAGAAGAAGTAACAACGTGAGGGCCTCGTCCTCCGTGTGCACGCTGTGACGGATCATAAACAACGACGCCGTGTGCGTGAAAGGAGGGAGGCTGTGTTGAAAGTACCATGAACATGACGTCTCCTCCTCAACATTTAGTTACTAATATAACAGTGTTTGTAGTAGTTTGACTTGGAAAGACGCGCATTTCATGATAGGACGATGAGGAATTCTGATGGTAAAAGTCCTCTGTATTTACATTCGGAGACATATTTGGCTCATTCTTATAGGCTGATTGTAACGCAAGACTCATATTGTGTAGTCTGTGGAAGTTTCAGAGGTTTACTACAATTAACAATGGTTAATTATACTGGTTTAAACAAGTTGTAAGATGCTGTGTGAGGGCCAGCAATTGGCTCCTGAACGCACCAATGCCTTTGACAAGACTATTTTGGGTCCAGATGTCTATTGCCGCAACACGAGGGTTAACGTTTCCTTTATTCTAACTTTTTTCAAACCATTTAAAATGCTAATGTTTTCAACCATCAAATATTGTGATCATATTCTGACTAACAACCAAATATTTGACAAAAAACCCCAATTTTCTGATAAAACTTTGGCTTTATCGCATATTTTGAAGTTTTTCTTCAAAGCATTTAAAGCATTTTTAGCCAGTAATTGTAGCTAGAATGCTTTGTCACACATTACTGATGATATTGGAAAAAAAAATCACTGTAATTCTTCCAAATTAGCGAATGTTAGCACCTCTTGGTAATAACACAGCAGTTAAGCTAATGCTAACAGACCAGAATTTACTAATTGCAATGCTATTTAGAATATTTGGACATATAAAAATGTGCAAAATTGCTCCAAGTTTATGAAAATGTTTACGAAAATGAACATGTCTGAGAAACTGTTACCACTGGCAACGTCAGTTACCACTTGCAACGTCAGTTACTTCAAACAAGGCTGAGTCACGAAAACAAACACATCAACTTTCCCATTGATTGTCCAACAATCTGTTTACTTTTTCCATTTAACCTGAATTGATGAAAACGTAAGAGATAGAAAAGAACTGAAGATATTATTTACTTTTTAAGTTCTACTCCACACCCCAGTCTGTGCGACTTCATGTATTCAAGTCATTCTTGGTAGAAAATGACCAACCAGTGACGTCTGGCAGCAGCAGCAGGCTTTGCAACACCGAGAGTGTTCATTGAACGGATATGAGGGGAAGAAAGAGGGCTGTTTATACCGAACAACAAACCACGTATATTAGAAGATCATCCTTGGTTATAGACCTTGATATGCAGCCTACGCGCTCCCGGTACAGTATCTTAAAGTCTTGTCTTTAGACTGTTGGCCTGTGGAGCAGCGGCGGCTGAACGGGGAGCAGCAATGTGGCCTCACAGCTGTGTCACTCATGACCCCGTAAGATGAAGTTAAAACTGAAAAAAGCGTCGTTAACGCGTGTTTTTACTGGGAGACGAACACCGTCCAGCTTCGTTTACACTTTCACGGTGACGTGACGTCACTTTCCGGTGCCCGTTTCTATGCGAGGCAAACTTTGAGCCGCGGTTCGAGTCGCCGCGCGGAGCTCCGTGCGGCGGAGCGGCCGTCCGGGGTTCCCTCTCAACGCTGTCTGAGACGCGTGACATTTCGCGGGTGGCGGGGACGCGGGGACGCGGAGGCGCTTGGTCCTACCTGATTCCCGCGGCATGAACATGGCCACTCTGCAAGGAAACAGCGGGCGGTGTGCGGGCCTGGGCTGCGTCCCTGTCTCCGGCTGTCCGCCTCCTCTTCCTCCTCCTCCGGTGATGCCGGCAGCTCCGCTCTGTGACACAGCTGATGCGCGCCCCGAGAGCGAGCGAGCGAGAGAGAGAGCGAGAGAGCGAGCCGGGTGACGTCAGCGGGACACCGCGCGACCCGTTTGTTTCGGTTCAGCGGAAGTTCAGTTTGATTTGTTGCACCGGGAGGCGAGAAAATGCCACCAAACAAACGAAGGCGACGCGCTGACGGAGCACCGGGAGCAGGAAGCATGAAACATACTTATAATGGACCTGTGTGGTCGGTCCCCCCCCCAATGTCAGCGTTACATCAACGAGCATCTAAAACGTAGGAAGGGTCCCCTCTGCAAGACAGATCACTACTGACACTCTCAATGTGCAATTCCACTTACCACCGAATTCCTTATCGGCAGATATGTGCTATTGTTATTTGCATCCACATTACTGGGAGTTAAAACAATATGGAAATGAAACTGTTTAGAAGTCATGTTGCCTGTGTGTGTGCAAATCGTGCCTCTTGGTAACCCCAAAGTGTCCACAGGTGTGAATCTGCATGTGACTCAATGTCTCTCTGTGTTTGCCATGTGTTGGACACAGTGGGGACGTGTTGATGAATGAATAAATGAATGAATGACTATCCTATGTTTGTACGACCTGCAGGTCAAAGCAAAGCCCTCACCACTGAGTTGTTTACCTCAGTTAGCATACATACTGATCACCTTTCAGTTCCGAGGTTCCCATCTCGCCACCTGTCTCATATGCGAGGGTGCCCTTGAGCAAGACATGGAACCCCAAGACGCTCCCAGTGGCAGCGGCTGCCACGTGAGGTGCTCGACGCCACCGGGAGCTTACCTCAGTCGGCATACTGGTCATCTTTCAGTTCCGAGGTTCCCATCTCGCCATCCGTCTCATATGCGAGAGTGCCCTTGAGCAAGACGTGGGATCCCCGAGACGCTCCCGGTGGCGTCGACCACCTCATGTGGCAGCCACCGCCCTCGGCGAGTGAGTCAACGGCTGATGGTGGCTGGTCGTGTGACGCGCTGGAGACGGCTCAGGTGGAGCTATGTGCGAACCTGGTGGTGGTTCGAATGTTATGGCTGATAGATGGAGCTCAGTGTTGGGTTGGACTTAAAAATCCAAATCATAGATGATTAAACACAGGTGGCCAATCACGTTCAATCATTACCTTGGATCAGGCATGTGACCTTATTTGGCAAATGTCTCATATCTTCTCACATTGCTGAGAGAAGGTTTCTTCATTGCAGATGTGCTGTGATACAAGAAGATGTAGAACTAGGATAACTTAGATCAGCACTTTTTCTCTGTGACAGCAGGTTAGAGTGAACCACTGATTTGGACAATGTCTCACACAAACATATGAACTTCCGTCCACACAAGAAGTTTGATTTGAGCTGCAAGACTTTAGAAACTACGCATACACACTGGATGTATATTGAGCCTTTGTTGGCTTTTGATCTCATTGCTGGAGAGTCATATATTCAATATAGAAGTAAAAAAAAACATTGAAAGAAAGAAAGAAAGAAAGAAAGAAAGAAAGAAAGAAAGAAAGAAAGAAAGAAAGAAAGAAAGAAAGAAAGCTGCTTTTGCTCCCATGGCCGAAAACCTATGGGGTTGTTGCCCCCTGTTGGTAAGATGCAGCACTACAGCATTGAGGTCCTCTGACTCTTTGTGACAGTGTAACTCCAGCAGTTATAAGTCTGTCTCACTGCGTCAGTGACAGACACGCTCAGTTCAAACCTATGACTTGTACAGTGATAAACTGGACCATGGCGCCCCCTCTAGACCACCTTCATCAGTAGCCCTAAGAATATTGCTCAACTTTCATATCATTGAACAGGAAGAGGTGAAAGGGGCATCCAAGGACACCGGGAGGCGGAGCAAAATTCACTCCTACAGCAACGTGAACAGAGCCTTAACCAGCTTAAACTGGAGTAAATGTTGCTGCAGTTTCTCTTCAAAGTGGGAAAAACTGTTGGCCCACATGGTTCTTCTTGTGATTTCTACCAGGCGTTTACAGCCAAATTATCCTGCTACTTTGTGAGGTTGTTTTTTAAACTTGTGCTCCAAATAAATTACTGCCCTCATGCAGTTGGAGCTTCATGCAGCAGCAGGTTGTGTCTCACACTGATCTTTGAATCCTGGTTTGCAGGTTTCTGACATTTCCTCCTTTGGTCCCTCGGAAAGACCAGAGGTGCAGCCACACCACGGTCTCATGCAATGCTGCTCGATACACAGGTAATTCACGACCACTGGACAAACCAGCTTCTTTTATTGTCATTTCTCAGGATTGTCATCCCACCAAAGAAGGCACATCCAGAGCAGAGGATGACAGAGGACCAAAAGACAGAAGGGCCAGGGAACCAGAGGGCAAGGGGACCAGGGGACTGAAAGACCAGAGGGCCAGAGGACCACAAATTTTGACAGTGAGATTAAAATAAATGTAATAACGACAAAACTTCATATTGTCATTTAAAAACAAAACCCTACACTAATAAGATTGTGATTTATTAAAAAATCAACTTCATTCAGTCAATTAATTTCTTGGAGTTGGTTTGACTATCGAAAAGTATCGCAGCACAACAAACGGAGCCGCTGCGCGCCAGCGCTTTATCAATTACGGTACCTGGACGCCTTGTCGCCGCCTCGCTTATTAGCGTCATTACGGTAAGCAGGCTTTGGAGGCTGCTGGTTGATGGGGGAAACAACAACAAGCTAGGCATCATGAGGGTCCCTGAAACACTGCTTTGGGCCGCGTTCCTCGTCCACAAGGTGAGAGAGTCCGCGTATGTGTCCTCGCTAGCACCCCCCCTTCCGTGTGTTTGTGTCCCACACCGGCAGGTGGTCCACTCCGACGGTCCACTCCCCCCCCCACCTCTGAGCGTGTCCCGGTAGCTTTAGCTCGGACGCTAGCAAGCGCTAGCTTGCGGAGATCACCGCGGGCCCCGGCCGCTCGCATCACTCACGTTTGGATGTGACGTTACCGAAGGCGGTTTACCGCATCGCGGAGTCCGACCCGGGCAGCTGCGGCGAGGCGGCGACCACCAGGGAGAGCAGAGAGAGACCCCGCCGTGAGAGACTGATGCAAGAGCAATGGCTGAAACCCGAAGCTGCGGGAGAGAGAGACGCTCCGAAGCTGAAGCTCGCCGCTCAACCTGGAAATCTAATCATGCAGTTCTGATCCGGCCATCTCTGTTCTGCTTAATGCAAGAAACGGACTCCTGTAGGGAGTTTTACTCTATCAGATCAGTCATTCTGAACATTTGATGCGAATAGTGCTGGTGTGAATACATGTTGCTGTCAGAGAGTGAAAGCCTCGCTGCAGTAACACATCGTCGGGAGTCCCAGAAAAGCTCCTGAAAAGCCCCTGAAGTGTTTGCAGCAGTGGGATCATTTCTATAGTCTGATGTTGGTTTCATACTGATGGTCCCGATCAGTTCCTCCAGGTGGGCTGGAACCACACCTGCATCACAAACACTGCTCAGATAAATAAAGGAGACATTAAAACAACCGATCCTTCAACTCGATCATTGAAACGATCCAGTTAATCCATTCCTAGGAGCAGAGGATCGGGCAGAAAGGAGGAGGACCGAGAGATGCTCATGGTCCCTGCCTGATCTGTCGGACCACTCCTTCAGAGGGGTGTCTTACTGTCCGTTCCATCTGGACCGACAGCAGCTGAAAATGATGCTCCCTCAGTGGGACTAACTCGGACTTACGCTGTCTTGTCGAGGTGTTCCTTTTATATTTTTAGGCAGTGTATTACTGCTGAATACAGTCATATGTGAGCATTTATGGCTAATAAATGGCGAATTAGTCTGATAATGACACGGAACGATGATCCAGTACAGTCCGTGGTCCTCCACTGTAGCAGGGCTGCCTGTTGACAACAGTGCTTTCAGTCTGTGGTGTTTTGACGTGTCGCTTTCACACTGACAGGTGGTGGCAGAGTACGGCATGGCCCATTTCAGTGACAAGGGCCAGAGCAAAGGGAAGGACTACTGCATCTTCTTCAACTCTCAGTGGGCTCGTCTACCTCAGGACCTCAACAAGGCGGTAAGTCGGCGAGTGGGGTCACCGGGCTCACACGAGGCAGCTTTAGACGCCGGGTGGAGGCCGAAGGCATCACTTGGCCTCGGATCGCGACCGAAGTCGGCAGAAACGGGAACTTTCCTTTCTGTTTCTCGTCCAGCCGGCTGCTCCCTGAGCGGTCACAGAGATGTTTGTGATGAGTTCCAGTGATGCGCTCAAGAGTTTCTAGGTCGCACTTGCAGGAAGAAAGGGTTTTATTTATAGAAGCGGGTATGTCATTATGATTCATAGGAGATGAATCAGCGTGTTTCAGGGATGAGTCCTGCTTTTAGTAAGGAGACGAGCCAAATAAGTGCTCCTCTTATGACGAGGTTCCTATTTCAATCGGCTGCGTTGTTCCCTGATTGATTTATTTTTCATCCTGCCCCGTTTGTTTGTTTACAGTCCCGTCTCCAAATCCACGACCTGACCTCGTCGGTCCTCTGCTCGCCTACCGACGTCCCAGAGGGAGGCTTCCCAGATCGCATCCCCATGGTGATGAGGGGCAACTGCACGTTCTACGAAAAGGTCCGCCTGGCCCAGATCAACGGCGCCAAGGGGCTGCTCATTGTCAGCAAAGACAGACTGGTGAGACAGCGAGTCGCAGGCACCGACCACACCAAAAGTGATTTCAGCCACAGCAAAGGAGTAAACTTGTGTGTGTGTGTGTGTGTGTGTGTGTGTGTGTGTGTGTGTGTGTGTGTGTGTGTGTGTGTGTGTGTGTGT
>JASSRZ010000042.1:7311163-7331953 GCA_032164315.1 Malacoctenus gilli
GTGTGTGTGTGTGTGTGTGTGTGTGTGTGTGTGTGTGTGTGTGTGTGTGTGTGTGTGTGTGTGCGTGTGTGTGCGCGTGTGTGTGTGTTCTTTGTACAGACGCCTCCTGCTGGGAACAAGACTCAGTATGAGGAGATCTATATTCCCGTAGCGCTGCTCAGCTACTCCGACATGCTGGACATCAGCAAGGTGAGAGGGGCTCAACCACGGTGGATTTGGTTGTTTCTGTCAGTATCATGTAAACAGTAATGAACTGCCCCAAAAGTCATCAGCACCATGCTGTGCGGTGCAGCAGGTACTGACCTCGCACCAGCTCTGAAAGTGACTTGTAGGTCCTCTCCTGTTGCAGACCTTTGGTAAAGGGAGGCTGGTGGCCATGTACGCGCCCAACGAGCCCGTGGTGGACTACAACATGGTCATCATCTTCCTGATGGCAGTGGGGACGGTAGCCATCGGCGGCTACTGGGCCGGCAGCCGAGACAGCAAGAAGTAAGTTGGCAAAAGGGGAGAAAACCCACCACGGTTTGGTGTGACTGTTGACTGTCTCCGAAGCAAAGCAACCGGTCTGTATCACGCCGCTGTGACCACCACAGGGCAGCGTTGTTTACTCCCAGCTGGGCCAGTGACTCACCGGCCCAGGGCCCCCCCTCCTCTGTAGACGGAGTCACGAAGATGACCAGTGACATTGTGAGATGCATGTCTGAGACACAAGACTGAGCAATAACAACAAGCCCTCCGCATTTATAATACGAGTGCTTGTTTGAGAAGGAACTGAAGGAGGTTGTGGTCTCTGATTTTTGCTTATTGTAGGAGGGAAAGAGTGTGTTGGATGGAATTCAACTGACATCAGAGCCGACTGAAAATTCCCAGTTATTTGCATATTTACAAACCCATTTCTATTTTGTTTTTGTGAGATTCTGCTTAGTGGGATTTGACCCAAGACTCATCTGCTTGTAAGCCAAAAAGCTCAAAGCCAAGTTGATGCTCCTTGTTCACAAGTAGTTCAAATTAAGTGTCCAAATGTGTGTGATTACATTGGATCTCGGATTTTGTTCGGTGTATATGACCCATGGCAACATTCCATGGTAACGTCCTCTGGTAACGTTACAGTGGGACGTCCCCTGGTAATGCCCCATGGTAACGTCCCAGTGTAACGGTCCATCGTAACATCCCACGGTAACATCCCATGATAATGTCCTATGGTAGTGCTACTGTGGGTCGTCCTATAGTAACGTCTCACTGTAACGCCCTATGGTAACGTCCCACTGTAACACCCCATGTTAATGTCCCATGGTAACGTCCCACCGTGATGCCCCATGGTAACGTCCCACTGTAACATCCCACTGTAACGTCCCATGGTAATGTCCCAGAGCAATGTTACAGTGGGACGTCCCCCAGTAATGGCCCGTGGTAACATCTCACGGTAACATCCCATGATCACGCCCCATGGAAACATGTCATCGTGACGCACCATGGTAACGTCCCGCTGTAATACCTCATGGGAACGTCCCACTGTAACCCACCATGGGAACATCCCACTGTAGCATCCCACTGCAACGCCCTATTGTAACGTACCTCTGTAAAGCCCCATGGTAACGTCCCACAGCAACGTTACAGTGGGATGCCCTGGGAAAGGTCCCACTGTAACACCCAATGGTAATGTCCCTTGATAACACCCAATGGCAACGTCCCGTCTTATGGTACCGTCCCACTGTAACGTCTCATTGTAACAACACATAAGCCCCCCACCATATACGAGTAGTGATGAATGCTCCAGGTCGTTCGGTTGGTTGCCGCCCCTCTCACCCTGTTTCTCCGGCCCCCTGCAGGCGTTACATGAAGCACAAGCGGGACGACGGTGCCGAGAAGCAGGATGAGGAAACGGTGGACGTGACCCCCATCATGATCTGCGTGTTCGTGGTCATGTGCTGTAACATGCTGGTGCTGCTCTACTTCTTCTATGACCACCTGGGTACGTTGGACGCACACTCGTGCCGCACCCGCCCAGCTGCTGCTTGGTGGCAGTGATAAGCACTTATGCCCCCCCCCACCACCACTCTCTCTCCGCAGTCCTGTGGGTCATTGCTATCTTCTGCATTGCCTCCTCGGTGGGACTCCACAGCTGTCTGTGGCCTTTCGTCAGGAGGCTGCCTTTCTGCAAATGCAGGTAAGCCATCTCGCGTCCCTTCTGGCCCCACCCCCGTTCCGTCACAGGCCTTCCAGCCCCGCCTCGCTGGACCAGCGTTTCCCCACATCCTCGTTTCCATTCCGAACCAGCCAGCGGATCCGCCAAGCGCACCGGTTCCGGAGGAGGCTCTGCTGTGAGTTTGCCTGATGTGTGGTCCGCGTTGCGCCCGCAGGGTCCCGGAGAACAACCTGCCGTACCTGCACAAGCGTCCGCAGATCCGCATGCTGCTACTGTCAGCCCTGTGCATCAGCGTCAGCGTCATCTGGATGGTGTTCCGTAACGAAGACCAGTGAGTGAACGACCTGGGGAGACTCTCTCTTCACAGCTTTTATTTTGAAAGTCCTGGCTTTAATTTATTTTACGCGGGAGCGTCCGCTGGCGTTAGGCTTCCTTTTTTGGACACGAAACCAGCTCCAGGTCTGACTGATGCTCCTCCTTTGTGGCTCAGGTGGGCGTGGGTGTTACAGGACACGCTGGGAATCGCCTTCTGTCTCTACATGCTGAAAACAGTCAGGCTGCCCACCTTCAAGGTCTGTACGAACCAGGCTTTATCACTGATCTTCTGGTTCCCAATCCTCTGACGCGATGCCTCCATGTGTGCGTTTCCCCTGCAGGCTTGTACTTTACTTCTGACCGTCTTGTTCGTCTACGACGTCTTCTTCGTCTTCATCACCCCCTTATTCACAAAGGTACGTGAGGAGCCGTGGCGACTCAGCCATCGTTGCCCGGTGCGGCAGTCTAACCCCTGGCCGTCTCCGTTTTCCTCCTCAGAGTGGGGAAAGCATCATGGTAGAGGTCGCGGCAGGCCCCTCTGACTCTTCCACACACGAGAAGGTGAGGCTCCGCAGCGGTCTTTTCGAGACCAGAACTGCATCATAGAAACAGGATTCGTACGTTACCATAGAAACACTGTCATCTGATCTACACGTTAGAAACATTTTCTTCTTTGCACCGTTCCACAGGACAAATTTGGCATCCTGGTGGGCCGTTTTATTTGCTCCTGGGCCTTATGTTTGACCCCCCCTCCAACTCTGTGTGTGTCCCCACAGCTCCCCATGGTGCTCAAAGTGCCGCGGTTGAACTCCTCCCCTCTGGCGCTGTGCGACCGGCCCTTCTCCCTCCTGGGCTTCGGAGACATCCTAGTACCAGGTGTGTTGTCAAAATTAGATTTAGCTTTCCTTGTGTTTTTGTGAGGAGTCTTATCTGAACGGAGAGTGTTTGTTTCCCAAGTTTGTAATGGACACACATTTGTGGGATGAGCAGCGGAGCAGAGTGCGTCAGTGGACGACCAAACTAGTCCACGTGGTCCTGAGTCAACCTTGTTCTCTTTCCCCCGTCAGGCCTGCTGGTGGCGTACTGTCACCGATTTGACATCCTCACACAGTCCTCCAGGATCTACTTTGTGGCCTGTACAATCGGTACGTAGTCACATGTGGGCGGGTTCTTATGACATCGACTGTATCGGGGGGGGGGCACATGTTTCAGCGGCGACCGGGGCCGTGCTGCAGAGACCTGCACAGTGCTCTAACCTGCACCTCTCTCTCTTTCTCTCGTTCTCTCTCTCGTTCTCTCTCTCGCTCTCTCATTCTCTCTTGCTCGCTCTCTCTCCCTCTCTCTCTCTTCACTCTCTCGTTCTCTCTCTTTCGCTCTCTCGTTCTCACGCTCTCTCATTCTCTCTCACTCTTGTTCTCTCGCTCTCTGTCACTCTTTCTCTCTCTTTCCATCTCTCTCTCTCTCTTTCGCTCTCTCGTTCTCTCTTTCTCTCATTCTTTCCCCCCCCCTCCTTCCGGCAGCCTACGGCATCGGCCTGCTGATCACCTTCGTGGCGCTGGCCTTGATGCAGATGGGCCAGCCGGCCCTGCTCTACCTGGTGCCTTGCACGCTGCTCACCAGCCTCACGGTGGCGCTGTGGCGCAGGGAGTTGCCCCAGTTCTGGACCGGGAGTGGATTTGTGGTGAATACCAGTTTGATATGACTGCTCGCTGCAGGAAGAACAGGAAAAAAAAAAAGACGAAAAACGGGGGAGGGGGACAACTTAAAGAGTTTTTTTTTGTACAGAATAAAAGTAGGATTTCAAGTTGAGTAAAGCGGTTCAAGTTCTTCCGTCTCGTCACGCCTCCACCGCTCCTCGTCACACGTGTTTTTTCAGCTGTCGGAATGTATTGGAAGGTCTTAGATTGGCACATCATTGTCACTGCCACATCCTGTGTGCCAGCGTTTGTTCCCTGCCCAGCGTGGAGCCCCTCTGGTGGTCCTGAAGATGGGCCGTGACGTTAAACAATCATGCCTCATCTCTCTGGTTTATCGGGACTCCGTGGATGTCTCCCCTCCGCTTTCTGTCTGTGATGTCATCGCGGCATACAGGAGTCCCGCCGAGCCCCTCTAATCGGGTGTAAACAAAGACAGAGGGTGACCATTCAGACTGTTGTTGCTGATGAGATGTAGACTTCCGCCCGCCTCCGTTCAGCCGTCTCATTCGGACTTCTCACCCCTCTGTCTCCTGCAGCCCGCCATAGCGCTCGCACCCATCAACTGCACACAGACGGCGGCGGCAGCCACCACACCGGCGACGGACGGACCCTCGGCTAAAAGCGAGCCGCAGGCCGCAGAAGGCGACCAGAGCGAGGAAAAGTCGCTGCGGCCTCAGGACACGCCCCCCGAGGAGGGCGGCAAAGAGGGGATTAAATCGGACTGAGAGGACTGTGGCCGCGGGGTGCTTTTTTTTTTTTTTTCTCCACTTCACCTCATGTTTTGGTTTTTTTTCTATCTTTTGTTGTTTTGTTTTTTTAAACAGTCAGTTGCCATTTTTTTTTTCATGCGGAGTTTAGTTGCACCTGCCAGCACGGGCTCAGCAGGGGGCGCTGCGCCGAGCTGAAGAGGCGGCGCCGCAGCGAGTCTACGGCACCTGGAAAGGGAACCAAAGGAACAGATTGAGGCCCCGTGAAGCCCCGCCCACGCAGCCGCTGCCTGGGATTGCGGGGGTGTTGGCGGTTCTTCCCGTATTTAACAAGGCGGCGAAGTCTACAGTGTTCTACAAAAGAGAGATCAGACGCAGTATTTAGTATATCCACCAGTATGTGAATACTTCTTAGGGTCTCCTGCTTCTTCTGTAAAGATCAGATGGAATATCACAACAAAACCACAACGTTTGGTCCGTAAACGGACAGAATAAGAAGTGACGCGGTCGAGAAAACATGGGGGAGGGAGGGAGGGAGGGGGGGAAGCCTCCCCTCTCTTAACTCTATTAATCAGAACTTTTGACTGAATTGAAGTTTTTTCAAATCGATACACTACGACTACAAACTTTTCAAGCAAGAGACCGGAGTCCGGGGCCTCCAGAGGTCTCTGTTGGGGGGGGTCTTCTGTTACAGCCAGTGCAGGAGTGTGGTGTTTTGCCATCGCTGGTCAGACCTGCCCCCTCTGCCACCGCTCGGTTATATTTGTGTCTCTTAACGAGCGAGTTTAGGACGAGTTGGACGAACAAGGGCGAAAAAATGACCATTTTTTTCCCCCAACACGGTGCCATCTCAGACGACGACTGAGCCAAAGTGTTCCTCTTTATTTAACTGAAGTTGGGAGTTCCTCCTCATTGTACTTTATTTTTTGCATGCTTTTATTTTGTCTTTATATCGATCCAGTGTATAATCAGCAGTGCAGCCTTTACATGCGTCACGGCGGGACGGCTGAAGCGATTGTCCTCCCCCCCCGTAGGTTCTCACGTTGTCTTAACATGGTTTTTGGCCTTATCGTTGCTTTTTTGAATGGGGGGGAGGGGGTCCGGGTGGGACTGTGTCTCAGTGGCTTCGTGGGCAGGTGGAGACTGGCCTTGTGCTGCAGTTCAGCGTGGAACCGGAGCGAGCGGCCGTTGGCGACGCTCTCAAAGGTTTGTACAAAGCATTTGCACAAGATTTTGTAATTCATGGGCCGACGAGCAGTTGGATCATGTGTGTATGTTTATCTATAACCGTAAGACTTTAAAGACAGAAGTCCATCGAACCAGTGTCCAGCCTGCTTATTTTGGAGGGGGGTGGAGGTGGGGCGCTATGGCAACCGGGACACCAGGACATATTCCAGCAGAGAACTTCATGCAGAATCCAAGCGAGCCAAGTCATGGGGATCAATAACACACACACACACACACACACGCACACAAATCGATTCACACAAGCTCACACAGATCTGATCAGACACACAAAATGACACACTTGCATAAAAAGCAACACAAGCAGCAAAACTCAATGAGCACACCTAGAGCTCCATCGCTCCAGGTTCTATTGCACCCACAGGCTCATACACACACACACACACACACACACACACACACACACTTGGAGGGACACACAAACACTGAACACAGTGGATTAGATGGAGAGTTTCATAAACTGGACATATAAGGTCGAATGTTTGAGCCTCCACAATTTTGAATATAGACAGTGTGCGTGTGTTCGAGCTGATTAGGATCCCTTAATCCACAGTCTAAAGCCATCTTTGTTTACACACGTTATGTTTGAGTGATGCTGAAATGAAAGAAGGAAGGCTCGCTCAGGTAACACACACACCTGAATCAAAGCGCAGCGGGCCCTGATCACTGTCATACAAACAGGTTTTTATTCCATGACCTGCCAGCAAGGGATGAGTCAAATATATTTACATGGAATGGTGAGCTGACAGAGGTCCGCGTCCTCTACCAGACAACATGGTGAACAGAACAGGAACCACTTGTCTCTCTCTCTCTTTTTTTTTTTTAATAAATCAGGCAACATGACAAATCCTGTGGCCACCATCGAGCACCTTAATGCAACACATTCTTCCAACAAAGTTGGAGCTCCTACACACACGCACGCACACAAACACACACACACGAGAATGTGTCCAAGGTCTGGTTGACTCTGCATCAGAGCTGCACACTCGGCCCTTCATCCTGCTGTAAACTTCTTCCATCATTTTTCATCCACTCATCGTTCACTGGCTCACAGAAAGCTCCTGTGTTGCAGAGTGGTGCACCACCTACTCTTGTTAAAAATAGAATAACTAAAAAAAAAAAAGAATCTTTTTGGGAAATAAAATCCACATTTACATGATCACTCTCAAAAATATAAACAGGCCTGTTTTTTGTGTTTTTACATTTTCCCATCACAAATGTGCATATTTTACTCGGACGTCTTCAGCGTTGCTTCATTTCCGGCAGTGAAAGAGGAACCCCATCTTCACGTCCCAGCGTCTTTGTTTTGTTTTTTGTCCAGCTCTGTCCATGTGCGCACGAGTGCGGATGCTGGACGGGAGAGAGGGGAGTCCACCTCCGACCCCCCCCCCCCCCGACACACTTCGGTTTACCTCTACAGAAATATCACCTTCTCCTTTCCTTTGCCCAACACTTCTTTGGGGAACGGCGGCGGCACCGGCGGGCCGCTGTCCACCTGCTTGCTGGCGCTGAAGGACTGGGAGTTCTTCACGCGGTGGGCGGAGCTCGGCGCTCTAAACGTCTCTGGTGGGAGAGCAGACGGAGACTGGTGGGTTCTCTGTGCAAAGTTCAAACTTTCAGTGTTTCGTTATGTTTGCTCGTCATGACCTAATCAATCCTGGGTTGTTTCGTTGTCTCATCCACAAATGTGCCAAATAATAATAAAAACAAGATCACATCAAACTGTTTGACAGAATGTAAAGCTTGATCCACTCAGACTGCCTAAAAAAAGAAGTCAAATATACTGTTAATAAAGGCCTCAGTTAGAAACTTTGATACTCAGAATAGGGAGGCAGAACAGTGTCCACAAGAGGGTGCTGTCGAGCCACTCGAAGCCTCCTCACCTTAACACACCGATTCTGCTTTGTGTGTGTGTGTGTGTGTGTGTGTACACGTGTGTATCTGTGTACGAGCTCGTGTGTGTGTGTGTACGTGTGTGTCTGTGTGAGCGTGTGTGTGTGTATACGAGCATGTGTGTGCGTGTATACGAGTATGTGTGTGCAAGTGTGTGTGTGTGTGTGTGTGCGCGTCAGATGGCAGCTCTGCCCTCTTGTACCTGCGTGGGAGATCCTCTGAGGACTGGCGGTCCTCATGGCTCTCAGGCTGCCTCCTTCTTTCCCCGTCACCCGGATGGGAACCACCTGGCTCACGTCTATGGAGGCTGAACGCAGAGAGACGGGCTCAGACACAGTCTGCTTTAAGGCAGTGCTGAAGCTTTGGGTGTCCAATGAACCACCAAACGACCCCAGGAGGAGAGCAGAGACAGCGGAAAACAGACGGTGGTTGTTGAAGAAGAGTTACTGTAATATATTATGTCAGGCAGTAACGGTTTAATATTATAAGTTACAAATTATATTTTGGTAATATTATTACATTTACCCAGTCAGGTAATGCGTTACAATCTGAGCTTAAAAAAAAAAAAAAAAAAAGCGGGATCACACACACACACGCACACACACACACAGAAAGATTAGAAGACACCAGTTTTAAAATCAGGAGAAGAAGATGGTTTTAAGTCAACAGAAGACGACGGCAAGTAAGGAACTAAAAAGTAATCAGTAACTTATTACTTTACACAAATGGTAATATAGTAAAGAAACTAGGGATGCACCGATCAATCGGCCGCCGATCAGAAAGGCCGGTTTTCTATCCAATCGGCTGAATCGGTGATCGGCCAATCATTGTCGTAATTTCCGGTTTTTCACCGATCAACATCCATCCGCCTCTTCCTATGTAGCAGCTTAACTGCTAATTGCTCAACAGCGAAACTCAGCTAGACGCAACACGTCACTAATTTGGAAGTACTTCCCTGTGTGCCAGTTCGACGCAAAATATGCTGTTAGCAATAACTGCTTTGGCACTGCAGTGTGACGAATGTGCTTCTGTTGTCGGCAATCATTCAGAATCTCGTGCTGAGTCAAGCGGACGCGAGACCAACTGCATTTTTTAAGCAGGGGAAACTAAGCAGGGGAGTAACATTTTCAGTTACTGGTACTCAACTTATTCTCCTCGTTTCGATTCCTGTCGAGGGAAAAACAAACTTTTTGTTCGTCTATCTGCGCGTAGTACTCCTAAACATTATGTACGACACGCATATTATATTTTAATGTAGCGTTCAGCTCGATAGTGATCTGTTTCCAATCAGCAGGTGAGACTGAGAGTGGCAGTCGTCTGCAGAATCTGGTGCCGCTTTAAGTCACGAGCGCATCAACAGCGCAGGATAAGAGACGTGTCCTCACACCTGCGCTCCGCGCCGTGTGCGCGCTTACCGCCTATGTTTCCTGAAAGAGGTTGAAAGATTTTGATTTATGGACCTAAACTCATTTTAGTTTTATCATGTATGCTGCAATATTTATTTTGAAAAAGTAGTTCAAGGAAACGACTGGGATATTTTTGTGACATTTGAAGTTAATAACCTGTAAACTGGACTGAATGTTATGGTTAGTGTTAAAAATAAATCTGCTCTCGAGGCCCTTTTGAAACTCTTTCTTGTGAGGTTTCATTCCTGAAAGGGGAGTTGTGGAAGCATATCGGCAGGGCCTACCAATAACTGCTTCAGCCAAAAAAATAAGGTGTGATTTCTTTTATACGATTAACTTTTCTCATAAAAAAAATATATCAGTATCGGAAAAATCGGTATCTGCGGGTCAAACCTCCTTTAAAACCGGATATCGGTATCGGCAAAGAGCTTAGCAATCGGTGCATCTCTAAAAGAAACTTAATTTCAAGTGAAAGCAACTTGTAATATTAAACTTATTACATTTTGGAAGTACCTTGCCCAACACTGGTTACGTCCCTCTATAAGTTTACGACCTGGTGTCGCCGGTGCACCTCTAAACCGGAGGACCCTGTGCTGACCTGCGCTGTGCGTCCTCTGGTGCGATGCCTTGCTCTTGTGGCCCTTGTCCTTGCCCTTGGCCAGAGCAGCCAGCTTGGTGGGGATCTGCTGCTGCACTGTCGCTGGCTTGTGCACCTGGTTGGTGGTGCTGATGAGGTGGATGGGCAGCTCGGCTTTGGCGGGCTGCGGGCTGATGCTCTCCCTGCGCGGCGGCACCTTCGGCGGGACTTCCAGAGGGTTGGCGGGCTTCGGCGCGGCGGCCAGGGAAGCGCCGCCGTTCACCACGCTGCCCCTGAACGAGGGAGCGCTGGAGAGGCTCCAGGTCTTCGGGGGGAGACGGCAAACAGACGCAGGTGTTTACAAACAGAAACAAACGGGAGCAAACATGAAGGTGGACGACGTGGCTCACGTGTGTCGGGTCGTCGTAGTTCGGGATGTACTTGGACTTGTACTTGTCCAGGCGCTCCCTCTCCTGGCCCAGCCGCTCCTTCTCCCTCTCCACCGACTGCGTGGACTCGCGCAGCCTCTCCAGGTCCTGCTGGTAGCCCTCGCGCTGCCTCTCCAGCTCGGCCCGCTCCTCACCCAGCCTCTCCTCGCGCTTGCCGCACTCCTCCTCGCGCTGGCGCAGCTGCGCCTCCAGGGCCTCGGCGTGCAGCCGCTGCCGCTCCCGCTCCTTCTCCCAGCGCTGCTGCTCCTCCTGGTGCTGCGCCTGCAGCCGCTGCAGGGTGGCCAGCTCCTCCTTCTGCTTCTCCAGGTTGCGCTGCTTCTCCTGCTCCAGCAGCACGTTGCTGTACTGGCGCGACGGCTGCCGGCTCATGGACTGGTGGGCGTGCTGCAGCTCGATCTGGCTGTCCTGCTGGGCGACGATGGCCTGCGGGCGTATTCGAGTGTTTCCTTAAGTCGCTTAGGAGTTTCCTTCGCACTTAGGAGTAATTTCCAGCCGAGGAGAAAGGTAGCGGTGACTCACCTGCAAGCTGTAGAGTCTCTGTGCCAGCAGTATCACACTCTCGCACACCTGCCGAGGAACAGACGTCAGCAATTCCACCAGCGTGAGCGTGGACGGTCGAGCGGTACGAGAAGATGGACTCACCTCAGCCTCGGGAAAGTGGGCCGAGCTCGAGTTAGCCGCCGGGGACCCGTCGGTGGCGCTCTCGTCCTGAAAAGCAACAAGAACGAAGAGAAAACGGGTTTCAGTGGCTATGGTGTCAGACTCGAATCCCCCGCCCCTCACACGCCGCACTCACGGGCTGTTCCGGAACCTCGGGGAAGTGGGTCTCCTGCGGCTTGGGGTCGGCGCCGGTGTGGGTGCGGTAGACCGGGATCTCCTCGTCGTCACTCGCGCCGTCGGCGGCGTCCTCGTCTGAAGGGGATTTATTCCCGAGTGAGACGGCAAAGTCCAAATCCACACGTTAAAGTGTCAACAAAGTGTCCTTCTTACTTTCCGCGGTGCTGGACACTTGGTTACCGTTTGCCGGTCCACTGCTGTGGCCCCTCCTGAGCGCCGCTCCCTGCTTCTTACTCTCGTCCGTCAGGAGGTTCGCGTCGTTTATCCGCAAGAAGAGCAAGGACTGCAAGTTTTCCACTGTCGACAAAAAAGGGGAGAGAAAAAACCCCAACTTCCTCAATCGCTTCTCGTTTCCCAAAAGGACAGGAAAAACTGGACTACAACTCCAGCCCAGAGGGGGGCGGTAAAGAGAGGTTGATGGAGGAGGAGAGTTCAGCAATAAAAGTTCGAGCCGTTTCTCAATACCAAGTACGCTGAGTGCGGACTCCCGAACTTCTGAAGTTCGGACTTGGAAACTCAGAAACTTCCGAGAACGGGACTTCGCAGTGCGGTTTTTTTACATTTGGAACGGCAGCGTACTCGTGACGTCACTTCCTCGACTTTGGTGTCTGCCGCCGGTGATTATCCCTGAAATGTTTGTTTTATGTTGTAAATTTTAATAAAAGTAAAATAACTACATAAAAACAAACACTTTCCTCATTTTTTAAACTTTAAATTAGTTAATATTTAGACATATTTATCTGAAGTAGACAGTTGTGTGTTCGCTCCTCTGCCATTGCTGGTTGTAGTGAAATGCATTCTGGGATACATGGCTGTTCGAGTCCACACGAGTCACCACCCGATGCCTTCTCAGTAAAATGGGCGTGGCAAGGTCACATCTGGGTATCTAACCGTACTTGCCGAAATGCGAACTTGTGAATTGGAACAGGACTTGGGCTGTGACTGATGACGTTTCACAAGTCCGCGAGAACGCAAGTACAGACAAGAACGGGTATTGAGAAACAGCTTCTGTGAGAAAGCTCCAAAGCTGAAGTTCTCAGGTGCGTTTTACCTTCGTCGATGGCCCCGTTGAGCAGCGTCTCCCCCTGCTGGAGGTCGCTTGTGTCCCCCCGGAGCAGCAGGCCGTAGTGGGGGGTCTCCCGCTCTGTCACGGCCTCGTAAAGAGTCGCAAAGATCTGCTGCTTCTCTGTCAGGCTGTGCTTTATCTGCTCGTCCCTCACCTTCAGGATATCTAGAAGCAGCGGACGTTGTCACACTGGGTCAGCGGTGTTTTCTCACGGTTACTCTTTCACAGGACTCCAGTTTGCTGGGAGACAAAGCCTCTCAGTTTAACTGGACATGGAGTTCTTGACTAACATGAACAATATCCAGTTTGGCTCACTTTTGCCACACACCTTTAAACTACTAATTAGCACCAGCTGCCATAAATGAGCGTTACCCCCATCTCACCTTGAATGTGCTGCAGTTTCCTGATCTGATGGTTGTAGAACGCCTCCTCCCGGTGGCTGCAGCACACAGACATGTCGCTCAGTGTCCCGTCTTGGCTGACCGTCTCGACATGAGAAACGAGCTCACCTCTCCACGGCCTCTCTGATCAGGGTGGTCCAGGCGGCGCGCTCCTCCCGCGAGCCCGCGTGGATCTCGTACATCTCGGGCAGGCTGGTGGTGCAGGCGCAGATGAGGTACATGGCTTTATCGTCGTGGGCCACCTCGCGCACGATCAGCCTTTGCAGGGGCACCACTGGGGGCTTGTTGTCCTGCAGGGAGCACACGGACGTGGCTGATGCGCAGTCCCTCATTCGTCGTCTTTGACCTTTACTGCTGTCTCGATGCAAACTCTGTCCAGGCAGATGGAGCGACGTCGAGCAGAACTCACCATGGCAGCGAACGCAAACTTCTGGTCCTTCTCCTGCAGGAGGAGGAGCACGTCGGACAGCAGCACGGCAAGCACGTCTGTGGGGGAGACGACGGCAGCTCAGTGATGGAACGCTGCGTTGTCACTTCCTAATGAGCGGTCCGTGTGAAAGGTGCGCGGGAACCTTTGTGTTTGCCAGAGGACTTCCAGGTGAAGGCGCCTTCGCGCAGCAGCGTCCTGCCGCCCTGGAGGAGGTCCTCCCGGCGGAGCGTCGGCCCGCCCTTCTGCCGGCCCGCCGACTTGGGCTCCAGCCGCAGGCAGATGTCTCTCAGGCGGGCGGCCTTCTCGTGCTCGCACACCTGGGCGTCCACCTGGGAGATGGTGTCCTTGATCAGGCCCAAAGCTTCCACCAGCGACCGGTGCTCCTCTGTGTTGGCTGGAAGCAGCAAAGGGTCAAACCTTGCGTTCGGAAAAGATAGTGGACCACTGCAGACCACCTAAACATCTACCTGAATAAGGAGTGTTATTGTTGCATCTTGTTTAGTTTTTGACCTCGGGCCAGATCAGTTTATTTACAGCTGCATGCTCGTCAGACAAAGATATCCATTGACGACTTTCAAAATAAAAGCCACCACTGCACCAAGTGCAGGGAAATGTTTAAATCTGTGCCAGCGATGCTGGAGGGGGCTGGAGTGGGGACTTTCGTACCATCAGTGTTCTGGATGATGCGCTCCACCAGGACGGGGTACTTTGTGATGCGCTGGGTCACCAACAGGAACAACTCAGGGATTCCCAACCTCCGCACTAAAGGCAGTTGACCGATTTTCTGGGGAGGAGAGAACCGAACGATTGCTTAACGAGCCCGCTCGAGCGGACGGCTGTGCGTCGACGGCGTCCTGCAGGGTCGGAGAGCCGGCTGCTCACTCTGTTCAGCGCCTGCAGCTTCTTGTTGTTCTGCAGCTGCTCTTTGTAGAAGTTGACGGCGTCGTTGTGGCGGCTGCAGAACGCGCTGTACCACTCCATCATCTGCTCACCATGCTGCCCTGAGAACTGGGACAAATGGAAACAAATGGACAAACGGGCAGAATTTCACCTTCGCGATCACGCATTGACCTTAAGGTTAAACATGGAGCTTCTCTTCAGTATTCTCTCGCTCAGGAGATCGATCGCTGCGGCCCAGATTGGAATGTGAAGCGGGTGACACGGCGCTGATCCTGCGCGAATGGCGCAAACACGCCCTGAGCGAAGCCTTTCAGGCATACCGGTCATTCCTCAGAGCACCTGGGCCTAGCACACGCGGAGACGGGTGCTGCAAAAGAGCCACCTCAAGTCGCTGATGTCAGCGAACATTTGGCGCGATGTGCAGCTTGTTTTAAAACACACACACACAGCCAGGTAAAGGTTAGCAAAAACTCAGCGATGCAGAGGTGGAATCGCACCGCTGTTTGTTCGCAGCTCCGAAGATCAGACTGCTCGGGCGCGGACCTCTGGTTAGGAATGTAAACAGCACACGTGTAAATACGCGCTGAGCAAGCCGAGAAAGTGACTCGTCTCTGCATAGGAGACGAGAATGCTGGCGAAAGCAGCGATAAACATCGGTCTCGGAGGGCGCAAGCCTCCGCCAAGTGGTGATGCAGCATAATAACGCGCTACATTTTCTTTTGTTTTGGATCGCCACTCACTTTTTCCTCGTTCCTCTGCTCAAACATCCTGTTTAATCCAATTCAGGGCATTTTTTTAGCAAACGAGTGAGGTTACTGAACAAGGTGAAGGTCGGTAAACACACTGGCGGTGAGGTCACTGATGCTTTGGCTGTGACTGCCACAGAGAGTCCATGAGAAACACTGAGCTCGGCTTCATTAAGGTGACGATGCTTTGTGTCCCTTCATCAGGTTCAAGGGAAAAACCTCCCACAAGTGTCCACAAATTGGAACTGGATGCTATAGAAATGGCATTTTCCATCGTGTTTGATCAGGAGATGGATGGATCACCACTAAAATTTCATCAGTTGCTCCTTGCACCATCCTGCCCCCATCCTGTCAATTTCATCCAAATCTGGCTGATAGTTTATGAGAAACAGCACAAAGCAGCATCTAGCAGTTGTCACAGAGTCCCAACATCGCGTGGTGGTGCAGCAACCCAAGGTGGGCCCGCCAGTACCTGCGCGGTGAGGACGTCCCCGAGCTGGGAGACCTGGTAGCCGTTGGGGCTCCCCTCCTCCTGACTCTGGCTCTGGCGCTGCTTGAGGCGCTCGAGGAAGGGCTGGTGGAGGCCCAGCAGCACGTCCACGCCGTAGAAGAGCCGCTCCAGCCGGCTGTCCTCCACCAGCAGGGACAGCCGCAGCTCATGCAGGTAGACGTGAAGGAGCAGCTTCAGGCTGCGCACGTGGTGCATCTCCGTCTGGATCAACTCTGGGGATCGGTTCGGAGCAGAGACTCGGATGAGTGAGGCTATTCTGGCGGAGGAAACTCGATGGCATGAAAGGATATGCGACAAGAAACCTCAACGGGGTTTTATTCGATGGGTCCGCATGAAGCGGAAGCCTATTTGCATGCTTTACCGTAGATGACGTCCTGCCTCTTGACGGCCTCCTTGCTCAGGGACCTCAGGTAGTTGGAGTCCACGGCGAGGCTCCATGACTCCGCCTCCAGGTTGCGTGCATCAGCGTCCAGCTCACCGCGCAGCAGCCTATAATGGGAGTCTTCGTGACACACAGGCAGTCACAGTCAGACTCGGGTCACCTGAACACACGCGTCTGTGGCGCAGTGATTCACTGCCTGCACAGAACGGACTATCACCCTGTCCTGTAGTACCACTTTGTGTGTCAGGTGGCAGCGTCGAGTCGCCACAGTGTCGTGTCTTCATGTCTGAGCCCAGAGTGTCTGCAGTGTGCTGTTTCGATGTTGTGCTATTTGCATTTTTACAGCATCGTGCATGCTGCCCTGTCTGCTGCTCGTTTTTTCCACTAAAAATGGCACGTTACACCACCTTGTGGTGAGAAGCAGTATGGCGGTGCTAGGTGGCCAGTAATCAACGTTGTTCTGTTGATGTTTGGAAATATTTGGACATAATAAAGCAGACGAAACTGGATGTAATACTGTGAAGCACTAAATATGTCCTGAACAGGTACACAGACACAAAAAACGGCCAGTCCGACTGAAATAAGGAACCGAACTGAAACCAACCCCCACCCCTTCCCCCAACTGTTGTTGCGATGACAAAGGTCAGCGAGGCTTTCAGCGGCTCCTCATCCCGCTGACCGCGGCCGACTGACCTTCTAGGTTGATGGACTCGGCCGCGGTGGAAGGCAGCGAGTCGTCGGGGGGGAGCTTTAGCCGCAGGCCGTCCGTCTCGTCCATCTGCGCCGTGCCGGATCTGGTCGGTATGCGAGGAGATAAGGCAAATTAAAAGGTGATGTCAGCGGTGAAACACGCGCGCCGCAACCACAGGTGTCCACAACCTGACGCTGAGTTCAAAAGTGAGAGCTGCCGCTGGACAACTGCTGTGTATTCCATCCTCATGTCAAAATACACACTATTTAGACACACACACACACACACACACACACACACACACACACACACACCAACCTGGGACTGAAGCTGCTGGTAGAGGAAGAGGCGAGCTGGGGGCTGGACTTGGACAGTCGGACAGTCATGCCTGGACTAAGGGAGCTTGGAGGAGGGCCATCAGAGGACAGGAGAGACACTGTCCCCACAGCTGAGACGGACACGCACAGAAACAGGAGGACACAGAGATATGAGGCGACACCCACGCGGCCAGACGAGGCCGCTCATGACTTTTTGCGACGCTTTCGAGATGCTCGACGAAAGTTTCGGGTCCGATTGTGAAACGAGAGCTGAAATTGGTCAGTCAACCCTGAATCTACCGCCCTCTGGAGGCGGAAAAGTGAACTGAGCCATGATCAGCCGCCCTGCAGGGTCTTAAGAGGAAAACAGCCCCCTCGATCTTTCTCACCCGACCAGTTTCCTTGATACTAACCAACCGTCCAAGTTGCCCAGCTGCATCAGGATGCTGCATCTACGTCAGATCGCTTCTTTCTGGCTCAACTTTAAGATTCACTGCTGCATTGTAACTTGACCTCAAACTGATCCATGGCAAAACACACCAGTGTTTAATATGATGATAATATTGTTTGTGAGTCAGTGTTGCTGGAATTCAGAGCAAATTAAATTTCACGGCCAAATTGCCAAGAACTATGTCGAGACACTGTTATTTTAGAAGACTCGCCGTGCGGCGGAGTGACACGAATGAGCAGGGAGAATGAATCCAAACAGGTTCGGGAAGGAACAGGTTTGGCAAACGGTGCTCAGGTCAGACCAGCTCCCGGCCGAGGCAACGAGCCCCAGGTGGGACGGTCCTTCTGTCAGGTACGGCGGGGCAGGCGGAGTTTTTGCTGCTTCGCTCTGACGTGGAGGCGCTGCGTCGATGAGGCACGTCTCTGACCCGCTCTCAACTAGACAGGCTGTTAAAACCAAAGCCGACCAAGTGTCCTTGCCCGTGACTCCGTATGACTCACCTTCTTCATATAGACTTCTGCCTTTCGTTCCGACTCACGTCGCCCAAAGTTTCCGTCCGACGCTGGGGGGAAAAAAACGACACACACACACGGAGGAGGAGGAAGAGAGTCTGGATTAGGCAGCTGGAGTTGGGTGAGAGGAAGCAAAAGGAGGCAAAAAAACAAGGGACATTGAGTTGTTGTTGTGTCGGAGTGAGAGCACAACTGGGCCTGCAGGCTTGTGTGCACAGGCTAATGTGCTAACGGGCCCCCCCAAAGCATTAGTGAGACTCATTTTGGGGCAGAACGACTGATCAGAGAACAGCTGGAAGGATGCGTGTCAGCACAATGGTGGCACGTTTCAGCTTCTCCATATGCACACTGAAAACACTGAAACCCTTGCGCGGCATCGCCCGCTCTTCTCTCATTGGACCCCTCGTCTGCTTGCGATTGAGGTCCCTTCTGAGTATCACACAAGTGACACTCCAGCCTCCGCGGGAGAACTCTTTTTTTTTTTCCCACCCAGACCCTTGGATCGCGTTACTTTCTTTAAAGACTTGCCCCGAAGCTGCTCCACGCGTTATTATTCCGCGCCGAGGGTGCGTGTCTCGGCCCCTCGCCGCCAGTGGCTGCCACGCCTTGGATGACTCACCCCCACGGGTGGGTGGAGAGAGGACGCGAGCGGCGTGAAATACAGGCCGATTCCCTGCGAGGGAGAAAACCAGACCGGCGAGTTTTCCGCCGACTTCTCCCGCAGCGGACGAAGACACCGGGGGGACGAAACTGTGCTGAAAGGCCGTGTGAAGGGACACGCCCTCGGCTCGCCGCGGGTAACTAGACTCGTTAACCCGAGGAGGCCGCGGCGCCGATCCGCACAAAGACACCACGTCACTTGAGTGTCTCACAAACCCCCCCCCCCTGAAGGCTGCCATAACAGGAGTGAGCTCTCATTCCTGGGAAAAAAATATCACCCCCCCCCCCACCAGCCACTGCACTCCATTTACTCATTAACCTCCTGGTGTCGGCTGCTCTTCGCATGCCGACGCGCTCGTGTCAGTGCGAACGGGACTGAACGCGAGCCAGGCAGAGTTCGGAGTGACGCGAGAGGCGCGACGCCCCGGGGTGACCCGCAACGCCTCCCCGACTGTAAACACGCGGCAGGCCAGGAACCCGGAGAGGACTCGGCCTCGAGGCCTCTTCATGTAAAAGACGTCATGTGCTCGGATTTGTCCGCGCTGACTTTTGTCATCCGACTTCTTTTCCCCATTTGAATCGTCACCGGAGGGCTTGGACGAGATGGGGAAAACACTCGGAGTGAAAGCGTCACGTTCACTCTGTCGCTCGCTCTGAGGTCTGTCCCAAATGAAAGGGTGAAAACGTGCTTGTCACGGCAGCAAGCAGAAAATCCTCCATCCTCCAACACAACGCTCGCGAAACAGAGTGTTTCCCGCGGGTTGGTGACACTTCCAGACCCATGACGGCCTCCACTGACAACGCCGTTGCACGATGGTTGCTTTCAAGGGAACTCACACGTTGAAGGTACTTATTGACATTCATGTTCCCACCATACAGTCATACCCTGTTTCATCGATTTATCTTGTTGTGAAAGACAAGAGCCCCTCGGCTCAACTCTACTTGGCTCTGGTTTCATTTCGACGGGAACTGCGTCCCACCTCCGCGGGAGGGGGGGGCGGGGATTCAAAGCTCGCGTGACGTCCTTTGTACGATACATATGACTTCCTCCGACCTCCAGACATCTCCCAGCACCAACATACAGCAGCAGCCGGCTGACGACCCCTCATTGGCACCAGGTGTGTTGGGGCAGGGAGACACCTGAACGTCGCACTGGTCACTTTACTCACCTCAGGCTTCCTGAATTACCCACTGACTAAATCTCTGGTCGCTTCATCAGCAGGCAGGAACTATTGTTTATGATGTGATACTGTGCTGTCTGAGTGCATGTACAGTATAATTATAGTTGCTAAAGCTGTTTAACAGTATGTTTTCAGTTTATTGACATTCTTAACAGTGGACGGTATTTGGCATACACACCGTTACCATGACAGCAATCTGAACCACATAGAAGTCTAATAAGTAGCTTTTTATACACGTACAAATTGACTAATTATCAATAATTACTTTGATTAAAGTCCCATAAGGACTCACAATTAAATGTTCAATATGTTAGACTTTTTTCCTCAAAACTAATGAATCAATTATCTGCTTGTAAAACTTCCAGCAGCCTACAGGATCATTCCAGAACGGTTTTAGATGCTGAATGTGAGATTTCGTTTGATTTTTCTGCCACTCCCGACTGGCACTCGTTTGGACTCCTGAACGCAGCACCGGACTACTGAGATTTACGGAGGTGTCAGTGAAGTACACACGGACGCGGCCGCTGAGTGGTGCGTTCAGGGAAGCAGGCAACAGGTGCGGAGATCGGATCGCTGCTGTGGGAGTGTCCGCGGAACGCTAATTATTAACTCGACACCTGTCGTAGGCGACTCGTTGACAAACGGAAGCCAAACTTTCGCCCGTTTAGCGGCGACTCGCTACAGCGTCAGACTCCCCTGACAGCCCGAAGAGAAGTTAAAGAAGTTGTTGTATCACGTAAAATACACAGAAGTGGGGTGAAAAATCCACCTTCCCTCGTAATTATGAAGCTGTCACGTGAACTGGTTGAACTGCCGAAAGTTAGGACACCTGTTTCAAGAAAAGGCGTTTCTCTTCTTACCGGGTGTCGATTTGAGGGAAATAAAGGTGTCCGAAGCAGCAGTCGGCTTTCAGCTCATCCCTAAACGGGAAGGAGGACGCGGAACCGAGCGGGTTCCGGCGGGCAGCGGAGACGCGGGGGATGCATCGGGACGAGGAACAAGTGCACGACAACAACAACAGAGGAAGAACTGGAGCGGAGGGCGGGAGGCTGTCTTAAACGGCGGCCTGCCTCCGCCCGGACGGGGCCCTCCTCCGCTCGGAGCATTGTGGGAACCGGGTTTGGTTCACATTCCGCGAGTTCATTCAGCGCCTAAATATGTGGCCGCTCTTTAGCAGAGGGTAACGCTCCGGCTCATGCACCGCAGAACTTCTCTGCCCCTAAATTTGGGAACAACTGGGGGGGGGGGGGGGGGGGGGGGGTGGGGTGGG
>JASSRZ010000042.1:7339184-7359200 GCA_032164315.1 Malacoctenus gilli
CCCCCCCCCCCCCCCCCACCGCACGCTGCTTTTGTGTCCCAAAACTGAAAACGGAGCAGCGAAACTTTTCACTCGGGCGACGTTTCTCCGACACGATGTCTTGCGGCAGCGATACAAACGGCATGGACGCGACGCAACCAGAGGACAGAAGCCGAGTGGAGACACAGTGAAGCTGCTGCAACCCAAAGAAAGTGCAATACATTCATACCTCATGTGATGTAAATGAAGACCCGTCAAATGTCCCTGATTACGTCCTCCTTCTAAAAAAAAAAAAAAACACACTCTGTCTCTTTAATGTCATTATATTTTGGGTTGTATGCATTGACCAATCAGGGGAAATCATCAAGCGATGAATATTAGCTCACGTAGTCATGATGTCATGAAGCCAAAAATAGTCTCTGCCGCTGAATACATTATTCAGCTGGACAGTTAATTTGGACTCTGTGTCGCCTTCCTCACATGTTATTACATTAGTTTGTTTTTTTTGTCGGGAACTTGCAAATATTAGTTCCAGTTTATTTATTTACTGTAGTTCGTCTCCTTCTGTGTGTCTGGTTCAAGTTCTCCCTTGCAGCTGTAAGTCTTACGTGGTGGTCATTATTCACGTTTCTTTTAATTTCTCTTTCGGTGTAATTTCCATTTACAATTGTGTGAAATGATTTTGTTGTAAGAAGTTTTTTGTGTACAATTATAGCACTATTTACTATTTATAATAAACTACGTGAGAACGTAGAAAGTCAAGGTTTGAACGGTGTCGTTTGTGCTGATTTATGGGAAGAAGTGAAAGAAAAATGTGAAAGGACAAGAAAGTTGGAGTTTTTTTGAACTTTTTGGAACCAAAAAAAGACAAAGAGGCTCCTCTGGGGTGTCAAAATAACACTGCCTTCTAAAGTACACGAAAGTATGATTTAATCAACCCAAAATACTCAGAAGTATTTGCAATTCATTACTTGCAACGCTGCGTTTTCGAGAAGAGATCCAACTGAAATGAAAGATGGTTTCAGAAGATGTTGTTTTGTTTGTTTTGCGCTTCCCTGCAGCGGTGAAACCTTTTCTCTCCGTGGCGCCTCGGCGCACCTCACACCGAGCCCTAAATCATAAATATATCCCCTTTCATAAACACTCCTTTTCGGACAAATTCCTGCTCCCTGGTGGCTCTTTCACGCCGCTTAATGACTAAAGCAGAGCTGCTGTAAATTATACGAGCGCGGGCGCCCGCAGACACGCCGGGACATCAGTCAGCGACACGGCTGTACAGCCGCTCGCAGACCCAAACGCCGCTCGCCCCGTTGGCCCAGACTCCTCAGAAGGCCTCCGATATATCTCCTCTGCATTTTTTTTATCGTCCCCTGTCGTTTTTCTCCCCCCCCCCCCTTCTTTTTCCTGGAGGTTGAGAGATCAGGTACGCAGCTGTCCACGTCGTTCATCGTAAAAAAAAAAGAAGAGCAGCCCCCAAAGAACAGAGAGAAAACGATGATTTGTGTTATGTTCTTGTGTTTTAGCGGGTTTGTTTGCGCTCATTTATCCTCAGTTTGTGTGTCGGAGGTGATAAGATCAAGCGACGATCACGTTTCACTATTTTCTCTCGCTCTCTCTCTCTCTCTCTCGCTCTCTCTCTCGCTCTCTTTTTACAAGTGCTCGACTTGTAAGACACAGCGAGTGAAAGAGCCAGAGGGGTTGCTTTGGAGCGCCGTGTCAGTCAAGCACCAACACACTGGAGACAACTTAACCTCTGACCCCGACACTCTTTGAAATGAGTAGACTACTTGACCGGAGCTGACAACAATCCAAGTGTCTCTGCGGCGTCCAGCCCCCAAATTGAAAGTGAAGGAGAGGAGCACAAAAGAGGATGAGCTGGGAAAAAGGAACAACAAAAGTTCCCCGATAGGAAAAGGAGTTAAAGGGGGAAGGCATGAAGGGAACCGCCGGCCAGATTATCCTTGGGAGGAGGGAAGATTTAGGAGTAATTTTAGACTCCTATCTGATCTAAATAATAAATGATTTGATACAAATCCCCTTCAAACAGAGGCCAGGGCTGTGCTTCTATTTTTTGGCAGCATTAGGAGAGGAAATAAGTGGGCTTTATCTGTGAAATACCACCTTATCAAGGCTCTTGAGGAGTGGGCGAGCGGCTCACAGCATGCCTTTCCTAAAGTGGCCGCAGCCCGACTCCCACACTTGTCATTCGTCGTCCCTTTTTTCCAGCCGTCTTTGTCTCTTTTCCACGGAAAAGCAGAGCATGAACCGAACCCTCCTGCTGCCTCTCCTCCTCGGATGCCGGCAGATGCTGGAGGACGGCGGCCTCAACGTCAGCGGACACCAGCTCAACGCCACCACGGCGGGTCCGCCGTCCGACGCCAGCCGGGCGGCGGACGCCCCCGGCTCCGGGGACGCCTCCGACAGCTCTTTTCTCTACATCGTCTTCGTGATGCTCTTCTACAGCACGCTGGCCACCACGCTTTTCAAGTGCTTCGGCGGCAGCGGCGGCGAGGAGGAAAAGGATTCTTACGAGGAGTTTATGAGAGCTGGGCCGCCTTCAACACAAACATCCAACGGAGGCCACATGGCGGAGAAGTTTTACTTTGAAGAGGAGAACAGCCTGTGAGCCACTGGCTTTCCAAAGGAGACGGGGGGGTGGTAGGAGGAGGAGGGGGAGGGGGAGGGGGAGGGGGGGGGTCCATATGGGGGATGTTTTGACAGTCACCAAGCCAGAAAAATGTCAGTGCAAACTTACTGAGGCAAGACCTGCTAGTGATTTTGCAAAACCTGTAGTAAGTTCACCCGCCCCCCCCCTCCTCGCTCCCTCCCCTCCCTTGCATCTGACAATCAGAAATCTCACGCGAGCAAGTGAGCGGGCTGGCCGGCAGCGTGGGGGGGGGGGGGGCTGCCGCTGATGATCTGAGGGAAGGGTGGAAACATGGAGAAGCGTGGGTCACTGGCAGGCCGGAATCCCCTCCTGTGGGGCCCAATCAGGATCAATAACACCGGGGCCTTCCACTTGTACTCACCGCAGGGAACTGGGACACCGCAGCACACTGCTGCTGCTGCTGCTGCTGCTGCTGCGGACCATGCTGGACCCCGTGCATGTGTGTGTGTGCGTACGTACCTACATGCGTGTGTGTGTGTGTGTGTGTGTGTGTGTGTGTGCAATGTCTTGAAATTCAGCCTAAACCAAAGCGGCCTCTGGTCTCATTCTTGTTCTGAAGAAGACAATTGCAGTCAGATTAGTGTTTACAGCCACGACAGAAAAGTACTTAATTGGTTTTTGGTGGTTTAATAGAAGTGTGTAACAATTAGGAAGCGTGCTCCTGCGTTTTTGTCCCACCACGGAGACCAGAGAAAGCGTGGTTTTAATTCTCCGCCCGGAATTCCAGTTTTGATCGAACTGAAGGAATCAAACGGAAATTAATTTGTTTCAGATGAACAGAGAATAAAAATCGCCTCTCTGACCGAGATTCTGAGGTTTGTTAATAATTTAGCTGCACGTGAGGTCAAATCTCAATACCAAGAGAACAATTTCAGTGCAGTCATCTCACTCTGGAGGGTCTGTGGCCTTCAGTTAAAGCCACATGCAGCTCTGTGTGACACACACACACACAAAAAAGATCCAGACTTAAATGCAGTTCAGCCCTTTTTTGAAAGATTTCTTTTCCAGATCTACACCAAACATTTTCAACAGTAGCCAGAAAAAAATGCAAGTGGAATAAACACAGATTTCAAAGGGAGACAAAATGCCATCCCGCTCTCCAATTGGTCCTAATTAGAGCCAAAGCTCCGTGCAATAAGCCGGGACGGAGCGACATTCCTTTGCCATTACATTGTAACCGATCTTCGAGCGCCTCCGCGCGCGGCTGCGGGGCCGCGCCACGAACCCTCGGTGACCCCGCGTGATCTAAGTTTACAAAGCGAAACGTGAAGCCCGAGACGCGCTCTGCGGAATTAACTCCAACTGCGCAGGGAGAGGATCCTTCGCAACGAGTCCGGCGAGCCCCGGGACGCTTCAGGTGAGCGGGGTGGGCGCAGCTTTCTCCCACCTGGGATGGCGCGCGGGGAAACCACGGTGCCAGTTTTTTTTTTTTCTTTTTGAAGCGCGGGTCTTTGCGCAATCAAATATCCGGTGGTGTCAGAGGTGGACGTGGACGGACAATGGTGGTCTAATTTGAACTATCCGCTCCTGGAAGTCGGGCCGCTCCCCGAGGCCACGCCGGCCTGCTTCCTCTTCGACCCGCGTAATTGAATTTCTGTCTCATCTTCCTCCCGTGAAGTCCGGAGGTCACCACGTGGAGACGCGGCTCCTTCCAAACCACGACTCACCCACGAACTGATGATTTTTCTTTCACTTGTACATATTTTTAGTTTGTTTGTTGTTGTTTTTCTCATCCCAAACGAATAACTAACCTAAAAGCTTTTGCTTGTTGTCCTGTGTTGGGATTTTAACCAATTAAAGCAGTTCTGTTCAAGTCTGTGACAGGAGAAGCTTTCATTTATTTTGATTAGAAGCAACTCAATACAATTTGTGTGCGATTGAAAGAGTGTGTGTGTGTGATGGTTGTTTGCTTCATTTGGAGACTTCGTGCTCTTTGTTCACCAACTAGAATATGCTGCCACCTGCTGGTAAATACTTGGTACTGTAATAAATAACTCCAGCGCTGCTTCATTCTTTGAAGGTCTTTATTAAAATTTAGCGAGAGGAAACTGGCAATATGACATAAACAGAGAGAAACAACAACCAATGAGATATTTGCGAAAAAATATCATTGCAATGTTTCTGAAAAAGGCAGAGAAGCACTTCATCAAAGGCAAATGAAATCACATTTTATATGACTTTCAATCCACTTTATCTCCACTCATGAGATTGTGATAGATTCTATCCGTCGTCGAGCTTTCTGTCTGCGCGCGGTGGTTCTGGAGCGACTTCTTTAGCCGTCACAGTCGAGACAATCCTCGCTCCGAAGAAGTTCTTCGATCTGTTGGGGAGCAGACGGAGTTTCAAAGGAAGTGCTGGCAGATGAAAACTGTGGCGGCCTGGATGCACTTTCGAAACAAACCTCCTGGATCAGGTCCTCCTCGATTATTCCTTCGCCCTGAGTTTCCAAACCACATGGCTGAATATCAAACTCGAGTGATGAAGGTTCTGATAAATGAGAGGATTTGGGGTGAAATAGGGGTCAGATTTCAATCGAACTGTTGGTAAACGTTGAATTTTTCAGCTGTGACTGAAGCTGCATCACAGATAAAGACCGACCTTCATTGATGGATGAGGGTGTGCTCTCAGTGGGAGGTGGAAAAGTTACTTTTCGTCCTGTTGGTGACAAGAATTGCTGATGAAGGCGTTGCTGTAGACTTAAACAGGTCAGTCTTATAGAATGTGAATGTGGTCAACCGTGTATTGTATAAAAAGGGCAGCAATTGACCCGCAAACAAAACTGACCACGGAAAAAAAACCCTTGAACAGTTGTCACCCCGTCCTGATTTTACTGTAAATGTCACCTGCACACCTGGATTCATAGGTAATTCGATGTTAAACTTCATGGCGAGTGGACCAACCTGGGAGTACCGAGGTCTTGTTCGCTGCTGATGACGATGTTGCTGATGCTGTGCTGTTTCTATGACTGGTGGCTGTTTTTTTGCCCTCAGTCACTGGTGGGACTTTTAAATCCAGCACTGTTGTTGAACAGAGTAAGAGGAGGACACGGCGATATTTGTCACTGAAGATGCAACACACGTGTTTTTTCTTTCTTTCTTGGAAGTGCAGTTCTGATAATCGTAGTAAAACTATGAACTTTTGTTTTCTCGGCGTCACATTTACTGATGTGGTCCAATCAGTGCAGGCGTCCCCCAGTGTCACAGAAACATCCACTTTACGAGTCACAGTTTTGACCCACGTTTGGCTGAGCTCGAAATTAGAAGAATAAAGAAATAGGGAATAAAAGCTCACTGTGTCCGCAGGTTTCATTGAAGTCAGAGCAACAATCGCCAATCTGCAAACAGTGCTGATCACAGAAACATCCCGTTGAACAGCTGTTGTCCTCTCCTGGACAGCAGAGCGCTGGTGGACCCCCACAAGCTGTAACACCGGTACGGTAATTAAACTTGAAGCTGGAGTCACTTCTATGGGGAAAAAAAGTGAACGATGGACGAATGACCAACCAAAGAGAAGCAGCGGCAGTGAAACTGTGAAGTCAGATGTCGGTTCGGTGTTGTTGGTTGAGTTGGTTGTCGCAGAAAAGGTCACAGACAGCAGAAATAAATGAGCACATTGCTGACATTGCTGCTGATGACAACAACATAAACATCTGTCTGCATGACGGTGTCGATCGACTGGTTCGGCGAGGATGCCGATCTTTATTAGTTCTTCGATGAAGCGCATCAAAGCACCGAGCATCATCCATGAATTCAGGAGACGCCCGTGAAGCAATGAAACAGGAAGCACATCTCCAAGCAGGTGAAAATGACTCAGATTACTGTACGCTGACTCTTAAAATCTTTAGAACAATTCAGAACAATGAAGTTGACTCTAAAGACTCACTTTTATTGATTGCACATTAAATGCACGTATACTTTACGTCATCCATCGCCATTCGTCCCTATTTAGTCCACATGGGGTCGTGGCTGAAGTTCAGAGGTCAAATCTCTGTCAGCAAAGTCGTCATTCACCATCGGAAACTCATTTTTGGCAGTTTGTTCTTGAAATGATCTTCTTTTGGTGACGGCTTGAAACGCGGGGGGCACAGACTGCGCGGACCCCGACGAGCTTCGCCTTACGACTCTCCTCCCTCGTGTCCGCAAAAGTCTGATCCAGCGACTGAATTCATGCAAGCAGCTTGTGAAAAAGACCCCAACAAACTCCCCCACCTGGAGGAGGCTTTCTGTCTTTGCCTCCAGAGGGCAAGCAAGTCACAATATCTCAAACTACAAGTTCGAAAATTCAGCAAGTCGTCCAGGAGATGCAGGAAAAATTTGCTTACCAGCGCAGGAAGGCAGCAGACCCACCAACAGCATGAAACTCAGCCCGAATGAAGCCATGGTGTTCACAATGAATGAGTCCCTCGAACCAGAGCTCACACCAGCACGGTGTTCGCGACTGGCATCAAATGTGTGACCTGACTCCAGCCTGGCACTTATGTCACGCCGGATGAGTCATCATCGGACACTCATGACCTTTATTAAAAATCGTTTGTGCCCTCAATCAATCAACTTGACAGGTTCAATGAAGGCTTCTGTTAGTCACAGTGAGAGTTGAGCAAAATAACCCACCACAAGACCACCTTCCGTTCAGCTGCAGGGGTCTCAAAGGCAGAGGGTGGGTGGGTGGAGG
Organism: Malacoctenus gilli; assembly: GCA_032164315.1. Classification (NCBI taxonomy): domain Eukaryota; kingdom Metazoa; phylum Chordata; class Actinopteri; order Blenniiformes; family Labrisomidae; genus Malacoctenus; species Malacoctenus gilli. The sequence continues at coordinate 7,346,503 of JASSRZ010000042.1, forward strand.
CAGTAGGAGTCACCAGAGATGAAGGGGAACCACTAAAAAGCTGAATTGTAGGTGAGGCTCAGAGAGAAAAGTTTCGTAATTTCTCTTCTGGCAACCTGTGTGTTTGTTTTTGATGAGATTGGGCGTGATACTGCGTTTGTTTGTTTAAATTAAACTTAACTTAATTAACTCAGCCAGCATGAGAGAGTTCCAAGGCTGTGGGATTATGGAGGGGAGGGGGACACAACACCAAACTTCTTGCTCAATTCCTCGCTCCAGATTTGATATCTTCCTCTGACAGGACGTCGTGTTTCAGGGGGTGCTGGTCTGTGCGCTGGTTCACTGCTGACAGAGTTGACCCAGCAAAGGTTCGCCTGCTTCTTTGCGTTCTCGGTGTTCTTTCATCTGCAATTGTTCTTGCCGGTCTTTTGTTGAAAAACCACACCTGGAAATAATGAATTTGCATTGTGTCACTAAACAAACAAGCAGCCCGTTGCCAGATGGCAAATGGAAACAAGTGAATGTGTGTCACACTTTTCACTCACATTCTTCAGCGTTTTCAGCAGGCTTGAAGCACTTTACATCACAGGTCCAGTTCAGCCACTCACACATCAGTGTCAGCTGCTGCTCACACTCCACAGGGGGGACAAAAAAACACCTCGAACCACCAGTGATGTTTCCGCCTCTCTCATACTTTTGGTTGATTTGGTTATTTTTTTCCAATGCTGATTTACGGCATAAACTTTCTTTGTGATGTTTATTGGCTGTAAGAAACTATAACAATCTAGTTTCATTCTTAGAAAATAAGTTTGCAGGCGTTGGTTGGAGAGAGCAGGGGAACAGGAAGTCTTATTTTGAAGGGGTTTCTTGTATTTGTCAACCTTTTTACTCTGTGAGCCCAGACAGGAAAATACATTTCTGTTGTGCGCACTCAAATACAGTGGAGGAAGTGATGATGGAAACACTGAGATTTTTTAATTAAAAGTAGAGTTTATTCTGATAAAAAGCCTTTATACAGCAGCAGCACACATAGAGACAAACAAATGCACGAGTGAAAACAATCCAATGGCTGCAAAAAACACGAGTAATATCACATTCAAGCATCTTGTCTTATCTTTACTTTTAGTATCTCTCAGTTACACGTGGAGAAACTAAGACTATAAGCGGGCAAAGTTACATCAGGTGGACCAGAGGCGGTCAAAGCGTCCTCCGTGTTTTAGCTGTCATCTTGGTCCGATGCCACTGCGGAGGCTGTGATGAGGTTTATTGAGAACAGACAGTCGTCACAGTTCCTCTTAACGAATTCTTCGATCTGGAAGGAAGAAGAAGCAGACTTCCATAGATATCGCGTTGTAGAACTTCATCATGAAGGCGCAAATTCGAAGCTCGTTTGTACTCACACTCGAAAGGACGGCCGATATCGCGTCCTCTTCATTCATGTTACTGATTAAAGCTTTCACATTTGCGAAAACCACTATGGGGGGAGGAAAAAAACATAAACACGTTTTAAAGAATATTGGATGGAAGAAAACAACCTGCAATTCTTCTCTGTTGTATCTTTGTTCCGCTGTCACCATTGTTTAGGTTGAGACAGTGACCGACCTGCAGGGACCATTGGTTCCTCTGTCGTTGGCGGAGATGTTTCGTTGTTGCGTCTCGTGGTCGGTGTCATTGTGCTGTTCGTCACTGGTGGACTCGTTGTGTTCACCACCACGGGAGGATTGGCTGCAGGCAACATGAAGAGGACATGGTGACGTTGGCCGGTTTAGAAGCAACCCTTTTTATATGGGGGGGGGATTTGTCCAACCTGGAGTGTTGGGTGGGTTTCCGTTGTCAGCCGGAGGTGGAAAAGTCGCATTCATCACTGCGGATGAAAAGATTGTGCATGAGTACGCTGCTGTAGGAGATGCAGCATTTGTGCATCGATGCATCTTTGGTCATTGAAGAACAGTGAGGAGGTGGTTAACAAAGATCAAATAAAAAGATGGAACAAATAGTCAAATGAATTTAAAAAAATGACCTAATATGCAGGTTTGACTGAAGTCAGGGCAGCAATCTTTGGCCTGCAAGCAAAACTGATCACAGAAACACCCCCTGGAACAGCTGTTGTTCCGTCCTGGGCAGCAGAGCGCCGGTGGACCCATACAATCTGCAACACGGGTACAATCGTTAAACCTGAAGCTGGAGTCACTTCCGTGTATCGACATCGAACTGTGGACAAAATAACTAACCAAAGGCAACTCCTTGCTGGGGAATAGCTGGAGCTCTTGTGGTAGGTTCGGTGGTGTCTGTTGAGTTGGTTGCTGCAGAAAAGGGAACAGGCAATAGAAATAAACGAACACATTGAGATCCTGGAGATCTTGTTGATGTCATTTTGCTGGACCAGTGCTGTCGTTGGGGCCTGCTCGATAAAACGATTAAAGAGAGTTGAAACGATATCAAAACAACTGAACTGAGCAGTAAAGAGGATGGATGGAGGTCAAAAACAGCAAACGTGTGATGGTTGCATCTGCAGTCCTTGAAAAACTGCAACACATTCACATAAACGGATCTATCTTATAAACTTAAACACGTTTACTGGTACAAATGAACAAATGAGAGGACTTTGGGGTGAAAAAACAGTGGCTCATTTTGCCCAAATCCTTGTAAAAGTAGAATTTCGAGCAGAAACTGTTCACACACAGTGACCAACCTGCAGTGGTGGGAGGGGTTGTGGTCTCAGTCGGAGGTGGAAAAGTTATGTTCAGAGCTGTTGATGAAAAGATTCAGCGTGAAAACGTTGCTGGAGAGTCGCAGCATTTGTGCGAAAGTTGCGTCTTTGCTGAGCATCACTTTCACAGGTTTCTCTTTGTTTCGCTGTGTTGTGTAAATAAAGATCAGATAAAAAAAGAATACATTGATAGAAACTGGTGTGGTTTTTTTTACATTGGCAGGTTTCAACGAAGTCAGAGCAGCAATCGAAGGCCTCCAAACAAAACTGATCACAGAAACAGCCCCTGGAACAGTTGTCGTCTCGCCCTGGACAGCAGAGCTCTGGAGGATCCATACAAGCTGCAACACAGGTACAATAATTAAACCTGTGGCACCAGAAGCCGCCTGTGAAACAAAAGTGAACTTTGGACTTAATCCGGTGGGGTTTTTTGGCTGGTTCAATACTGTTTGTTGAGTCGGGTGTTGCCGGAAAGAGTGACAGAAAAAAGAAATAATTGAAGGCTTCACTTACGAAGCAAAACACCCGTCTGTGTGACGGTGTGGAGCGACTGGATTCATGTGGATGCCGATCTTTAATTATACCTCGCTGAAGCGCATCAAACCAACATGAAGCTCCGGTTAGACAAGTGTCCGTAAAGTCAGCAAACACCCACTCAACAATGAAGGAGGAACCTCCCATTAGTTCATAAGTCCAATGGGAGGTTCTCCTCTCAAATCCACCTGCAAAACTAAATTCAATCACAATCCAGTGATAGATTTGGTGGTCTGTGTTGGGGGGTTTACCAGCTGTGATCTTTTAGTGTAAACAATAACCAACCTTGGGATGGTGTTGTAGTGTTTGTCGTTGTTGTCGTCGTTGTCGTTGTCGTTGCAGCGCTGCTGCGTCGAGTTGTAAGTGGCACGAAGCTGTCTGTAACTGGTGGAGCTGCTGGAGGTGTTACAGTTGTCTCTGTTGTTCGGGATGTCGGAGCTTGGGTTGTTGTAACAAACACTGTTGTTGTAAGCAGAGGAAATGGTGATTTTTGATGTGGTGGAAGCAAAATTTGACACAAGTCTCAGTGTTTCATTCACATTTTTTATTGGGGAGTGAATATTCCAAGGCGATTGTTTTCGGAATTTACTTACGAGGTCCACAGGTGGAAACAAAGTCATCACAGCAGTCACCCACACTCACACAACTCTCATCACAGAAACAGCCCCTTGAACAGGTGCCGTTTGCCCCGCGGCAGCACAGTACTGGTGGTCCCTGACAACCTGTCGCACAAGTGGGTCACTCCAGAATCAGAGGATGATTTAGAAAGATCAAATAGAAAATGAATGAATAAAGAGCAGGAAATGAAAACGAAGCTGTTCTCAAAGCTTGATTTAAATCATACATGCACATTTGGTTTTATAGTCAAGAATGGACCTTCCTTTTTGAGCAATCAATCCCGTGAAATCACTGTGATAACTCACTGTTTAGTGCAGGGGAGCTTGCAATAGTCGCGCGTGTTGCTGTCGCAGTCGGAGCGGCTGCTGGAGTCTGGCCGTCAACAGCGACTGCCCGATGAAAAAGTGAGAGACGATGGTTGAAACATTTCTGTTGCCCAAAACAGGGACGATGTGGCATCTTGACACAAAACAGTCTCCTTTCTTAGTTTTTAAAGGATGAATGTAGGTCAGTCCTCAAGGTGTCAAAGAGACTCACTGAATGTTTAAAGACTTTGATTTTTATCTCCAATTTGAACTCATCTATTTGTTTAATACATTACAATTTATGAAGATCACGTTTTTCTTGAAGTGTGACGATCACATTGACTCGGGTCACTGTTATCTCTGCAATGCAAAACTGTTTCCAGGAGTTTTTGTTTATTTCAAGACATCACTTCAAAATTTGCTGATGACGGTTCGATCTGCTGGCCCAAAGATTGAAGGAGATTTGACTCACCTATGCAGGAATGCAGCAACGCCAGCATAAACATGAGATACACCTTGGGTACAGCCATGACTTGGTGCAAGCGGCGTGTCGTTCAAGCAGGAAATGACTCGAACCATCAGGTCCGCAGTTTGCTTTGTTTGCTTTGTGACCGTGTCACGCAAGGGTGGCAGCGCCGGCGATCCCTGAATTGTTAACTGATGCCCTGGTGGCTCAACACACACGCCGTAACTATGTAAGGAATCCTGATTGCTGAACCTGATTGGCAGACCTCAGAACGGACTTTTTAACATTTGATTAAAGTAAAAAAGAAAGCAAGATTTCATCAAGTATGGGACTCAAGAGAAGCGACGGGAGAAAAAAGACATGAAAAAGATGTTTTCCAGTCCAGAAACAGGGAGTCAATTGTGGTGCAGTTAGCCTCTTTGTCCAGCAGAGGTCCGCGTAACAGCAGCTACTGGGAGAGTTTGCAGAAGTCTCTCCACGTCGTCAGGCTCTGTGAGATCAAAACAAAGCCGCCGTTCACGCTAAAACTCAAGCATGATGAAGAGGAGCCGCTGGAGGGAGCAGACGCTGAGGGGCCACCCTGCAAATCAGCGACGCAGTGCGTCCGTGTGAAGAGTTCCTGTGGGTAACGAAGCTTCTCCTCCGGCTTGGGTGGTTCATTCACAATGTGAAACTCAGAGGAGCAGCTGGCCAGAGAGGAGGAAACGGTGCTTACCAGAAGTTCTGCTGATCGAGTATTTTCGTTTTTGCCACAAGGGGGAGACAAAGTTCTGTCCTTTCTAAGTATGTCACACCTTGCTCACTGCTGCCCCCTTGCGCACAAACATGGCGTGTCTTGCGTTCTGTGACACACAAGGCAGAGAATCAAGTAAAAAACCCACTGCTGGAGTCATTGCATGAATGCACCTTGCTGCATTATTTACAGCACTATTTTATTTGATCTTGATATGACCGGCAGACATCTCAAGCTGAAGACGCCAAACACTCCTTCTCCGGGGCATCACGTAGGTAAAAAGACCAAGTGCTGTGTGTTGATCATGAGTCCAAAAAACAAAAACAAAATAAAGCTAATTAGTATAATTTTTCTGGATTAGAAAAGAAATAAACATAATAGACTAACATGTAAAAACATTTTCTATGACCGGGAGAAAAAATACCTCGAGAATGACAACAGATCAGCTATGTACAAAAAAAACATCAATATAATATTTATATATATATTTAGAATTTTTTTTTAATCCTCTATACCCACTAAAATATACCAACGAAGCAGCTATTGGTCAATCTGAGGAACTCGTTCGCCAACTTGTTTTTGAAAACAGTTTAAATATCCTTCAGCTGTAAATGTGAAAAAACTCAGAGAGGAAAAAAAAAACCAACAACAGACAACACACACAGAAAAAAAAAAGAGTGATAGCGAGATACAGGTAAATAAATTAAAAAAATATATATAACCCGACAGAAGTTGTGTGTTTATCCTGTGTGCCGTCTTGGAATACTGCAGAGTGTGAGGAGGTAAGCCACTTCAACCAGCTTCTCCAGTGGATCAGAGTTTGTTCGAGGACGAGACCGGAGAGTTTCCCCCCCGAAGCCGTTTCAGTCCGGCGGCCGTGACGAGCCACGCAGGCCACAGACAGAAAGAGAAGGGCACTTTTTATTCATTTCCGACACGTAACGACCCGGCGATTAACTGTGTATGTGTGGGGGGGAGGAGGGGGAGGGGGAGGAGGAGGAGGAGGAGGAGGAGGGGGGTCGACAGTCTGGACTTGCAAAAGGAGGAGGGGCTGTGGGAAAGGGAGCGGGGTTTAGCAGCCTTCTTGTTTGTCAAGAGTTTGTTTCACAGTTGAATCCATTATCCGCCCAGTCCGTCGCAAACTTGGCAACATATGTACAGTATATAAACTACAATCATGAACGAGAGCGACGCACGAGAGTGATCCTCCGATACAAAAAAAGTGTCTCTGTGAGGTCCGCGCTGGGGACTTGCTGTAGTGTGTTTGTGGCATGTGAGGTTGACAAAAATAAAGTCCTGAGATATGTACTGAGGGTCTCTCCGAGGAGGGCGTGATAAAAAGTGGGATCTATATAAAACGATGACAAAAAGAAAACAAAAATATATCCAAATCTAGAGCGTCCGTGTGTTTGCGCGGCATGTGTACGGTATGTTAGGAGGGGCTGGAGCGCGGCAGGGCCAGTATCCGTCCGTTGGTCTTGCCCCCGTTCATGTGCGTGAAGGGGATGTGGTGCTCCTCGTAGCTGCCCCTCAGGCCCACGGAGGAGGCCTCGTCCCTGTCCGAGCACTGCTCCCGCTGCGAGTAGGACGAGGGGTCCAGGGGGATGCTCTCCATGTTCTCCATGTCCAGGTCGAAGTCCTCGCTCTCGGGCGGCTTGTTCTCCTCGCTGTAGAAGAAGGAGAGCTCCTGGAAGGAGGGGTGCAGGTCCTCCCGCAGCATCTCGATGATCTCCTGGAAGGTGGGCCGCATCTTGGGGTTGTACTGCCAGCACATCTGCATCAGGTTGTGCCTGTGAGGGGGCGGAGGTGCAGAGATCTCAGTGACGTTTTGTCCTTCCTCACATATTCGAAAGGATTCAATTCAGACTTTATTCTGAAAGTCAGAATGTTTTCATGTATCCAGATTCAACTCTATCTTACAGACTGTCGCTTCATGTTGTCAAAAAACATTAATGTGCGAAACGCAACCAAAAAACAGCCTAAAAACAACCTCAACGTATCAGCCAGAGTAAAATCTTTCCTGTCCCGATCGGACGTTACTCACAGTCGGTCGGCGCAGTTGTCCGGCCGGTCCAGGAAGTGTCCGTCCATGACGAACTTGAGGACCTGCTCGTTGGACAGGCCCTGGTACGGCTGCTCCGCCAGCGTGCTGATCTCCCACAGCACAACCCCGAACGACCTGCGGGAGGAGGACGGGGGTGGGGGGGTGGGGGGGGTGGGGGAGAGGAGCGACACAGGTTGAACGAGGACGCTTCAACGAGACACCTGACACAGTCGATTTGTCAGGAAAAACCTGATGCAGCGAGGCGGGAGGTGAGGAGGAGGGGGGGGGGGCGGTGCCAGTTAACGAGCGAGGTGAAAAACAAGTCAGGCTGTTCTTGTTTGGATCCCTCTGATAATTAACCCGGTATTTCGTACGAAAACTTGGGACGAATCTTATGCTTGATTTCACCGCTCTTTGTGCGTCATGTGATCGAGGAGCGGGGGGAGTCACTGACCAGCAGTCTGAATGTGCAGTGAAGACGCCGTCCTTCAGAGACTCGGGCGCCATCCACCTGACGGGCAGCAGGCCCTTCCCGCCCTTCCTGTAGTAGTCGGTCTCGTAGATGTCTCTGGTCATACCGAAGTCTGCGAAGAAGGCAGCGTCAGAATCAAAACAAGTCTGAACTTCTTCCTCTTTTTTCTTTCTCTGAAAGCTGCTGCCTGACCAACTGACCTCCGATTTTGACGGTGAGATCGTGAGCCACCATGCAGTTCCTGGCCGCCAGGTCTCGGTGCACGAACTTCTTGGCGTTGAGGTAAGCCATGCCGTCCGCGATCTCCGCCGCCATCTGGATCATCTCCTTCAGGGTCGGAGGGGGACGTCCCGGGTTGTTCTGAGGGACACGAGACCACGAGTGAGCTTGGACTCTGCTTGCAAGCCTGACAAAGACTCTTTGCTTGTTTTTAGTGTCTTCACTTCAACAAGCTTCAGATTTACTGATGTCAGTCATCTTGTGTTGCTCTTCATGCAGAAATCGAATCAGAACCAACAGAAACATGCAGACAAATACGAAGAGTTCGACCGAGGACTTCTCTGTCGCTAATCTGCACTCGAAGGCAGAGAAAGTACAAGTTGAGCCTGAAACCAGCGCGAGCTGAGTTCAGACTTGCCCCGTTACCTCGGCGTCGGGTCGGAGCGAGCGCAGGTAGCTCTTCAGGTCCCCGTGAGTCATCAGCTCCATCACCACCAGAGTGGGCTGTCCCTTGGACACGACGCCCAGAAGACGCACCTGGACGAGCGGCGTTTGATACAATCAGAGCAGGACTGGCAGACAAGCTGGCCTGATGTTTGAACAGTAAACGCGCTGCTGCATCAGCAAGCGAATAAATAAGACGAGGAGGCTTCTCTTTACCACGTGGTGGCAGCTGAAGGCTTTCATGACGGACGCCTCGTTCAGGAACTCGATTCTCTCCCTCAGACTGGCCGACTCGTTCACCGTCTTCACCGCCACGTGCGTCTCCCCCTCCCCCTTGATGATGTCCTTGGCGATGCCCTCGTAGACCATCCCGAAGGAGCCCTGACCCAGCTCCCTCAGGATGGCGATCTTATCTCGGCCCACCTCCCACTCGTCCTCCTCGTAGACTGTAAACACACGATGAATACGAGTATGAAGCGTCTAACTGCTCTGATCGCGTTCAGCTTCTGGGACCTCGATGCTTACCGTCGTTAGCGCTGAGATATTCAGGGTTCGAGGACGCATAGATGGGTCCACTGGGCCCCTGGGTTTGACTGAAAGGAGATAACAGCCGGTCGTTAGAACTGGCCAAAGTTAAAACGAGACCCGCGTTGATGGCTATCGAAGCGACGGCAGCGTACTTCTTCTTGAACATGACGAATCCGGCCACGGCCACGCACAGCAGCAGCACGAAGCAGATGATTGGCCCGATGACGATCTTGAAGATGTGGAGAGCGTTGACTGTTGGGCGACACACAAACCCCGCCCCCCCGCGGAGTGAGACACAACAAACAACAAGAAGTTCCACGCAGGCGGGAACAAAAACCCTGCTGAGAATGTAATCTGCCTCCGAGCGGCCGCATCTTCCAGATTTGGAGATTATGTTTCAGAGAGGACAAACGATGTCTCGGGGGGTCTTTATGCTGATGTTTTTTCTGTTATGCAGTTTTAAAGAGAAAACAGGAAGTCTCTCTCTCTCTCTCTCTCTCTCTCTCTCTCGCGCTCTCTCTCGCTCTGTCTCGCTCTGTCTCGCTCTGTCTCTATCTGTCTCTATCTGTCTCTCTGACTTACTGTCATCTTTGACGGAGAAATACGTCGGCTCGGTCCACGATCCGTTCCCGGCCAGCGAAGTGGCCCTGATCCTCACTGTGTAGTTCCCAGGATGCATCACTTTCAGCTTGCAGCCTTGTGTGGTTTTAAACATGTTCCTGGACACACAGTAGTGCAGCTCCTGCAGGGCAAAAAAACACGGGAGGTTTACAGAGTGGAGAGCCGCTTCCTGGCTCTCTCGGATTAAACTAAGGTGCGTGTTTTTGGTGGGCTACAGCTGCTGACATGTTGCTGATTTCTGGACTGCTTCTACAGCTTCTGCAAGGAGTGGATGTTTGTCTGGCCCGTCTCCATGGCAGCTAAAACACCGCGCAACGTCGAAATGACTTCAGCAATACGGCCATCAGACAAAATGAAGCTTCTGAGAGCAGAGGGGCTGAATGTCGGCTGCCAGCGGAGCAATGGACGCGGCCTCGCTTCGCGGCGGGCTAATTTAATTTCTCTTAAATTGTCTTTCGTTACAGTCAGAGCAACGACGTCTAATGAAAGAACGGAATGTAAAATTGCTTTCCGAGGGGGGAAAAGTGAGCCGTGAGGGGCTGAACTCGGGGTGAACTCGCACTCGCTGACCGGAGGTTTACATTTATGCATGCAGTAACACCACCACCACGATGATGATGATGACGACGACGCTGTGTGCACGCACCTCTGTGTCCCCCAGTCGCTTGTAGTTGACCTCGTACAGGATGATCATGCCGTTGGGGGTGGCGGGCTCCTGCCAGGTGATGTGGACGATGTCTTCGGACACGTGGCAGTTGATGGGACCCGTGATGTCATCGGCCTTGTCTGCAGGTTTCATTGAATGTAAATCGGATTAAAACCTTCCTCCGAGCAGAAAGGTCACATGTGAGCTTAAACTGACATAAAGGTGAAAATGCTGCAACTTCCTCAAACTAAAGGAGCCGAAGGTCACTAGAAATGTTCAAATAATTATTTAGGAGCTTTGCTTATACATTTTTTTCAGTTTCTAATTTGATCTGTTTTAATTTTGACCTGTTTAAACATTAATATTTTTTGTATATGATGGTTATTTTTCTAGTTAAAGCAGTTTTAAGTGAAAAGCTGAAATCACACGAGTTCCTGCACCTTATTTCAAACTTCTGCAGCGAGTGAAGAGTTCAGCTACACTGGAATTTAAAAGACTTTTTTTCACACGGATGTTCGAAGTACCATCACCACACTGTGAGCTCGGCGCCGTCCTACCTTCGGGCATGGTGCGCGCGCTGACGTACGCCGCCATGCTGCAGCGGGCCGGGTCGTTGGGGTGGTTGCAGGCGTGGATCTCGATCTGGTAGCTGGTGAAGTGGCGCAGGTTGGAGATGACGGTGGACTCCTTGGCGTGGACGGTCACCACCGTCTTGGTGCTCTCGAAGGTCTCCTCGTCGTCGGGGGCTCCCGTGCCGCTGGGCGTGCTGGGGGCCGTGGTGAGGAAGGGCAGCGTCTGGTTGGCGATGCCCATCACCGACCGTCGCTGTCTCGCACGTCTAAAGGAGGGAAGACGGTTGTGAAAACACGGCATTTGGACTGTCGTCATGGAAACGTCAGTATTTGACCCACAGCAGCCAAAGTAGGTGTAAAAACAACCTGTAAATCAAACAACCACCTTGATCGAAGCAGAGAAACACTGAATTATTTATGTACATTATGGGATTTTATCATGACACAACTTTCACCTGTGTTAGGGCAGCGATGTTGCGATAATGTGTGGAAAAAACCCTGCGTCTTATTTGTTGTTTACTGCTCAATGGCACATCCATACGCATGTCCCCTGTCCTGTGAGAGCATCTATAAATCAAAACAATATGGCTGCATTTTAAGCACCGCCTGAAGCTGCACATTCCTAATGCTAATGCGACTCAGAGCAGCCCAATGGAGGCTGGTGTGTGCCCACAGTTGAGCCGTGGAGGTCAGCTGCATAAATACAGAATATATAAGCTCATCAAAGTGTCGTTATTTATGGTTTCTGTGCTCGGGCGACGTGACATTTTTAAGTGCATTCGGGCATATCTGTCAGTTCATGTGACATGAAACTGACATGAAACCAAGTGGGAGGTATAAAATTTGATGCATGCTTTTGACAGATTCAAACGGTTGACATGTTCATAAGACAGCTTAAAGCCTCTCCTCCTTCTAGAAACTGACACCTGAAGTGTGTTTCTTTGGTCTGAGGATGGCGTCTGTCGTCATCTGTTGGTGGTCTTACTTGATCTCGAATACTTCGTTGTGCAGGTAGTTCTCGAAGGTTTTGCGGTACTCGGAGTCCTCCTTCTCCTTCTTCAGCTCCTTGTCGGTCTTGGGGCAGGCGCAGCAGCGCGTCCCCGGACCCTGCTCCTCCGTCTGGTTCCACTTCTGCTCCTCGTCGCTGTCCACCTGCGTGGGCACCCGCGACGGCAGCTTCATGCCTTCGGCCGGAGGAAGAGAGAGAGAAGTGCATTCGGATGACAGGTGCCATAAACACAGACAGACAACACAGATGTATCCATGAGTGCCTGAGGGAGTGGTGGAGGGGGAGGGGGGGGTGTCTGTCATTGTCCTCGCAGTCTGGGGTGAAGATGAATGCGCAATGACACGACCTACCCGCAGACCAGCATCAGTCTGGATGCGAGGAGTTAAAAAGGGTCTTTACTGTCGGTGGGGCTCTGATGTGAGCGAGGCGACGACCAAAATAATTCAACCAAGATAAGCGTCTGAACTTCGCCTGAACTGGTGACGCACACAGAAGAGGAACAACGCGACTAATTTAAAGGCGGGTCGCACGTACTTCCGGCTACGTCACCCTGCTCCAAACAAAGGGTTCATTACACACACACACACACACACACACACACACACACACGCGCGCGCGCGCGCACGCACGCACGCACGCACGCACGCACGCACGCACGCACGCACGCACGCACGCACGCACGCCACACAAACTCTTTACATCACAGCAAAGTGAAGCACCACTAACAGGCGAGCCAGGCTGTTCACTTTGTGTTCATATTAAAGCCTCCCTCGCATGGCTTGAGGCGCTGACCGCAGG
>JASSRZ010000042.1:7359277-7372584 GCA_032164315.1 Malacoctenus gilli
ACGCACGCACGCACGCACGCACGCACGCACGCACGCACGCACGCACGCACGCACGCACGCACGCACGCACGCAAGCAAGCACACACACACCCTTTCTAATTTGTAAGCTAGACACCAAGACCTAAAATGTGCAGTTTTTCCCCAACTCTTTGAAACGAATAACTTGCACTCGTCCAGTAATAGTAAAGATAAAGTGCATCGTCTAACAGAAGCTTCTCCATGTGAAAACAATACTCGCCATCGAGCCGATGCCAAAACGTTCTTTTTCCTGATCCTCCAAATCCGATTTCTTTTTAAAATTCAAACTAATATCCTGTTCAAACGACGGCAGCGAGCGAGAGGAGCGATCCAGACACAGAGGAGTCGTTCCCCAGCTCACAGTCAGATACACAAACCACTGGCCCCCCCCTGAGGGGAACGGGGGGAGGAGGGGGGGAGGGATTCGTGACCTCTGACACTGCGCGCTCACCCTTCTGGCAGTAATTGAACTTGTAGAGCTCGCTGGCCTCGGGCTGCCGCTGGCAGAAGACCAGGTAGTGGGTGATGTTGCCGTTGGGGTCGTTGGGAGGCTTCCACTTCAGGATGATCTGGGAGGAGGAGTTGGAGGAGGAGATGGGGTCCAGCGGCACGGAGGGCTCTGGGAGGGGAAACAGAACACGTGGAGGCTTGAATGAAGGGAGAATATCATGCAGGCAGAATGACAAAGAAGTAAAACACAAAGCAACACAACACTTTGTTAAAGCAGTGAGTGAATAATTAAATGAAATGTGTTTATCGGTTCCAGTTTATGCAGTCATCTTGGCGTTTATGTGCTGAAGTGTTGCATGTGACTGTGTGGCTTCAGCTGCAGAGGTGAACTTTCTGTGCACAGCAGTGTTACGTGTTCAGCACCAGTGACGATTGTTGGCTCTGCTGTGAGAGCTGATAAAACGCAGCATCGGTGCTGCTGGTGGAAAAACAGGTTAGGAAGCGGACACCGAGTATCATCATCATCATCCTCACGTGTTTCCGATCGCTTTTACGTCATCTTTTGTTTTTTTTCCCCTTTCACCTTCTGATGCCTGCACGAATGCCGAGTGGGAGGTAAAAAATAAGACAGCCGTCACATCGAAACAGTCGCAGCCGGAGGCGAAGTCGCTCAAGTGGTGATCAAAACCCCCGAGGGGCCCGCAGACGCTCCAGCTCGGCTGTCACAGAGCCGTCACGCCGTCCCTGTGCGACGCACCGGTCCGACCACATTGTCAGACTGCGCTTTACCACTAAACTCTGATTTGTAATGACAGCTTTGCCCTTCCAAAGAGGTACGTTGGTTACATATGACACAGACTCGGAACCGGAGCGTCCGCTCAGACCTCCTCTGACTTGCTGCTGCGCCACAGCAGGAGACGCCGCGCGAGAAGCTGCTCGTCACCGGACGACTGCGAGACGCCCCGAATGGAGCCAGCCAGACGCGCCATCCTAACTGCGACAGACCTGGGCCGGTCACGATACACTCAGCGGGCGGCGGGGTACAATTAGGCGCGATGGCGGCTCCGGTTGGGGGCTGCGCGACCGACTCACGCAGGCACCTCGTGCCAGCTCCTGGCGGCGGATCGTGCCATCTGCCTTCCTCTTCCTCGTTCTTGTGCCAAGGACAGTTTGACGGGAGTGAGAGTGACACACACAAACCACTGAGTGCCACCAGTCTGCAAAGGCAACACCGCAGGAACGCCCGACAACATTTGCCTTCTAGGACTGAAGGGGAGCTTGAACGTAAACTCTTAAACTCACTGCTCGATTGCAACAGTTTATTTACTCGTTCGAGTCCTGAAAGAGCTGTCCCAGTTCTGTTTCACAACAAAATAAGTATCTTAAAAATGGCTCAAACAAGGTGAAAGGTTTGGAAACTATTCAGCACTTCAAGACTTCAAAATTCAGGAGTTGTTTGTTGCAGTTCAGCCGTTTTTCCACATCAAGCTGGACTCATGTCTCACGATTTAGATCAGGAGGCCCAAAATGTCGATCACAGTTGACAGGGTTGTTAAAAATGCGTCTGGTAACTGAAAAACGTCCAGAGCATCCAGTCTGACAGCTCTTTAACCAAGCTGCAGAGCAGACACGCTCAAAATTTATCACCTGATACTTGGTGTCACATCGTTCGCTAGAGAAGGTTTTCACAAGCCGCCGGCGGGACTCTGTCAGGTCTTACTGGTGGCGTTGGTGCGGACGTAGATGATCTCGCTCTTGGCGCCGTTGACCTGGTGCTCGTCCGAGGCCGACAGCTGGGTTTTCACCATGATGGCGTACTGCGTCCACGGCTTGAGGGGCAGGATGAGGTAGCCCGGCTCGATCTGATCCCTTTCGCCCTCCCCGGCTCGCCGCGGGGGGTCCACGTCGGCGATCACCCAGCTGTTGGAGCCGCAGGCGTCCTGCCCGTCGAACTCGGTGATGTTTTGATACGGCCTGAGGGAGGAGAAACCAGTCAGTGTGCCTGCCTCATAAACAGGAGGTTGCTGGTTCAAACCCCAGCAAAGATTCTGTTAATTCCTTTTTTTGAGAGTAATTGTTTAATTTTCTTATTTTATTTGTCTTTTAGAGATTTTTGGACTCTATTCTCAAAACTAACATCCCTGAACAATGGCTTGCAGTCAAAACCATCTGATCTGTAGAATAATTTGGATTTTAATGTATTTTTTTCTAAGCTTTAGGACATTTTGGTGTCCAAAAGTTTTTTCTTGCCTCACATGGAACGTAGGTCTCATTATTAGCATTTGTTTGTTTGGGGTGAATCTGAACTTCTTGTAGAAGCACACTGGAGTGTCCTGTCTATATCACTGAGTGCAAACAAGCCTTTCAATAAACATGTTTGATCATTCAGAAAACGTGACTTTTCCATGTCAATGTGTTTTTTCCCCTAATCAGCTTCCTCAACGTGAGAATAACCCAGAAACCATAACCTGAATGTTGATGAGGACTCGAGAACCACTTACGCTTCTTTGTAGAGCACCATGAACCCCAGCAGGTCTCTGTAGTCCGGCGGCCAGAACGCCGCCCACTTCACCATGATCTTGTCGCTCATGGTCCGGATCTGCGTGAACTTCAACACGTGGTTCTCACCTGGGAGGGCCAGGAAGCGGCGCTCATGTCAGAACATGAAAAGCGCTCATGCATGGTGGATGTTTAAAAATAAAGCAAACTTCTCATGAAGTTTCAACAACCATCAACCACGAACGGAGGAAGTCTGTTATTAACACACCCTGTCCTGTGGTAAATCATCCCCCACAATATCTGTTTTCTTTGCTGTTTATTGTTTCACAGCGATTCCCCAAAGCTGCTTTTATCGCTTATTTTGCCAGAGGAACACAACAAAAGTAGTAAAAGCAAACTCCAACAGTGCAGCACTGCCCTGTATAACAGTGACCAGAACTCGCTACATTGGACTCAAACTGAAGACAAGACCAAGCGATGTTTCTCTGCAGCGTTCTTGCGTTTTATTCTAATATGTAAGAGCTTATTTAAAATACATAACACTGAAGCGATCCTCATTATCTCTCAGAAAGAATCCATTCTTATCCTCCAACACGTGATGACGACAAGATGGACGAAATAAGTCATTTGACCCGATAACCAAATTAGGTCATTTGTAAATACAGCAGCGCAGGAAATGACTGTCATACCAGGAACATCTGCGCCTTTGGTACTTACATGAGGCCTGGTCCCCGTTGGTCTTGGAGGCGATGTAGTTCTTGGCCTCCTTGGTTCCCGTCACCTCCTCCATCTTGCGGATCTCTGACATGCAGAGTTTGGAGTTGTAGTGGAAAAACATGCGTCCCTGCAGGATGCTCAGCTTGTGTTTGGACCAGTCCCACAGCTGCCGCAGGTTCTGGTTGTCCAGAGCGTAGAAGGAATAATTCCTGCAAAAGGGCAGACTCCATGAGACACGACAATTTGCGGGGTGTATAAAAAGCTTCTTCAGCAACATGAGAAGACGACTGTTTTAGCATTTGAGGGTTTCAGCGTTTCTGATTCTTTGCTGTCCTGCTGTAAGTGTGGCCCGACCCGCTTCCACCTCGCCCGACTGAAGTCCCGCGTACGGTTTGGGAGCGTCTGACCAGAAACAGCCACCACAGAGAGACGTTTGGAGAAAGGTCACTCCACTCCTTCCCTCCCTCTAACTCGTAATTACAGGACGAGGCTGCGACATGCTGTGGACGCGATGAGGACCGGAGTCTCACCCGACTTCCTGCTCCTCTCCGCGGATAACGCGCAATTTGCGGAAAAACGAGAGGGACACGAGGGCGTAGGAACGTCGCACGGTCAGGTAGCCAGTGATCTCCTCGAGCTGGCCCAGACTGGACTCCAGCTCTGCGGCGATGTTGTCTACAGAAAAACAGAAACACAGCTGCTTTGAGAGACACGTCGAACTCTGCAGGGTGCACGGAAATGAACCATGATGTTTGAATATGCTTTAAATGTCATTTTAGACATTTAACTTGCTAAAAAATGATCAGGATTCTTACAGTTTCTCACATTTTTCACTCCTAAATTGACTGTGTTTTTAGCTGTGCGGCGGTCCTAATGTGTATTCCTGGTTTAGCGCAGAGTCAACATCTCCGTGTTTGTTGTTCTGCCGCCTTAATCTGCTGTAAACTGTAATCTGATCCAACCAAACAAACCGCAGAGACTCACTTCCTCCGCGCAGGTTGATGACCAGGCTCCCGTTGAGGACGGTGCAGCCTCGCAGGTCCTGCGCCGCCGTGACCGAATCCACCGTCTTCAGGCCCATGCACACTTTGGGACACAGTCCAGCGCAGGGGGTGCAGTGGAGGCTGGAGAAGCAACGCAAAGGCAAAGGTTTCAGGGTTACATTTAGACACCAACACACCAACCGAAGCACACCAACGGAGGGATAGTCACGAAGCCGGAGGAGAAGGACAAATACAGGTGATTTTTTGGAAAGTTAGCACAAGAATTTGTTAACTGTACAAATTCAAAGACCTTTATTTGCTCTGTTTTTGTGTCCACTACAACCCTGAGCATCATTTTACCTGCTTTACCTGCTTCCCTACTGTGTTTCAGAGAGCAGGATGTCTTTATGATGCACCATATAACACTGAGCTGTTAAAAAAACCCAAACTGAGTCAGATTCCACTGAAATCTTATGACATCTTTTGTTGGAAGAGTTCAGCAGTTCGCGCGATGTATCGGGAGTATAGATTCTTCGACATTTGTTTGGTAAAAAACAAGATAATAAAGTGCAAACAAAGCAGCGAGCTCACCCACGCTCTGTCAAATTTTGTGTTTGGGGCTTTCCGGCTGGTTTCAACCAGCTCCGCTATCAGCGTCAGTCGCCTGCTGTTCATAGCGTTTCACATTGGGGAAGTTTTCGTTCACGTCCGACAAGTCGATCCCACTGAAAATACTGTCTTACGCAATATATTTAGGAGGTCAACGCAAGTGGGAGCTCTTTAAATGCTATTGTGATTGTGCCAGATGAAGCGCTGCAGCATGATAACAAGGTCCGTCCTGGAACGTGATCCGTACGATCCCCACACTCGCAGCGCAGCAGGTGCAAGTTATAGACGGAATAACAAAGGAGACGGCGCGGCACGCTGCAGCCTTTGATATTCACGTGTCTCACTGAGCGAGACGCCCTGCAGCACGCACACCTGCAGCAGCGAAGAGCTTTATAAGACTGAAGACGACGGAGTTTGTCATCCCTCTGAGTGTTTTTCATGTTTTGAGGAGGAAGCCTCTGTTATGCGACAATTACGGAAGAATGCCGGCGAGTTGTGCGGCTGAATCGCAGCGACTGAGCAGGTTCACGGCTCATCTGGAAAATTCTGGGTAAACACAGAAGTGTGCCCGGCGAGTGGTGATTTCGAAAGAGATCCCCAACAGCTTTCAACACCATAACAAACCTCTTCTGTGGCACAACAGCTCCAACGGCTGAAAAGCGGCTCACATCCTCCACGAGCCATCGTGACCTCTTTACCTCGCCGGTGCCGTATCTGCACTTTCAGCCCAGACGCTTATAACGCCTCCGAGTACACTGCTTATCCTCAAAGCACTTTCATTTCCACAGCTTAGTTTAAAGCCAGCGACGGGAGGCGGTCGATGCCAAAGAGGGGAGATGAGCCAAAAAAAAAAAAAGAAAAGGGGGGGAACAAAGGGGGAGTCAAAGGGGGGAAAAGGCTGAGCTGCGAGCACAGGAGGGTTCACCACAGGTCAGCAGCTGCCTAAAGGTTCAGGCCAACATCCCCGGGAAAAGAAACGGTAAACAACACGTCCTGATGTAGAGCATTATACCACTGAACAGTCTCTGCAGTCACATTCATTCACACACCAGCGGTGACAGCTGCCACGCAAGGTGCCCGCACAAAATTGGGAGCGACTTGGGGTTCAGTGTCTTGCCTGAGGACACTTTGACGTCAGAGGCTTCTGAGAAGAAACGCAGCAAGATGGAAACCATGGAAGCTGCAAAGAGATGCTTCAAATCTTACTTTCTGTGCAGAATTGTGTTGTTCTTACTGTTCTATTACCGAAAATTATTAGAAACACGTTGAATTATGTTATTCTAAAAGCTGACTCTTATTTTTGTAAGGGTTCAATTTTTGTTTTACTTTTCCTAAGTAAAAAAAAAGTTGGCAGCCTGGTTTAAAATCTTCTCCGTGCAGTCCACAAGGACCTTTCTCTCCTTTCGCCCTGGAAACTGGAGTGCACTTCAACGAGGCACTTCAGCCTCTCCTGCATCAGTGGAGCCGCGGCGGCGCGCTGCTGACCTGTCAGGTGTGAGTGCACGGCGCACAGCGTGTACACAGGCCTGTGAATGAAGGGACACGGGGAGTTCAAACAAAGATTAGGCACTTGGCAAAATCCTCGGTGGATTAATAAAGGCTGTGCGCACATGATGCCGCTCACGCCGACTGCAGCAGCAGCACACACACTTTTCTTGCCGTCACTCTCGCCGGTGAGCCAAAGAACAACGTGACCCCGGTGATCCGGCTACAGTTCAAGGATAAACTGACGTACTACGAATGTGACCGGGAGAATTCAAGACATTCAAGCGACAAAAGACCAATTTTTTCCTCACAACAGCTGAAACCTGCATACGGAAATGGCAAGATACCCAAGCTACTCGCAACTGTAGCAGACGAGGGAGTCAAAACCATCAAAAACATCACTTTTACCAAAAACAGGTATCCTTTTTACGTCACACCGAAGTCACCTAGTGGCTTCAGTTGTTTCACCTCTTCTTCTACCGCAGAGCACAAACAATCCTGCCACGGCTAGCCAGTGTGAATTGCTTTTCTGGTCGCCCGACAGCACGAGTACAACGTGGCGCTGAATCTCCATCGCACAGATCCGATGTGTTTGAAGGGGCAACAAAGAAACGAAGCAGGGGGAAGAAAACACTGAGTGGCAGACACACCAGTCGCTTGTAAGCAACCCATCAATTTAGAGCGGCAGGCGAGCGATATGAAAATGTGGGATAGTGAGTCAAATCCAGACACGCAGATGTGCCAGCCGCCCCGCTGTGCAGCGCCGCTTTGACCTCACTGTCTGCAGCATCTGACACACATACAGGCAGAGGTTTGAGTGCAGGCACACACACACATGTCGAGCGACGTCTGCGCTCAGCGAGAGGAACTTCGGTTCCTGCATTGTCACAATTTTTGCAACAAACAAGTGTCAGCATCTTTCTCCTCCCACTTGAGTCTTCAGATGAACTCTATTACGAGTAAATGAGAAAAAACCCAACACAGCAAGTGTTGAAACCAAGAAATGAAGCAGTGTTTTCATTTCAACATGAATGCACAAGAAGCTAAACTAATCCAAAAGTCAGCTCTTCTTTCAACATCAATAAAACTCTTCATCTTCTCCATTTTCCAGTTGCTGAGCACCATAATTTAAAGTCCAGCTCTAGTTTTTTTAATACAAGTTCCCTCAGTCGCACAAACACACAGCAAAGACCTGCCTGAGAGGCACTCACGCACCAGTGGGAGCAGTTTGGAGTTGTGTGTGTCTGACCGAAGGAAAATGCAACACACTCAGTGTGGGATCAACACACCAACCTGTAGATAAAGGAGGCTGAGTGATCTGAAGTCATCATTAGCTGTGACACATTTTTACCCGACTTAATTTTGCAAATCTGGTTGACTTTATTTGTTTCAAATGCAGCAAAACCTCTGATGAGTCTTTTTTTTTTTTTTTAGAAAAAGAAGTTGCGTTTCCAGCAACAAGGTAGCAGATTTATGAGGTTTTCGACGAATCTAAAGTCCTGGTCTAAACTCCTCAAAAGACCAATATGTGCTTATGCAAAGGCTCAGGATGAAATAGCACATGCAGGAATGTGCATCTGTGTACATGTAAGGGCAGTTTTAATGCTGTTAAATTGATCCAAGATGGCCGAGAGTCGCGACAGAACGACGCAAGCGTCTACTTACGAGGAGGAGTTGGTGGTGTAGCCCGAGGGACACTCGGGGATGCAGGCGCCGTTGTGGATGACGTACTCCTGGCAGTCGACGCTCTTGTTGCGCTCCTTCTCCCGCTTGCATCTGCTGTGCAGATCTTGGCAGAAGGCGAAGGAGATGCAGCGCCAGCCCTTGAAGACGAAGTGGTTGCGCGGGCAGTGCTCCACGCACGCGGCCTCGTGCTGGAGGCCGCGGCAGGCCACGCAGTGACCGGCCGAGTGGGGCTTCAGGCAGCCGCCCAGGCACTGGTCGTGGCAGCACTGGTCGTCCTTGGTGCAGGCGCGGTGCTTGCACTGGACGGGGCACACTGCAGGTGGGACGAGAGGAGGAGAGAGAGAGAGACGTCAGTTTAGAGGTTTTTAGATCACTGACATTTTTTAGTTCCTCCTCGGTCTGGGTTAAAAACCCAGAAACTCAGATCTCGTCCACATAGAAACAAAAACCCGATTTGTTCCCAAAACATCTCCCGAGAAAACAGCGAAAGTTAAAGGAAGAGGTAATCTGTGGTGCGTGACAACATGAAGCAGGCGCCAGCGCCTGTTCGGAGCCCCCGTGCACTTATTAGCCGGAGTCCCCAGACGACACGGAACGATTTTAATCAGCCGCCCAGAGGCCAAAAAGGCTTCATCTCTCTTGAATCCACAGAAATCTTCGTGCGCTTGGATCTAGGAGGGAGCGGGAGGAAAATCCCCTCTGCGCTGCAGCAAGCCAGCAACCCAGAGGACCATCTGCCATTGGGCAACGAGCGCGCTGAACACAAACAGCAGGGATCCAACGCAAGTTGACAAAAGACAGATACTGATCCAGAAGGCTTGGCCACGCTGAGACGGCGGGGAGGGGAACCGACTGGCACACGGCGCCTGCAGTGGTTTCCAAGTGAGATGCGTTAAATGGTTAGTGAACTTTGCAGAAGCCACGACAACTTTTGATGTATCCGTGGCTTCCAGGCATTACTCAGAAGCACCTCTGGCTGACACAGTGACATTTTATGGTGTCTATCCAGGGGTGCATCACACATGTAACGTCCCTGAGCTAAAGGGGGCACAATTTGCCCCTTGTGGAATATCAAAGTTCAGTCTTGGACTCAGGGATTTCCTGATAAATGTTTCACTACTTAGAGTAATTTATCCAGACTCAATCATTACCCGATAGCCAATCCTTTTCTCTAATTGGAGCATAAATGCTGTGGTAGGCCTTGTGCCTTTCGAAGCTTTCGTCTGACTTACGGCACCAGAACAGACTCAAACGTTCTTCCTCCTTCGAAAACACGAGCTCCTTGGACAAATAAACCCCCGACCGAAGGAGAACGGCGTCCTGACGGCTGCACAAACACACGGACGAAAGTTCAGCGATGCTTCTTGGGCGTAAGCACGATCAACTGAGGACAAAGGCAGGAGTTCAGTAAGATGCCGCTCAGTGTGTGTGTGCCTGTAAATCAGCCGGTTACATAACTTCAGGTTGTGTGGCCTCGCAGGTCGGCGAGGGTACCAGAGTTTGCGCGTGCATGTTTGTTGTTGTTGTTGTGTGATTGTGAGGGCGAAGGGTAGATGAAGGATACTCAGAGGTAAATACAGCAGGCTGACTGACGCGCTGAGATTAACTCCTCGTCCATGACGGCTAGACTAAACCCATTGAGCAGCAGGGGAGATAATGAGTTGCTGAGGTTAGGGGCAGGTGACGGGTCACGCCGTGAACGTGTGCATTGTTTACTCGCCGGGCAACAAACTGTATAAGACGAAAAAACAATGACTCTGCGTAATCCGCGGCAAGCTTTGTTACAGTTTCCCTGCTGAGCGTGCATCTGAAGTGAAGCGCTCGGCCTCATCTGTATCATGAGTCCGGTCGTTGAACGAACAAAACAACACAGCCCCCCCCCCCCCCACCCCAACCCCCTCTCGTCCTCTCATATTAACCGAGATGAGCTCTTGAAGCGCGTGGAGAGTGTGTGTTTGCAGAGGGCAGCAGCAACATGAGAACAACGGTGTGAGGGGGAAGCTAAAGGGGGCACAGTGCAAGAAAAACAAATGACATAACCACCTTTTATCCACGTCAGTCTGCGTCTCGGTTCGGCCCTTTTCACTCCGCGAAAAGGATTCACAAACAGGAGATTTGTCACAAAGTGCTAATCTTCTCTCGAGGTGATGTTTTGATGGAAAATGTACTCTATAAATGCTGCCCCCCCCCCCCACACACACACACACGCATAGGTGCAGTTCAACACAAAAGCTTGGCTGTGTGCGCGTGTCCCTGGGTGACTCCCGATCCGGCGGCAGGATTCCATGCCGGAGCACAGGCCCAGCAGCAGATCCACCCTCAGCCTGAGCCAATGTGTTGGCTAGCTGGAGAAGCTAGCCATTCAACTGGCCTCTCCCATCTCCAAGGAGGACAGGCGCACAGCTTAACCCTTTGTCGTCCTCCCCTTTCCCCTCCCAGCCAGCAAGCAGGGAGAGTTGTGCAGGAAAAAAAGAAAAAAGCAACACAAGAGCCACGAAGAAAGAAAGTGAGCCGCACGGCTCTGCCTCTTTCTCTCTACTGCTACTGAGCGGTTGCACAAACCACCCTGGGTTTCCAGTCACCGTGCACACGAGTGTGAGTCGAGAAGGCTGAAGGAGGCAGTTCTGAACATTGTGGTGCAGTAATGGAGGCAGACTCGGGCGACGGCGTTGTCTCAGCTCAACCTTTCGGTGCCTCAGGTGAAGGATCGTGCCTCGTCATGTCGACAACTCATTAGGAGCTGCTGCAAATTTCAGCGCTTCTGTAAGATGTAAACGACCGACGGCTCCGCTTTCAGATTCAGCCGATCTCCAGTTTATTCACTCTCGAAGTAGCTCAAATGGACCCAGAAATGAGCCGGAAAATGCTTGCATTTGAGCGGATTATGAGTAATTTTGTAATGCATACAACATGTGGAAAACAGGCTGTAATCGTTCACATACATTTAGGATGTAGGTGAGGTTAATTAGCTCTGTTTTTAGGATGAGTTTTATCTGTTTTGGTGACGAGGAGAGCTGTGAAACGAAAACAAAG
The DNA here is from genome assembly GCA_032164315.1 of Malacoctenus gilli. Lineage (NCBI taxonomy): Eukaryota > Metazoa > Chordata > Actinopteri > Blenniiformes > Labrisomidae > Malacoctenus > Malacoctenus gilli. Next base: position 7,370,758 of record JASSRZ010000042.1, read on the forward strand.
CTAAACTGTTCAGAGTCCAAAAGATTTCGACCCCTCAGTTTACCAAGTGACGGAGAAAGCCGGATTTAAAGCAGCGCCGCTTGTTGATCTGGGGTCGGTCTCAATTTCTCTGCCACACGCGAGAGAAGCTTCTCAGGCATCACCGGCACTGACCACACTGAAGGAGATAGACTTGTTTCTGGCACGCTTGTCCAAAATGTTTTCAGGGTCGGGACCCCAAGGACCCGTGAGTGAAGGGGGCCGCCCCAAGCCTCCTTTGATCTCATAGATCGGTAGCGACGCTGAAGATGGGGTGATGGGTGGGTGGGTGAGGGGGGGAGTCGTCATTCTTCTTTACTAAACATGCAAATCTCAGGACACTTGGCCGCTTTCTTTAAAATCAGCGTTTTAAGCGCTGGGGAGGGGAAGAAGCCCGCCGAGAGCCGAGCTGCTTCTCAGTTTGTGCTGCGTTGATTGGACACGCTGGGCTCGATCGCCGTGTTGTCACCGTCTTCACTTCTTTATCATTGTTTAACTACCTCACAACAATAAATCAATGGTGTTTTTCGGGAGGCAACTGCCAGCCGGTTGGACTTCAATCTGTTTACTATTGGCTACAACTTTTTTTCTCCCCCCCTTCCTGTCTGATCTCTTGTCGTGCGGTCGGTGCGACGCACCGCGAGATCACATGAAGCCCGAGGAATAATGCCGAAGAAATGCCGGGCTCTTTATCTCATTAGCTGAGGTTTCACTTGGATGAGAGGGCAGAGCGACACAATGAGCCGCTCAAAAGCCCGGGGCCCAAAATGGATGGTGGCAACAAACCCAACACGGCTCCCGGGGGGGTGGGGCTGGAGTAACGGAGTAGAATTATACCCCCCCCATCAGAAGCCTGCCAACTTGGAAAAACGGGAGGCCAGAAGAAGTCGTGCCAGCCGACGGCGAGCTTCCACGACGCGGGGTGTTAAAAACGCCAAAAAAAAAAAAAGCAAAGTCCCAGCGGACGATTACACTGTTCCTTCCATCCTTAAAGTGAAGCTTCAGCAGTGTGGCGATAGCACGGAGCTAAGTCCCTATCCAAAGCTCTGGTTGAATTTAAAGAGGCTCTGTACTTTTCATTAACCACAATCCTCCCCTGAAACCATTTGTGGCGAATTTTTCCAGGTTCCTTTTACGGCCGCGATGAAACAACAGCACATTCAGGCGTTTCGCGTCGAGATCGTACGAGACCGAAGAAAAATGCCAACGTGGTGGAGTGCCGCTTGCCAATTAAAATTCCACCGACATGACAGGGGTGGTATTTAGTTTCTCTTATGAAAAAGAGTTTTTCTACTGAAAGCAAAGACCAACGAATGAAGCGCCTGTTTGAACATGGCGGCTTCTGTTGTTCCCGCGCCCGGGACCACTTTGATCGAGCGAAACAGAGTGGCAAGGTGGGAACTCAGTGAACTGGACAAACTGACTGTGCTGTTTTAACCTTGTGCTTTCAACTGAGACTCTGATGTAAAATAACTGAGGAAAAAAGGACTTAGATGTTACAAATATGTTGTGCAAAAACACTAAATTACATGATAGTTTTCTATCTTTATTAATAAAGAAACTATTTAAAACTGTATGTCCAAGAGTTTAAAATAAGTTTTATTATCATATTATTATTTTAAAATATCACCAAAGTGGAAAAACAGAACAGAAACTGAATAATCAGAGTAACTCACGCGGCACACGAAAAAATCTGTTGGATTATACAAGAAAATGAACGAATGAATGAATGAATGAATGAATGAATGAATGAATGAATGAAACATTCAAGCCAGCCTGCTTGATTATGGAAAAATAGACCCTGAATTG
>JASSRZ010000042.1:7378562-7436010 GCA_032164315.1 Malacoctenus gilli
CCCGCCTTGCTGACCTCTGCAGCTCAGCCCTCAGTATTCTGATCTCATAAAAGCGTCAGCTGATACTGAGCCGGCCCTCCAGGCCCCCCACCCCCACCCCACCATCCATTCATAACCTCAGTGAAGGAAGTCGCCCAACAAAGTCCGGAAACAATTGGGAAGAAACCTATGAACTTCTACAACCGCCATTGTTCTGCGGGGTGGAAATGGATCGCGGCGCCAGCGTCAACCCGTCGTGCGGCGGCAAGGTCAGCGCAGCCTGAGCCGAGGTCGCCTCAGAGGCGGACTCGCCCCCACCCCACCCCTCCGCACGCTGGACCGACGGCCTCGATTTTCCTTCCGATGCGGGGCGGCTGAATGAGTGATGTATTCATATCCACCAGTGTGCCACAATGTTACTCCCATGTTCCCTAGCAGCAAGACTAAACAATAGCCGTCTGCACGCATGCACGGCGAGGTTATGTTCCTGTGTGATTGATGGTCTATTTATGTGTTACTGTGACACACACGGTGACCCTGACAAGAAAACGTCTTGTGATCGGTGGATGGGTATAAATGACATGAGCCAGGAGTAAATTTGGACTCCCCATATCAAGAGGGGGCCTGACGCAGGGTCCTCACCTGACCTGGCTGCTGCTGATTTACAGCACTTCTTCAAATTGTGAGCACATGCACGAAAGCGGCGGCCTTTATCGTCGTGCGAGACGGACTGCAGAGGAACACATGTTGGGAGCGTGGGCGGGGCCGAGCCGGTCGGAGGCCAGGGCGTCTCTCTCTTATGGGAGCTTATCAAACATGTATCAGGTCGTGGAAACCCAAACACAGAGGAAGTGTGCTGCAGTGGCAGAAAAGGTGGAGGAAGACGAGGAGGCGGAGGAGGAAAAAAAAAGAGGACAAAAACACCCTTTGTGTGTAAACTACAAGCCACCGCTCACAGACAGGCTCATTTACTGCATATTAACTTATTTTATTTGAAATTTCACAACTTTTTTTCACCATTTCGCCTTAATGTTACAGAAAAAACCCAAACAATGGACACTCAAAGCGAACCCCTTTTACTTTACACCAAGCACTCGCAGCTTGGAATCCACCCTGGAAACATTGAAACTCAGTATTTTGGTTCGCTCGCTTCAAACTGCAGTTCAAGTTACAAGTGACTCTTAATTGGAAAGCGAAATCGGAGTCCTTTCAAACAGTATCGGCCTTCAACTCCTCCAACTGCTCCGCGGTAAATAAAATGCATCTGACCAACAATAACTGAGAGAAACTCACGTCGGTGTACTTTCAATTGTCACCTGATTTATGTGCTCTGACTTGGTTAAAACGCGGCTTCATCCTCTCGCAGACATGTTCCCTTAATGTGAATTTAAAGTGGGTCATTACATATGTCAGAATAGATACACTGTAGAAGGCCGAGGGCTATTACAGCGCTGACCGCGAACCATAATGGCCGCGGTTTGAGACTGGCCACCCGCCATCGCTGCATGCGATTCCTCTTTCCCTCACTCAGCTCCTGTCGTCTCCCTGCACTCAACCGTTTAATAAAGCCGTAAACGTCTCCAAATAAACCTTTCAAGAAAAATGAGAAAGAAAAAGACCATTTTGAAGGACAAATGGACAATCTGACATCCCGTCTGTGGGCACAGTTTAACTGAGGAGGAGGAAGGGGGGATGCCCTCCCAGAGGGGAAACCCCCTTCATTTTTTATTGAGTCACAGCCAATATTTTAGCTGGCAGCTCCTTTCAGGGAGTCGGGGGGAAGTTGGCGTCCTCGCAGCCAAACAAGCCGCGCCGCAAAACAGCCAGTCGCAAAACATAATCAAATGTCCATTATGTCCAAATGAGTGTTGGCAAAAAAAGACAGTGCTTCATTTAAACTAAAGACAATCGCCGGTTAATAGTTTCATTAGTGCCGGCTCGCAATTTCAACTGAATTTGGAGAAAGGAATGAAAGTCGGCTTTGTCCTGCAGCAAGTTTTTAAACGACTGCTTTTGTAACGCAGGGAAAGCAATTAAAAAGGTCAACAATGAGTTTCACAGCCAGTCATTATCATCATTATCATTAACGACTGTCTTTAATATGAAATTCTTTCCATTTTGTTTTTAAAGGTCAAGATGTCGCTCTTCAGTTTTGACTGGAGTTATCAAAATAATATGCTGACAAATCGAGGTTCTTTAACTCTTAAAAAAACTTCTTGGATATTAAAAAAAAGTTTTAAAGTGACTTCCTGTCAACACAAACAAAGAGGTTTGCTGAGTGGAACCAGCTCCCATTTGCCTTTTGATGTCAACTCAATTCGAACATCATTCACAGTGAGCTGTCGGGTACAATAACGCAATGACGAGGCTTTGTGTGACACGACGCATGTTTTTGTGAGCACGTCACCGAATCTAATCATCCCTGGTAATGAGCGTCGCTCGCGACCTTGTTTCACCACTTTAGTGAATGAAAGCTCCCAATTTGGAGTAAAAGAGGAAAAAAAAGGGAAAATTAGCAGCGGCAGATTTTGGAGACGCTCAAATTGCCCCTGTTACAGAAGCAGGGCAGTGAAATGGGTTATGACTCCAAACATGGGAGCAACGCCAGGCGTGGCGGTTCTGCAGCTTTTGTTTTTAGTTGGTGTACAGATTGTGTGACCCACAGTAACCTCTGCTACTTCAGGCACCCAACCACCAGCTATTCACGGTAGCACAAAACTGGCTTTAAAACAAACAGCAAAGAAACCCATGGAAAAAAGTGTGTGGAGCCGGTGCAGATCTTTTCCTTTTTGCTACAGTGTTTGTCAGTAAATTTCCTGCTGTCGGAAAAGAAGTTTGATTTCATTTTGTTTCACATGCTGCTGAAGCTACATGGGACGTGCATTTGGAGGATGAGCAGCAGAGCTGAGTGTGTGGGATATGCAAAATAAAAAAATAAAAAAAATAGGACACTGGTGTTGAAAAAAACACTTTTGCTTCTTTGTTCTATTTACTAGCTTTAAATTGTGCTTACAGAGAATAATTTGTAAGTAATATTCCAGTTTGCTTTTCCATAAAAGGAGTATAAAAGGCTGAACTTAGAGGTGTTTTTGTGGTATTATTGTGCGAGTTTTAAGACTTTCACTGGCATCATTGTCAACGACTGAATTTCTGGTACTGTGACAACCTTAAATTGCCGTGTTGTGCAACAGTGCCAGAGAAGGTGTTGAGACGGCACCCATGCGTGACATTCTTCTCAGCACTTCAGACCTCGAGTCTTTGGGGGTAAAGTGGCGAGTGCTACCAGTGGAACACAGCAGGGAACAGATCCGAAATGATGCCCTTCAAAACCAGACGCTGTGAGAAAGCACTGACAGGCTCACTGGCAAGGCGCCCTGTAACAGCGGAGCACAGCTCAAGCTGCATTGACACAGACGATGGCCTACTTGATGAGAAGCGAGCACACGGCACAGCTTCAGCATTCAACCCCCCCCCCAAAAAGCCACAAGTGACTCATTTCATATCATCAGTGATGAATGATTAACTCTGACCCTAAAAATGAAGTATTTTTGTTTCCAGCTGCCCGTACGTCTTCTATTTGAATCCCAGATAAGTGTCATTATTTGGTAAAAGTTAACCCGACTGGCCCCGAGTCAGAGGGGGAATGGAAATAACCATGTGTTGATGGAAAGTCGCTGAGAAGGTGTGAGGCCGTGTGTTTCATCCACAGAGAGTGTGATGGAAATGTATACATGTAATGACTTTCTCGACTTTAGCATGAGGGCAAAATATGGGAGCAGGTGAGTGAACTTCACCTGCTGGCACAGGAACAAGTCAAAATAGCTTTGATGGTGTCGAAGCGAGGTTGACATTTCTAACAGTGAATGTCCCTCTGATGAAAAGGGCTCCGAAGTCATTTTGTGCATTGATTAATTTGTTTTTCTGGTATTCTTATTAACACATACAGCAGCTAAAAAAACCCCAAATGTGCTTAGAATAAAAAAGAGCTTCCTGCATGAGGTCTTAATACAAACCTTACAAAGATAATTTACACATCTATATTTGTCTAATACTGACAGTTTTTTATTTGATTCCTGTTTTGAAAACGTCCATTTCCTTGTTATTGATTTATCCTTCGCGTTGTTTGCTTAGCCAGCTATTTTCTTTTTTGTGTATGACTGACGGGCGGCCTGCAGTGCAGAACTGCAACATGTTCTGAGCTGTGTACATGAAAAAAAAAAAAGGTTGTCCTCCAGCTGAACTCCCTGCAGAAACGCTCTTTGTGACGGTGCTCTGCTTTAATTACTTTGCTGGAATTTTAAGTCTGATGGCAACAAGGGAAATGATTTGTTTCAAATGTCAAAAACTTCATGAGAATTCAAAGGGAAGATGCTCTTTTGCATTCTTGCCCACTGAGCATCAGCTTTTCACTTCAAACAGCTGCATCTTCTGACGTCACAACTCAGATGAATTCTCTCCTTTGAAGAATTTCAGAAACGAAAAATTTGGACTGTCTGAAACATTTGGCAGCTTTTTGGCTTTAAAACCCTATTTTGTTGTTTATTATAATTCCTGCACCTTCTTGTTTTGAATTTAGCCCTTAAAGCACAAATCGCAATAGCACAATGCAGTTTGAATAAAAAATGAGTAGGTTTCTTAACCATCTGACTCAAAGTGTCAAATTTCATGATGCTTTTGAAGCAAACTCGAGTAATCCCAAACAGAATCACAGGAGTGAGCATTGATGCAGGCTCTGGTTGGATAAAGGTCAGGGTACCTCCCGTAAAGGTCAGACATCCATCACAGAACCAGAAGACACACGCGATTGCACCTACACACTTCACACGCTCACAGTTTACTTGTACACAATGAAACACAGACTTTGAGTGTAGAATTGTACTCACTTCTTTGGCAGTGGTTTTGCGTCCAGCAGCGCTCGCTGAAGTGCCCGTTGATGGTGGTGGTCTGGCAGGTGGTCTTTCCGATGGAAGCCCCTGGACACACGTCGCCGCACTCTCGGTTGTTCTTATTGGCCACGATGTAGTTGTCCTCCACTGAGTCCAGGATTTTGGACCAGTCCAGCGTGGAGAGGTAGCACAGGTCCGGGTTCTTCTCGATCCTCACGGCACCTCTGGTGATGTTCATCAAGCTGTGGAGGCCGAGCTCTCGCAGCTGGAGCATCTCGAAGACCACCAGCGCGTAGTTGAAGAACAGGTTGGTGCCCCGGATGACGGTCAGGTTGGGGAAGAGATCGCTGAGGGTCTCCATGCCGTAAACCCTGAAGAGGAGCAGGTAGTCGGTGACCACCGTCAGCTTGGGGAAACTGAGGCCTCGGAAGTCTTCGGGCTTGGTCCGGAACATGAGCAGGATCTTCAGGTGGCCTTCAATCACGGTACAGTTCTCGAGCGTCTGCAGGTTGGTGACATTGTTGCGGATGTCTTTGCTGGAGCAGACTGAAAAAGAGACACAGAGAGGGTTTTTTATTTTTTTTTTTTTTAGAAAGAAGACATTTCTCAATATCAGTGCAGCTCTTTGTAAAACATGCAGCAAAGGTTTTACAAGCTAGAATGTACAGAGCAATTTCATTGGTCCTGGAACACCGAACGTTGCAACTGAAAAGAAACTCAGACAGAGAGACAGAAGCATTTCCCCAAAGTCTCTTTTTGCACAGATGTCTGGATTGAAACTGCTGAACACGACAGATGCAATGCACGTCTGCTCTACGAACAGGAAAAACAAGGTTTAGGACACAGGCTCGAGGAGAGAGAAAAAAATAGATCTCTTGATAATTAGAGGGAATATTTTACTTAAAAGTATGTGGCGATGTCTCTGGCTTTGATGAGGACCAGACCATCTCCACAGACTTCTTGTACAGCAACCACATTGCTGGCCAGGAGGAGCCGTCAACTACAGGAGCGCTGTAACAGTTGGGGAGGGCGGCGCTTATCTTTGCTTACTGCCAAGTTGATCCGCCTGTAACTCCGGACAATAAAAAACATGATCTAATACTCTAAAAATAATATTGTGAGAGGAGATTGGAAGCCAAAGGGCTGCAAGGTTCACCGATAGTAGATTTGGGGTATTTTCCTCTCTCAGCCAGACACGAGATCCAGTTTTTATGAGATACGACGACGATGCTGCCGAGCAGACAGGTTACATTTTTCTCGGTCCAGATCATTTCTAAACTGTAACGCAACAGTGACGCAACACAACAGACGAATGCAAGGCTGCAGCCAATGTGTGTGCTTATCAGGGATTTCTTGTCCGAGATGCACAGAAATGTTTACAGGCCGCTTGATTGGTTTAACAAACGGTTCAAACCCCAATAAAACAGAAACTGAAATGAGTTCAAAGACGAGACGTCAAACATTTTAATATTCCAAGTGATGCAATCAGTGGCGCTCAATGTTTTTGCTCTGAGGCCCCCGAAATTGCCTCGAAATTATTGTTCTCGCAAATCCAACACTGGCAGAAACACACGTTTTTGTACACTTTTAAAGGTACAAATCTTCAAAAGAACCTCCTCCCTCAACGGGGTCCCTGATCCTGGGTCAGGAACCGCCGATTCAAATGATTAAACTCGAATGTCCATTGTGCAACATCTGCTGTCTCCGAACCTTCTGCAGAGTATATCAAACACTCAGTGGGGCGTCATATGAAAGAAAAACCTTAACTGTCAACCTTTCCTCATGGACATCAGCCAAGCTCCAAAGCATATGTTCCACATGACATATCACAAGTAATAAACACTTTTCCAGACATTTTCCTCTGCAGGTGCAATGTTGGACATTCCAGCCTTGATCTGTCCAGTTTACAAGTCTTGGTGCGGCTGGAGGTGCGCGTGGCCTGTTGTGAGGGTCTCTAACATTACAAGTGACCCACCGCCGGGCCGGGCGCACGTGGGCCGACTGGTCAGCCGTGCCGGGGAGCGGCATAAAGGGTAGGCGTGCGCCTCTTTATGGCAGCGGCTCAATTTACACCTTCTGTTGCATAACAGTACAAAACACACAGGGTCGAATCACTGGGTGTCTTAAACAACAAGTGTTTTACTGCGCGGCCTCGACCCAGAAAGCTCGTTCTGTGGCGAAAACAGGCGAAATGCACCGACATAACCTCCAGTTCCTCCTCCGAAAAGGAACATTTTTTCTTTTTAGGGTACACGCAGACTCCCCCACACTCTTTATGGGCTTGTTTCCATGCCGACATGAAAAGCCACAATCCCTTAATGTGAACCCATCCATCTCATTTTAAACATATCTGATCAAACTGAGGCCCAAAAGCCTGAATCCATGTTCACGAAGCACAGCGAGCGGAGGCCTCTCGTACGCGAGCGTCACACACAAAAAAAATCATCAACTGAGCAAACACAGCTGACGTGTACAATATGTGAAAGGGGTGGGGAGGGGGGTGGGTGTTGTAGTCACAGGGAAGTCAAACAGCGAAGTACCAAGTGACCCCACGGAGAAGGCGAACTCTCGCAGGCGGGGCGAGTCTTCGTGCTCCTATCAGTGTACACTTTCAGCCAGGGCCAGTATTTTTAGCAGCGCATTCCCAATAGAGAATCTAATACACTCCGGCCGCCACCGACGGCGGCGGCTCACGCTGGAAACTGGAACATAGCAGCCCCGCTGTGTGAGTGAGGATTTTTAGAGAGCGGCCACACAGAGGGCCGCTGAGCAGACGCCTCCACGTGTCGACCGCGGTCCAGAAACAGTCGGGACAGAACAAAAGCGCAGAGACAATGAACCGACTCTATTTGGCCGTTTTAAACATTGAAAGCATTGAGAGTTAGAAACTGATCAGTGGGGCACATGAGCTCTTTTCTAACTGAACTAACAAAAAATTAACAAAAAACACAAGAACAAAAAATTCTGACAATTTGAGTAGAGGCTGTGGCAAATACGCATTTTGGTCCTTGTACACAAAATGTGGCTGCTGTATGTCACTTTGAATGATTTTTGCTCGTTTTTCTTGATGCTTCTGTTTTAATTTAAATGTTTGAGCAACAATACATGCCAAGCTGCAGGTTTAAATCCAATCTTAGATGCCCAGTATTCTCTAAATAAAAAGTAGCGCCGCTCACAAAGGCACTAATGACAGATTGCACCATAGAAGTGATGGAGATTCTCTCTTGGATCTTCAAGCTCGACAAACCATTCAGAGAAGCCAAACACTGGCAGAAACACACACTCTTCACAACATCCAAAAAGCGGCAGCCTTCAGAATAAAAGAACCGAGTTGTTTGAGAAGTCTATTCAAGGTCTTATTTTGGGTGTTCAAGGCTAATTGTGTTAACCTCGTATCAATCAAGGCTTCGGACCCCACCACGACGCAGCGGGATGGTGCCTCTGCGGGATGCTCTCTTTATATCCAAGCAGTTACTTACCAGTTGCCAGTTAACCACATTAGTTTTGGGATGATCCACTAGTTGCTGTTGATTCTCAGCCATCCAAATTTTCCCAGTTTTACTGGCATCCAAACAAAAATATTGATTTACAGCTGAATTTATCAAACTCCAACTAGTTATTTTTTTTATTATTTTAGTTACATGTGAAGCTTTTTTGTTTTTGTTGTTACATTCGATCCTTGGCAACATGGCGTAACATAAGCAAAACAAACTGAGTGAATTTAAATGTCCTTCAAATTGTTAAGAAGGCCGGACAAAAAAAACTGGTAGACATCACAAACGTCACTATAGTGACAGGACAAGCTCCAGCTCGCCAAACATCTCTGAATCAGAGCCGGACAGCACAGTGGTGCTCCAAATAGACGATTAGGAGTCATTAGAGGGGCAGATTTCTATTGACCGCTGCCATCAAAAGCCCCTGTGCCTGAAAAGCAGAAACGGAGGAACATTGAAGGCTACTTAAACTGAAGTGTGGAGACAACTTAAGCAAAACTAAGAACAAGACATTCTCAGAGAGCACAACATCAAATTTGACTTTTTCTGTGGTTTCCTAAAAATTCTGATCATTATTCATGATTTTGTTCATTTCTAAGATCCAAATGTCTTCATGTTTCATCCGTTGGTTTTATTTTAGCATCGATTTCTGGCCCGATTTAGGTTAGAGACCCATTTGTGGTCTTAGTGTAGTGTTGGAGTAATTGAAATGCTAAATTCCCTTCAGGATTAATCAAGCTGTCCCTCCATAAGGTGGGCATCACATGTCGTATTTGGAAAATGACTCAGCCATTAGAATAACAGTCTTGGATTAAATTTGTAATCACTCTAAGCACAGTGTTGCACGTTACCGATTCAGACTCGATGGGTGCGAGATAAAAGGTTGGTGGTCCCCATTCATCAGACAGCAACCGAACTCAATCAGCCGTGGATAAAAAGTCCTCCGAGCTGCACTCGCGTTACACAATTTCCTCGACACAACTATCCAGCAAACATGACGCCATAGCCGACACCAAAACAAGCTGCACCGAGCCAGTTCCGACACGTCATTCTCGCAATAACTTTGTTGCAAATACGATCGCCTGATGTAAAAACATGTCCAGGTCACAGGACGGGCCTAAATTTACAAGCCACATTCACTGACCTATACCTCACGGAGGTGTTAATGCAGAACATAAATACTGCACGCATTTGTGCATGTGAGGGAGTCGGCCCAGGCACACGCTGAACTCTGAGATGTGTTAAATTTGCAGCATGGCAGCACAAACTTACAATCCATCTGCAGCTACAAGCATCAACAAGCATTGTCGACATCTCATCTACAGAGGGAAGTTGGTGGTGAGGAGGGGGCCGCTGCAGAGGAGCGAGCGGGCGTGTGGGGGCTGCGCGTTGCGAGACTGATGGCGTGTATTTTATCGCTGGGCCTCCGAGAAAGCCACCCAGGCCTCAGCGAGTATGCAGGAACACGAGCAGATTGTGATTGCGACACTTCCCCTTTCAAGGTTTTGCTGCTCTGTTGTTTTTTCTTCGATTGTGGCTCAAAAATTAAGGGTTTGAACCGCCAAACAAGAGTTCGCAGCGACTTCTTGTTCCCAGAGTGACATGTGATCATCATCTGTCACTGGTACGACAAGTACCGGTATGTTGCAGACACTGAAGTAACTACAAAGTGCTTCTTTTCCTCGTCTGTTAGAAGTAAAGCTTCTCGGGGCGTTGTGCAAATTTGCCAGTTTTAGCCAGAGGCTATCTTTAATAACTCAACACATAAACCATTTTTCCTTTGAAAGGCTCTCAGCAGCAATTACAGACAATTACGTACTTTGACATTCTTTCGAGTGCACACAATCAGAATTGCACACAATTGAAGCTCTTTCAACTGCTGTCTTGGTCTGATACAGGGACAGACCTCCTGGAACAAGGGGCAGTGGTTAGCCCCAGCCCAGGGTCACTGGGGGCCCAGTGTGAGTGGGGTGGGCGCTTGGCTCGAACTGGAAAAGGCCCTTAATCGTGCAGGGAAGCACCACTCAGACTTACTGCAACTCGTAGTCAGGCAGCACCTTGAATGATGCCTGAAACCATGCAGTGAATGGTGATCTTTGACCACGGCAATTTGTTTCAAAATAAGCAAACAGCGACTTTAGATTTTCAACGCGATGAGACGATTTCTGCTGGGTCACATCTTTGCGATGTTCAGCTACTCGCGTTACAAAGACCACAGGTTGACGGCAGCCGCAGTCTGAGTAAAATGGAAAGCCAGGAAGACCACAAGGTTCCCTCAGGGGACTGCGGGATGTGTACTACGAGTCTCTGGACCAAAGATCATTGTTTCACTGAGCAGTTCTTGCTTGCACATTATTCTCTCTGCTGGGTAACAGCTCATTCTGTTCTCCCTCTCTAAAAAAAAAAAAAGCGAACAAAACATAAAACCATTTGTGTTTTCTCTACTTTATATTCAGACCATCTGCTAGTTTACAAACTGGACACTGAGACAACCGACACTGACTCAGCGAAAGCACAGCCTGATCCTGATCGCCACGGCTCGTAACGGCCTTTAAGACAGCACTGAAAACAATGCTGGCAGAGGGGTAATTATTACCTGTGAAGAGCGCACAATAACAGGCACACTTCCTCTTCGCTGGGGCATGGTGTCAAGGGTGAGGATCAAGCACAACAAGGTTTCCTTGTCAGACACACGTGGACGCGGAGTGCAGGTGTGGCAGGTTACCCGAATCCAAGGTACGACATCATTTCCAAACATCAAGCTGTCAGACAAAATTACATGGCCATTGTCTTGCACGACAAGTGCAATAATCACTCCATTGAATGCGTGTCAAAAGCACTCATGACTTGTTGCTTGAGACAACAGCAGCAGGTTGCACCCAGTGGTGCTGGAGAAGTGTGTGCGTGTCTGTCGCAGAGCGACGGGGAGGGGAGAGGAGAGGGAGGGGGGTGACAGTTCATTGCTATTCAATCGCTGTACTCGTCTGCCAGGCGTAAATCAAGAGCGCCGGGGTCGCCGATTACAAGGCTCGCTCTGACCGGAGTGTCGCCTGGCAGCGGGGTGCCGCCAGCGTCGCTGCGAGCACCTGCTGGGTTGACACCGGTTGTAAAGTGATGTGTTACTGTGGCGCAACAATAACCCAGCACGAGCAGCCACCTGAGGCTCCGACAGGAAGATAAAGCAAGCGAGAAGCTGCAGGTGCTCGATGTGCGTTACCGCCGCACAGAGCGGCTTCGGAGGAAACTTTACTGCCAATGCAACTAAAGATGTTAACTCGGAACACAGCGTTTTACCACCAGGGCAGTAAAAAACGAGATACAATACACTGAAACTGCCTTGTTTGGTAATTTGGTGGAATCACGTTCACTTCAAAAAGTATTTTCTCTGATAAGCTGAACTCCATCCAAAAAAGCCTGAATCCCCCCCCCCCCAATTATCTCCTGGTTCTGGACTTGATCCCAGGACCAAAATACACATTTAAAGATGTTTTGGGAAACAAGTCGTTGACATTTTACCTTGTTTTGAGAACTCCAAAATGCCAAACACCTCTTTTGATATGTGTTCCCTTTCAAGTGCACTAACCAAAGAGCAGCTGACTAAAGGGCAGCACAATCAACATCTGAGTAAACAGAACAAATCTGTGACAAATAAAAAGCACGACAAGGATTAAAAACGGGAGAAACAACCGCTCTCAGTCACTGTTACAAGCCAGGTTGCACTCGCTTTTCAGTCACTGTGACACTTTGACTAAGAGGTTCAGCAAAGTTCAGGCAGATTATTCGGTTCCCCGTCATCCCCAAATGAAAAACACTCAACGGGAATGAACAATACAACTCTAGGTATCTCCAAAATAAGAGCGTATTATAGCACATGTTAAATTTGTTAATATATTCTCTTCTCAAAAAACATCATGATTTAATATTTTACTAGACAGGGAAAAAAATCTCAATTTATTCCTAATATTTATAAAAATAAAAAAGGCTTATTTTATCACATAATATCCAGGAAAAAAATACTTTACTTTAACCTTTTCAGAACAGATTTATTGGCCTTTTTGAAAAACAAAATGGCAAGAAAAAAATACAAGAGCATGTGATATTTTTTGAATCCAGGAGCGTCACATTTTAGAGCCTTTCGGACTTCAGATGCTTGTGTTGAAAAGGGTAAGGTGGCTAAAGGGTCTGCTCAGCGATGTCAAACACCACATTAGCCGAAAGTGAAAAATAGGCTTGAAAACAGACACAGTCGTGGTCGCCGATGAGCTGCCTCTGCAACCGTTCAGAAGGCCAGTCGATGCTGAGTAAAAGGAAATCGCTTGGCACTGCCGCTCCAACATAAGCTTTCATTATTAGGTGCGATTTTCCATCACGCTGAGCTGGACAGCGACCAACGAGCAGCCCAGAAGATTTCCTGAGCGTAACCCCGGTTCAGCAGGCCTTATGAAATCGGCCAGTGTGAGGCCCAGGTTTCACTCTTTCTTCCTCGCTGTGGCTCTCCCTCTTGACAGGAGCGAGGGGAGGAGGGGCACAATTACACAACTCACTTTTGATTTATGTCTTAAACATTCTCGCTCAAACTGGTTCGATGACATCGCTCTCGTCACCCCTCGCTAAAATCTGATGAAAGGTGAAAGCGTTGCGCTTTTCTCCTTTTTTGCAACAGGCCGCCACCATGTGCTGCAGCAGCAGCTAGTTTGAAAGCCCCCCGGGGCGACCCACAGTATGTTCATACTGTGTTCACATATCTCACACTGTACGTGGGAGGAGCTTCTCTTAATCCGGTTCAAGAACAAAGAATATACAGCTTTTGCATGAGATTATTCAACCGCATTTCCTGGCTATAATCTCATGGGATTATTAAAGTTCAGTGTATAAATGAACAAATCTTTTGATATACTTTGATGAAACCAGTTAGGATCAATCGAAATAAAAACCCTTTGGTGTAACATTACTCCCCTGCAGGGGTGCAATGAAGTCTTATTTGAACTGCCCAGGATCTGACTTTGCAGTTCAATTGCTTTACATCTGGATTAACTGCCAGGCAGCTATTCCTAAATCAATAGTTTCCGTGTGTTAATCTTGCCGTATGAAGAACTCCGAGCACAGCGGATGACAGATGGACGAAACGCGGGCCAATATTGTTTCACCGTGGCGAAGCCAAGCACTATTTCTACAAGTTTCACTGGCTTGGCAGCAGGGAAGTCACATGAGAGGCTGTTTGCGGACAAAAAAAGTTATCTTCATCTCACCTATAAATTGCCAATAACCTCCAGGGAGTCGTCTGCTCTGATAAAAAACAAGACTGTGTTTTTTTTCTGGGGGGGAAGTAGTGATCTGTGTGATTTGACATCTACCATTTCGTTGTGCACAAGCAAGATGAGCAGCACCCTCCCCCCATAGGTTTGCTGTACATTTCCTCATATGTATAACTAATATTTGCTCAGAGTAAAGATCACATTGGAATAAAACGGTGAGCAGCCACAACGGTGTTTGAGAAATGTGACAGAATGTCTCCGGGTCTTCGCATTCATTCATTCTTATCACCCGGGCTGGTGAATATAAAGAGGATTGTCAGGCGCTGCAAAGAGGGCTTATTGTTACATTCCTGCTCTGACCGCAGCCACAAACAGAGGCTTTGCATCTACAATAACAGCCAATTAATACCTCTGAAAAAATCTCAGATTACTTACTTTGCCGGGACAAAACATTTTGTTTACAGTTCCCAGCAGACTTGCCGCAAGATAAGTGGTAACCTTTGTCCTTTCAATGCAGTCACTGTCTGCAAAACCACTGCTGCTGCTGCTGCCTGCGTGCTCTTTTATCAATGCTACTGCACTCACTAAACAAAAATCTGTGTATCGATATCCCAACAGGGGGAGGAGGTGGGGATGCAATAATCTTTAGCATGTCCCAGTATGCAATTTCCTTTTTCAATGCAAAAAACCCCGCGTTTTAGGGTTATTTTGATCATTTTGATTTTAAATATCTCTGTTAATGTTCTGAGTATTTTATATTCATCCATCTTTTTTTAAATATATAAATGTGAATTCGTTTTCATATTGTAAATATTTGTCAACTTTCTCACTGCAATAGACAGAAAAAAAAACATTGCACAACCGCAGGCCAACTTTATTTGGTTTGTTTTGACCCACTGTGGACGTGTTGTTGTACCTTCCCTGGTCCTCCGTACATTGCATAACTCCCGTACACTCAGCCACAGTCGCACCGTGAAAGCACACAAATATTATCACAATAAAAAACGCACACACACGAATAAAAAAAAGCCCAAAGGATTAATCAGGCTAAAATGTGATTATCGGCGTTACTTACTCTCTCCGCTGGCAGGATGACAGCTCACCACAAAGCAGAGAGCGGCCACAACAAAACCCAAAGTCCGGAGCCACATCACTGACTCGGGATAAGAGAGCATCCAGCACTGCTCCGGGTCAGAAGAGGGATAAATCCTTCGGCGTGCGGCACCGTTTCCAAGTGGGGAAGCGAAAGCTTCAGGAAACTGGTTTTGTTTGGCGGCGTGTGCCAACAGGTAAACAAAAATAAACAAAAGACATCCCGGAAGATGGGCGGAGGAACGAGTCCAACGTGTTCACTCAAACACAAGCTAGCGTCGCTGCTAAAGTTAGCCACCTCATGGAAAACAACGGTTACCAAACGCCGCCGAGGCGAAATGGTGACGTTGTGGCGATTTTAAAGCGGTTTGCTGAATCAAAGTGGCTCTCTGGAGTTTGCCCGAGTCCGTGACGGGAAAAAAGAAAAAGAAAAACATAAACAAGACTTGTTGGCCGAGCAGGAGGGGCGAGCGTCAGCGCTGGCGAACTGCAGCTACTGCTTAGCCTAGCCGCCTAGCCTGGCTCCGCCGCTCGGGGTCCAGGCCACAAGTGAAGTTTGCTTTCCGGTGGCACCTCTCTCTCGCCTCCCCCCCCAATTAATTCCCCACTTCACGGAGCAGCGTGCACGCCCACGCGGCTGCACGGCATGTCAGTGTGCGGGAAAGCGCCGACGTTGCGTGCGCCAAAGGCTGCGGAGAAAGCGACCTTTCGGCTCACTTCAGAGTGATTTTTTTTAGTGCTGCTGACTCGATGGCTGTGGCATGCGTGGCGCAACGCAAGCGTGTCTTTCGTTCGGGGGGGAAAGAAGAAAAAAAAGACCCCACCGATAAGTTCCTAAACGAGCGCAAAACGGTGTGGTTTTCTCGTGTTATACTCGTAAAAGTAACGTGCACCGTGGTCGTCGGTCCGAGCAGCTGGCGAGCTCCGAGGCTGGCTCCAGTCAGTGCCCGAGATTTCAGTGAGATCTCCCCGATGTGAAAGCGCTGACAGGCGGACTTCGTCGGCAGCAGCTCTCCGCTCTTCTCTCTTGTATGGGAATTAAAAAATGTTTTAAAAAATGTTGTCAGAGACGCTCAGATTGTGGTGCATTCTCCGGGTGGAGGTCCCACGCCGCAGCCGGGTGTGTGTGATCCGGACGAGAGGGAGTTTGGAGTTGAATTTTTGTCCCTTTTCTTGTTGCACAGAGGTAGATTGTAGAGTCTCCCAGGTCCTGTAGGATCCCCCTTCTTCCCAGCCTCTCCGCCAGTAAACAAACCCTGCCAGTGAGCCAGATGGGCTCGAGGGGAAATATGGACTGGAGCTTATTGGATTACACAGCGAACTGATCCCACGACTGTCAGGTGGAAGGCGCTCAGACGCAGCGCAGCTTCTGCCGTCGCCGCCGCCGCGGCAACATGCTGCCTGTATCGACTGCGGAGGGTCGCAGGCAGCGGATCTCTCTTCATTTTGAAATTGAACCAGGACAAATTGGCTTCATTTGAAATCGTTCAACAGGTTCTGTGGCGACACAGCCGTCCAAAACAGAGCTGGACCCCAGAAATCCCCCCCAACCCCCCTCAGTGCAAACAGGAACTTTTTCCAAGTGCAGTTCAGTTCAGCGTGTACAAAATCGTCTGCACGTGCGGTGGGAGCGCTGGAATATTACAAAAAAAAATGCAATAGCTTCCTGCTACTTTATTGTAAAAAACCCCAAAAAGTCTGACAAGCCTTTACAGAATGTAAATAAATGGGATTTGAACCACAATTAAAGATGGAAAGTCCTTTACTTATCAACTAATCAGGCTAATTACAGGGTAATATTATACTCTGCGTTTCTAATAAAAGATAAAACTACATACAAGAAAGCTTGACAGTATCTGAGCAAAAAGGGGGTTCAAACTGTTGCCTCTAACAGGAAAGTCCTACCTTTAACAATCAAGTTATAACACACAGCTGAACTGGAGGGGAATATTGTGCTCCTAGTTTCTAGTAAAAACCACAAGTCTAATAAGACTTTGCAGGAAGGGAGCAAAACAAACAGGCACAAAACAACTCAACAAAACAAAACATTCAAATGATTAAACTTTGAAACAAGACGTGAGGACTTCATCATTGACTGGCCTGAAACCAACATTCATTGGAGAAATGACGTGCCTCATTAAAGTCTGGATCATCTAATCTCAAAGTAATCCTCCAAAAGGGAACTGTACATTCACCATCTAATTACAGGTGGAATGCCCATTTGTTTGTTTAACCCTGTGTGATTTGCAATGTATTACATCATTATACTCTTTGGAAGTGCTGGAGCAAAAGCCACAGACAGGCTAATTATTTTCATAGTTGCACAAAAGTGTGATGAAGTAAAATTACAATAACTGTTGTGAAATGCACAGCAATATGTCAGTATACACAAGAACTGCGTCTCCTGCACGTCAGCTTCATTTAAACGTTGTTTATCTCCTTCTGTTTTGTTGCTTCTGACAGATTTGACCTAAAAATAACCTCGATCAACGCCTGATTAGATATGTTTGTGCTTTCATCTCCACTTTTGCTGAGAAAAAAGGGAGCCTCATTCTTCTCACTGGCCCAAATTGACCCGCTCCCCCTCTGACACGGAGGCAAATTGCATCGCTTCCTCCTGCGTGCATTGAGATAATTTGGCTGTTGTCTTCCTTGCAATTAAATTCAGGATCGCATGCTATCAGAAAATCACGACACCCCCCCCTCCCCCTACCTAAAAACTTGTCCTTAATTATCCTCCAGACTGCATCCGGTCACTCGGTGTGTGCGTGCTCCGAAAAAGCCAAAGATGGGTGGTTATTTTCGGACATTGAGGGGGGAAAAGATGAGAAAGGAAAGTCTGTGCAGAGGCTGACCATTGTTTCCACGAAGGTTTGATTCTCCTTTTGATCCTGTGGCGTTCTCACACTCGCACAGACTGATGGAGGGGAAAAAAAACCACCGGGGTTGCGTATTTCACACCGCGCTCACAAGTGGCGAGCTCTCACGGGCTGCTAATGTCTGGGATTATTCTTCCTGCCGTGCTTGTGCGTCCCCCATCGCCGCCGCTAATTCACAGCCTGTTTACATCCTCCGCCAGGGTGTTTGCTGCACTGTAAGAAAATCATATCCTGTTGTCTGTGGGTTAAAAATAGACAGGAAGTCTGTGGCACGTCTGTAACATCGGATCATCGAGAAAACACCCTCCTGACTCAGAGCCGTCAGGTGGGAAGTGTGACGGAGGGCCAAAAAACAGGAATTTGTGCAGTTGGAAAATTGGAGGAAAAAACAGGAGTTATGACTCAATGACGAGAAAGACGTTTGTGTTGACACCTCTCACCCCGCTGAAGAGCAAGCAAAGCAGTGCGGTCAAAAGGCTACGGCTGCAAAGCCAGGTGAGGCTCGCTGATCTGCACAAGACCAATTACCTACGGCGAACCCACTGACCCCACTGTGCACTGCGATGCGCCACAACATGTTGCGCTGTCACTGAGATGAAGGTAAACTGCACCGCTGTGAATTCTATATCTTAAACATAATCCCGTATTGAGTGCGCAGGCTGTCGGAGCGGGATGATCCAACGAGATTATAACCTCCAGCGCATGGCTGAGCAGAGCTGCGTCCCGCTCCCCATTCATGAGCCGCACACACGTTTATTTTTGACTCTCACAACAGATGCCACACAGACCCTGGATGCAGATTTCCTGCCTCTTTGCCACAACTTACATGCAGCTCCGGGCCTACAAATAGAAAACAGCACCTGTTCTCTCTGAATACCACCAGATCTGTGGAGGTTGGGTTGTATCTGGAGTTCTTCTACATCAATGTCAACTTGCAGACATGAACATGGTCTAACACAGAGGTCCATCAGAGCTGCAGTTGGCTTCAGTCTTTGCTTTTCCTCCTAAAAAGCCCTTTTATTCCTCCACTGCCTCCACCTCGCACGTCGAAGCTTCAAATCCCTCCCTGCACAGACTTATATTCATTTCCTCACAAGTTTAATACATTATAAGTTGCTGCATTTGAGTCGCCACCACTCGACTCCAACTGACAAAGACAAAAGTGATTAAAAGTTTGCCGATTTCCTTCAGGGTTTAAGGCTCCATCCTCCTCCTCTCTACATGTGAAGTTCACTGAAAAACAAACATTCATGATAAGATTAGAGATCATTTGATGTATAGAATACAGTTCACCGACAATGAAACCAAAGAAGGAATTAGCTGCAATAAACACAAGATTAGAAACATCCGATAAGCTTGGTGACAAAATGTATCTGAGTTGTTTTCAGTTTTGATGCCTCTAATTTCCCATTTTAGACCGTCATGGAAAAAATTGAAGGCGGACGCTCCGTGTTATTGTGTGTCGAGTTCATTTTCTGAACAATTTGTCTTCGTTTGAGGAGTTTGTACCCCGCCTTAGCTATTTTGACCAGATTAGGCCCATTATGGCTCAGAACTATTGATGTGCCGCTGAGATGAGCGAAAAAACAAGTGACTCATAAACAATCAGCATGATGGCAGCCTGTTGCTGGGGACTAAAAGTGGTTGTTTTTCAAGCGGTGACGCCTCGGACCACCTCCTAATCCTGACCTCTGGCTCCAGGTCAGACTGCCCAGAGCCGAGCAGCATACCATGCATAACATGGCTCCAGTGCCTCCGTGTCCATTAGCCTGTTTTAGGTGGAGCGAGGGCCGACTCGGCTAACTGAATCATACACATAAGTAGACAGTGGGTTCAAAACTTTAGGGTCAATTTACTTTCTTTATCTTTAAGGAGATTCGCACGATTTTTTGCTGTTTCTCTTCGCTTGACACATTTCAATGAGAAGAAACGCGGAAACGTTGAGTTTAGATGTCATTCAGAGATGCTAAGATTTGAAGATGATAGCAATGGTTCTGCATGTTTTAACTCGGTGGTGGATACTCCACCTCTACTTTTTTGCACTAACCATGAACTTTAGGATGTCAGGATCTGCATCTTTCTTTTACCAAGTTTTGATCCACCTCATGATACTCTGTCTCCTGACAGAGTAATGTCTTTGTTGTGTTGTGTTGTAACCCCACGTGTGTCTGGAGGTTTTTTCTGCATATTTCTTTCAAGGAAACTTCAACAGCCGATATTTATAAGCAGGCTGTCGAACGGCATCGCTTTCAGAAACTTCTCTGTGGGGAAATCACACCCGGAAAGCAAACAATAAACAAACACGGTGGGCCTGCTTTTTTTGGCACTGGCATCAAAACAGATTGCTGATTGGTGGTAAGAGTCGGACATGTCAGAAGACAAAGAACAAAAGGACATCGTGAGTTTAAAAAGGGTAATCATAATTCTTAGAAAGGGCAACGTGAGTTTTGATGAAATGCTTTTCAGCACAATAACAACGACGGCTGAGCTCGTCTCGATGTCTGAGGGGGAAATGCGTGCGGTTTCGGATGGAGAAAAAGGTGGCGAGAGGTGCCGACCCCTCAGCCTGCGGGGGGCCCTCACCTTTCCCCAAGTAAACCGTTGACCACGAGCGCTGGGAAGTCACGTGAGAGTACAGCGGCGGTCCGCTAATAGAGCATGGGAAAGCGAGGCGTCGTGGCAGAGGTGAGGCCGTCTGACTCCAGGAACAATGAGGTTCACACATGATTCATCCCGGGGCTCTTCCTCGACGCCAGCGTGCCGCACGGAAAAGATGCCGCCGCCGCGTGTTGGCGAGACACAAGCGGGACATCCACTCGCTGGGCCCCAGCTTCCCCTTTTTTTCCAGTGCGTCTGTGGGGGTCTGAGGTGTACGTCTCCAAAGAAAGATGTTTTCCTGCTGCCGTTTCCACTGCTTGTAAAGACAATACTTTAGGCTGGGAGGCAGGATTTGATGGATGTACTGTTTCTCAGAGGTCAAGGGCGGAAGTTTCTTTTCACTTATGGAGTGGAAAGTACATTTCTGAGGGGAACCTGCTGAAGCATCAGAACTCCACAGTGCTGCTGCTCGTTACTGTAGCTGCACTGTACCAGTGAATAACAGGGATCTATCAACATGCTCGATTAATTCAGTCGCTAGATGCAATCTCACTCCTGTGCTGCATTGTGGTCGAGTTGTTGTTTTCTCACCTCATGGTGAGAAACTTGCGGCTTTTTGTGCAAAGTTTGCATGTTCTCCCTATCTAAGCATTGGTTTCCACAGGTGTGATTGTGTCTCTCGTGTAATGGACTCCAGACCTGTCCAGGTTGTAGCCTGCCAATGCCCATCGCTAAGTCCCCGCTGGTCCTCCTGGACCCCAGGAGACATCGTGTCCCCCTGTTGCCTTGAGAAAGGCCGTGTGTCCCCCCAAGTGAAAAGAAGGAAATTCCCTGAAGACAAAGGCGTCCGAGCATCTCGCGTCTCAGCAGACCAAAGTGGGAATCAAGGTAGATATTCAGAGGATTATTGTTGTTTTTTTATCCTTCTGGGAAGCCAGTATGCCGACCCCCCCCCCCCCCCCATCATTCCCCTCCCTGTGATCTCTGCCTATGTCTGAGGTTAATGGACACTCACTTTTAATGCGATGGCCCCGTGGATTGCAATATGGCCTGTAGCCAAGCGCAGGAGGCCAGCTTTTCAAACAAGTGAGCACTCTTCCACTCTCATGCACCTAATTGAAGCCTGCAAAGTAAATGTGCAGTGACAGCGACTCTGCATGACAATACATTCCAGCAGCTCCCCCAAATAGTCACATGGCCTCTTTTCACCCCCCCCCCCCCCTCCAGTCCCTCAACACGAGCACAAATAAACGCTGGCGGGGAGACGCTGGAGGGGCTCTGGAGGCCTCGCTCGCGCTCCTTGGAAGTCATCTGGAGTAGCTTCTGTAAAGCGCTCAGGAAAGTTGCTCTTGTTAAAACATGCCCAATCCTTTCCCTGCTTGAGAGCTGCTAATCCCGACAAGGCTCTGCGCCGCTAATTCTAGTGAGGCTGAAACCTGCCGTTTGTTGTTGCCCTGTGTTGTTACAAGCAGCAGAGGCTGCGTGTTGGAGCACCGCCGCGACTCTTGCGGCGCTGCGAGTGCTGCATGCGAGATGAGTTTAAACAGTTGGGAAAACACTTCAAACCAATGTGAAATATCAGCATGCACGTCAGCGATTGGGTTTTCTGATGGCTTGGTAAACAGCCCTCAATGCGAGACCCCATTCTGCTGATGAGTCCATAGAAACTAAATCCACCACAGTGCCCAGCGCCGTTGGAGGGCTCGGAGGGAAACAATGGGCACGGATTACGATTAAGAGTCTTATTATTATCTCTTTCGTCCCAGGTTAAGACCACATAACACCTGCTGCTCCACTTGGAACACTTCTGCGTACATCATCATATTCCTTCAGATGGCAGGGCGCGGCTGCGGGCCGACCGCATGGGCGCGCAGTCACCTCGTGAATGAACGGACGGGAAAACGGAGTATTAAACGGGCTGCGGCCGACAGGCTCCTGCTGCTCCTCTGAGCGCGTTTACCTTACAGATCGGGGTGAGGGTGACGTGAAAACACCATTAGTCTCATGCAGCAACATGTCGGCACAAGTGAGAAGTGTCGGTGCCCGAAATGCAACGCTCAGGAATTCATGAGGAATAGAAACCGATGAAATTAGTCGCATCGAAACAGACGCACACAAAGTGAGCAAGTTATTGGAGGGCAGAGGGCAGGACTATACTGACCCATAATCCTGTAATCCAGGAGTTCCTAACGACTTCATCCTGAGCCCAAACCATTACTTTACCAACCAAATTACATTTTTCATTATTGGTTAAAACAACAAAAAAAGTGACTAAAACATTAAAGAACAAAGTAAAAACTTTGATTATTTGAGCTTCTGTGTAATAAAAGGAGAATATAGAGGAATTGCAACGAACCCAAAACCACACAAACACACATAGAAGCAAGTCATTGTACAATAAACCTTTAATAAATAGTTTGTCATTAGTTTCCCATATTTACATAATAACCACCATTGACTTACGTTGCCATATTCACTTCTTGGCTAATTTTAGGCACACAGAGAGGGGGGTTCAGGCCACAAACCACATTGTACTAAAAACAGGAGTGGCTAGCAGGTAAGTCTTGAGAAATATCGATTAATATTTGCACCAGACAACCAAACAGACCAAGAGGTGGCCGTCTCCATGAGCGAGAAATATATACATCTGCCGCACGCGCGGCGGATTTTTGTACATTTACAGTCGTCTGCTTGGAGGCTTGTATGGGTGCACGTGGGGCTGGTGCAGAATCTTTTTCCAATCGATGCAGGATCTGGGTTTATGCGTCGGGTGTTGGTCCGATGACGTGAAACTCAAATTTTTTAGTCCGAAAACCAATCAAGCCCGATGGCCTCCTGTGTCGTAACTCCCCCTCTGGAGTAATTAAAAAAAACTATGACAGGTCAAAACGCTGAGAGTAAAATGTGTGTCAACACGTGCAGCTTCACTTCGGACATTCAAGTGACTTCTGATCTAATGAGATAATCTGGGAACAAACCAACTGAATCCAACAAACAAATGGTGAAATGCTTGTTATTACTTAAGACTCAGACTGAAAACAGGCGGATGGACATTCATTAATTCACCACCGAGCAACAATGAGTCCTAAAGATGCCTGGATGAAGTTTTAAAAAGCTAAATATTAAAAAATAAAGCATTAAAAATGAAATCAGACACAGAAATTAAGACAAGAAAAAAAAAAAAAAACACCACAAAAAAAAAACAAAACAACTAGTATCCGAGTCACTTGAGTGTACAACCAAACACACACGGTACAAAAAAACAAACAAACAAAATTTGGCACAAAAATGTGACGAACATTTCAGTCCAGAGACATAACACACCGCATTAAACACACTGCTGGCTAAGCCAACTGCGCCAGTTACTGCTAACGCGGGATGAGCAGGTCCTACTGACGAGCAGTTTGAACATCACCACCTACTGGCAGGAGGAATAACTGCGGCAGTTACCGAGCTACAGAGTTGAGTCACTAACAGGCAAGAAAAATCAATCTGCCTGCTTTTTTGGACTTTTTAAACGCGCCATCAAAGACGGAACGTTATCTGCACGACTTGTTACTGTGTGCCATCAAAATAAGTGAATGATATTGATCATAATTTTCATCTTGGCTCATAAGCTGTTGGCTCTCTGGCTATATATTTTAAATTCTTCAGCAATTGCGTTTCGCAACTGAATTTTGTGCATAAGGCCTTCAGGAACAATGACAGAGATTCAGTGTAGCCGAAGCACCTTTTTCGGTTGTCGGTGGAAACGTGGTCACCTGCACATTCAACAGTAGCTTTGGCTACATTCATATGTAAAGCCTAATGCCCGAAAGGAAATAAACAGGGCGAACAAATACAAATTTGCAGCGACCAGACAGCTTATGTTTCTGGCCTGCAGAGGGCAACATGGCCACCTATAGCTGATGGTTTTTAATAATCAGCTCCGGAAAACACTGCAGGAGGAGTATCTTTTCTTGCCAGTAGGGGGTGAGACCGACACCGAGTTACTTCCCTTGCAAGCTGAGGGCGAGATCAACCCTTCAAGTTTTCTGGGCCTGCATGAGGCAGCGTCGCCTCTCAGTGTTTTTCGTGCCTGCAGAAAGGCAAAATTGCTCGTTATTGTCTTCGCCTATCGTTTCTCTTGTGTGTGTAGGGGGCCGGAGTTGGCTGCTTTAAAGTGGACCAGACTCCATCTGACTGCTTCTCTCTGTACAGCATCTTCCTCCTTTTGGACACGAGTCTCTGAACGGGTCCACCAGGTGCTTAATGTCAAAATAAAAGTGTTTATGAATAGAAAAAGAAAAAAAAGGAAGAAGCCTTGACCGTCTGTGAGAGAAGTGTGCTGTGCCTCCTACCGACTGAGTCATAAATGTCAGGGATTACAAATGAAACCGTTAAGAGTACTTATCCACCGCACTACATCACATCTAACCTTTGAAATTTTTCTACTGCTGCAGCACGACTGATATCGTGTTAATGATATTATTCTAAAGACTCTGTGTTGGCGCTCAGGGACAATGCCGACACGCTGATCGCGTCGCTCCAGAGGCTTTTCCAAATGAAAACCACAGTTCGGCAAGCCTTTAACCTTGATGGCGAGGGAAACTCGAAACAGGAAGGGCATGAATACAAAGGAATAAAAAGTGTGTAACTGCTCCGATGGGAGCGATAGCGCAAGATTACAGAGCCTTCTCAGACCTCGGTCTTCATACAGGTTACGTAATGTCTCTAAATAGAATTATCTTAAGTCACTTCAAGGCAACAATTGTTTCTTGAATAAAAACTCGAAGCACGACCAGCCTCCAGTTGGAACAGAGAAAAATATACAACCCGAACGGGACTACGGATCTAGAGAATGGCGAGTAAACATTGAAAAACGGTTTCGGCTAATAAAGTGGTCTCTTGACTTTGCACCTCTCTCGCCGAGAAGTGTGATATTTTAACAAAATGTGGTCCTAAACAAAGCTTCTTCTGTCACGTCTGCACTGGTCCTTTGCTGAGGGGTTAGGCAGCGTCTCTCCAACACCGGTTCGCGGCGGCCAGCTGACCAGACACCAGTTAGCGAGTGTGAGGGTGTCGCCCGAGCGCTCGACTGTTTCCGACACTCTTTCCGGACCACTAAAGAGGACTGACAAAAGAGGGATATCGAGAGCAACACAAGGGGATTTAGTGACATCATAGATGTACCCCACTCATACTCGCGACCAACATCACAGCGGGGGGAGAGGGTAAGCCGTCGTGTGCTCCACTCTGTTACAGCGTTAAAGAAACCAGCTCAACCACACACACACACACACACACACCTTTCCACTGCAGCCCGAAAATACTCCCACACACGCGCACACACACTCTCTCTCTTTCGCCAAACAAAAATGATCACACAAACACACACACTCTCTCACACTCTGTTCAGACAGGCTCTTTAGAGAGTTCTCACGATGGCCTGGTTCAAAACAACAGAAGAAAGAAAAGGGCTGCTGAAGAAGGAGTGCCCACTCTTTGTGCTGTGGACACCAACGCAGACACCAGCGCCTCCTTGTGGCACTCGCGGCATGTGCGCGTCCCCTGTCGTGAAATGTGTGCATCTGTCCATGAGTGCAGGGGCGTTCCTGGGTGGACTGAGGCAGGAGTCGGCCCCCCAAAACCTCTCCCCACCCGTTAGCTGAGGTTATACGCTGCTGTCCTCCAGCAGTGGCTCCTTGCCCTCTGCCCCGCTGCCCTGGGGGCTGTGAGAGTGGCTCTGTGCCCCATTGCTGTGCTTCTTGTAGGCGCCGGGCCTCATGCCGGGCCCCGTGTGCTCCGGGATGAACAGCGCCACCAGCAGGGAGAGCAGCACTGAGCATGCACCGAAGAGGAAGGGAGGCCCGGGGATGATGGTACTCTGCAGAGGAAAGAAAACGATACAGGAAGCAGACTGTGAAAAACAGGGTCCAAGTCTTGGGAATGCAACAGTTGTGGCAAGTGGTTCACTCCTCAGAGTAAGGCAGCCCAAACCATATGCACTCACCTCATCGGTGGGGTTCACCATGTTCATTTTGGCACCTTTCTCGGAGCTGTCCGTGTCGTTCAGCTCCACATGGAACAGGTAAAAGACGAAGCCGTAGAGCGCCGGACCCAAACCGTTACAGAGGCCCCGGATCCCGGTGATCATCCCTTGGACGACCCCTGAATCAAACCAAAACAGAGAGCCAAGTGGCTCGGTTATTTCCCCTCACAGGGAGCATTCTTGCCTTGCGCCCATCAAACAGTGGAGGATCTCACCTTGCTGGTCTGGGTCAGCATTGCGGGACACAATGGCGCTGATGGCGGGGAAAGTGATGCTAGACATGGCTGCAACGGCTCCAGCTGCCCACATCATCCTTGAACAGCAGGACACCAGAGTTAGTGATCCAATCAAAAGCAAACATCAAGCAGACAAATCTGTGAAAGTGAGTCAGACCCCATTAAAAGTACAAATGACAAAAACTTTAGCCAAAATATAATTTCAAAGGAAATTATTCTAAGCTGGCTTTATTTTGCTCAAGTAGAAAATGGAGCAACACTCTGTCGGGCCTGAGTAAAGGACTCTTCTTCCAAGACATCACAGGGCCAACATGACCTTTATTTAACTTGATTTCTGGGGTATTGACCAAAGCGGGGAGGAGCAGAGAGGAGACACGGGCTTGTTTTCTTTCACAATCAATAGATATTATGGTAGCGCTGCCTTCTTCAAGGTGACAGCAGGTGGACCCTCTGAAGCAGCTACAATCACAACCCAACACAAATAAAAACTGACTTGTGATATTTGTGTTTTTACTAAAAATTTTGTTTTTGTGTTCAGGCAAAAATAATCCCACACAAAAAACCATATGTCAAAAAATGCTTGGGCACTTTTTGGTATAAATACTGCAAAGGAACCCATTTAAATGCTTGACTACATATTAGTAGAATATCTGACTCGAGATGGTGCTAACTGAAGAATTGCGTCGCGGACCAAATTCTCCCATTAAAGAGGCCAAACACGAAAGGCAGGAAAGCCTATGATCTCATTTGTGTGAGCCTATGTTTCCCTCTAGTGGTCTGTTGAGGCAGTACAACAACAATGAAATTTGATACAATTTTGCACAATCAAAGATATTGGATTGACAAAAAACCCTGAAGTCTTGAGTAAATGAATTGAATTGAAATAGATACTTTTTGAATAACTGAATTTTGTTATATTTTTGCTGAACAACCACAGAAGCACTGCTTGGAGTGCAGTAACAAAAACATTCATAAAAGCTCCCTGAAACGACCTTCTTCCACTTGCAGAATTCAAAGACCTGAATTTGAGTCGAATCAAAACAGTAGGGATTGTTGTGCTTGCCTGTGCGATTGTGTTTATGTGGGAAGCAGGTGTTGAAGGAGCAGCTGCTTACCAGGGCTGAGAGCCGAAGCCGTACCAGGCCAGTTGGAGTATCTGGAAGCCGAGGCCGAGCAGGATAGTGTTCTTGTTCCCTATCGAGCGCATCAGGATCCCCAACACCACGGTCTGCACAATTCCATATATTCATTACATTAGATAGTTCTTCAAACACTACAAATCCCATTGATCATGTAGATATACACTTCAAATGATCACAACATTTAAATGCTGGTGTGGTTTTACCTGAGCGAGTATCGAGAGGATCCCCACTACAGCAATGAAGGCAGCCACCGTCTCGGAGGAGAAGCCAATGACCTGAGAGCCAGAGCGCATTTCACGTGACACAATCGCAACACAAAAGCACATATTCAATGAACAAAATAAACAACACAGGAAGTTGTTAGTTTGGGGTCTTATGTCACCACGTGCTTTCTACATTTTCAAAGAAAAAGACACGGTCTCCTGGTGTATTTAGGCCAAACAAGTCACTCTTTTGTCTGCTTTGATAAAAAGGTGAACGGGTGCAGTGTTGCTGGATGAGGGCGTGTATAATTTACAACAATGGACTGACACAGATATATGATAAAGCATTTTGGGCCCAAGCGGGACACAGCGAGGGAAGAGTAATGTCAGCCTGCTACTCTCTGGAGGTGGTAGCGGAACAGTCTGGGGCGGCATGCAACAGAGCTGCCCGACTGGTTCACCCAACACTGTGTACACAAAGCTCCCCATCCTCAGTCCAAGCAGTTTGTTAAAGAGGAGGAGTCCATCCATCCAACAGTTCCCATCCAAGCTGCCAGCTGCTTCCAGATGCTCGCTAGCTGAAGCTGACTGCGTAATATCACTCACAAACGCACTGGAGCATGTAGCCTGGATCACAAAGTCTTTAGCTTTACTTCTTCACGAGAAAACTCGCTGCACAGCAAACTTGCTCATCCAATCCTGAATTGATTTTATGTCCAGAGATTTCCAGTCGGCTCTATCAGTCTATATCTTACAAAACAAGCGACAGAACGCCAGACAAATGTTTCTTGTGTGCTTGGAATGTGATGGTTCGTGCGCGTCTGTTTTTCTGGTTGTCTGGCAGAAGGAAATGCAAAGCCTTACCTGTCTGAGATAGAGGAAGAAGCTGGAGTACTGGCCGGCCTCAGGGAGGTAGGAGAGGAACACTGTGATGCAGATGAGGAGCACCGTGGAGTCCTGGCCCACTTTACGCAGAGACTGGCCGAGAAAACAGCAACAAATGTCCAATTTGTTACAACATGACCAATAAAACTGAAGCATTTCTGCTTTCCTCAAAAGAAGTAAAGAACATAACTACTGCAAGCACACAGGTTTCATAGCGGTATGAAGAGGAGAATGAGAATATGACAGGGGTAAAATGGCTCCTTTAAGCAATCTACATTTGCGTAAACTTAGTAAACAATCCATATTCTAATACAAAGACATATTATAAGGGTAGAACATATCGAGCTGCTGACAACTTTAACCAATCAAAACACCCGTTAATTCACTATTCCATTTGCAGAACAGAAAATTGAGCAGTGACGATGTTACAATGCTGCACATTCTGTACTGAATTCAGCGTTAATGACCAACAACATTCAGAGACAAAACAACATCCAAAATCAAATAAAAACACAGAGTTAAACAGCTTTTCCACACAAAGAAACAAATCCGCCCTGCAGCTTGAGCATTTTTCACTCAGAAGAATTCATTTGTTACAATTCAGGCTTCTGGCTATGTGTCATTGTGTTGCCATGCACTGTTCAATGACTAATGTATAAAATCTATTATTTTCAGGCTGGAACAATTTGCTTGCAATCGGCTCTCTCCGACAAAGCCTGACCAAATGTGTTACCAGCTTCAGGCTCTTTAGGAGAGAAGGAGGCACTGAAAGCTGATAAATAACATTTGATAAGTTGGAAAGGGTGCCGGGAAAATGACTGACAACTAATGTATTGTGTTACTCACAGCAAAGGGGTCGGCCTGCTCCCACGAGATGGGCGCCCCCCATGATGCTGGCCTCATCTTCTCTGGCAGCGACTCCGGCACGGCCACCAGGATGAAGCAGATGTCGAGCAGAGCGATGGCGGTGGCCAAGATCACCACCAAGGTGTCGCCATAGGCCACCGACAGGTAGGCTCCAATGGCCGGGCTGGTGACCAGGCTGGCTGCGAATGTAGCCGATACCTGTCGAGTGGAAGAAGAGCGGTTAAACTGAGCCCAAGATAAATCCGCTGATGGTTTGTTTTTGAAAAGTTTCAAACCATCTCCTCACCAAGCCATATGCTGTGCTCCTTTCATGCTCTTGCGTGATGTCGGCCACGTAGGCAAAAATCACGGAGAAGGTGACAGCAAAGACGCCGGACATGGAGATGACTGCAAAGTACCACCTGCAAAAAAAGACACCAGTTCACCTTGTGAGGACAAAGGAAGTCAAATGCATAAAGCACTGGCCTGTTACACCATCTGTCTAAACTTCAAGTTCATTGTCGGTACATTTTCAGCTGTAGCAAAACTATTGGAGTGGAAGCTGTTTCAGCCAGCATAGAATAAAAAGACTTGACCTTCTAACCTAAACAAGCCCAAATATTTATGCAGTGTTGGGACACCCACCATGGGCTGATCTTCATCAGTGGTATGGGTGCACACGTGAAGAAGACCGTTAGCAGCAAGAAGGATTTCCGCCCCCATACGTCCGACAACGCCCCGATCAGAGGAGCACTCAGAAATGATAGTAAGCCCTGGAGAGGAATTAGAAAGGGGGGAAGAACAGAGCATGTGTCATTGAAGTGTTGCATGTGTTGAACAGTACATGAAGACAAACACATATTTTTGACTGGAGTTCAGCAAACAAGAACCCAGTGCCTAAATAAGGAGACATTGAACTATTGCAAATGGTTCAACTGTTTACTAAAAATCAGGTGTTTTTCTCAATAGCGACACTATTGCCAAACGTAATTGCCTTTTTTGTTTACAACTCTACTTTCCATGCTGTCATTGTTTAAAAAACCAACCTACGATGTCAACCGTCAAGAATAATAATTTTAGCCGACGCTGGACACGGTTGTCACCTGCTTCAGATAAAAGCACGAAACTGGAGACAAGAAACAACAATGGAGCTTAAAAAGCCAGCTGGTGTATGTGACAGACTGAATAGTGAGGTGAGAAATGAGATCATGATGAAAAAGTTTCTGTTGTGAAAACAGAAGAGAGCCAAAATGACGGTTTGTTTCCCTTGATTCTGCATACAAACTAAGTTGGTTGTAGGTTTTTATCCTTGACCAAACAAGGATTGGTCAGTTGTCTCTGGTTATCTGAGTGAAGCCTTGAGCAAAGACACTTCACCTACCAAAAGGATGAAGAACTCCAAACTCATGAACACAAAACTGAAACCTGCGTTCTCCAGTCCTAAAAGTCTAAGTTGCAACGTTTGGTATGTTGACTTTCGAGAAAATCTTCCGAAAAACTTCTTTCCGGGTATTTTTTTATGCCACTCCGCCACCTCTGACCCAAATCTCTTGTGTGATCTCAGTTTGAAGCTTTCAACCTGTAATGTACAAGAGCTGAGCTGTTCTTTTGCCATCTGGGGGAACCTGCTAAGATTGCAGTTTCGCCACAGGTGTTAATGCAGGAGTTAAAGAGCAGGGCGTCACTGAACGAGAACATACACAGTCGGCAGCTCTTCCATAGGTAAATAAAAGGAAGACATCGGGTGATCTTTCGTGGCTTCATGTGACGAGACGGATACATGTTTGTGTGAAGCCTCGAAGGCGACACAACTTGTAAAGACAGAGGCTAAAAGATACGTTTCACTTCTCAACCTCCATATTAGAAGTTAACAAGACTGAAAAGGCAGGTGCATTTGTTATATTGTCTTACCTTCACACCATGAATGAGTCCATTCATCAGGAATGTGTGTTGGGGGAATGTCTGGTGTAACACCTGGAGAGAGACCAAACATAAAGTTAGATGAAAACAATCCATCCTCACAGTCAGCACACTGCAAGTAATGATAAACAGCCAGCTGTGGACTTGTAGAGCTGCAGCTCGTGAGCAAAACAAAAGTGAACACAAGTGTAATCATCATGAAAAATTAAGCGAAAACAGACACATTCAGTCCTTGAAAGGACAAACTGTCACACATAGCCTGAAAAACACACGCGCACAAAATGGCAAAACTAGATCACAATAAAACTCCACAAGGGTACCTAATTAAGTGGCCATTTCCCAAGAGATAACAACATCAATTGCTGCACCTCTGAGAGCAGATACATTACCACCCAGCCCCTCTAGAGTACTGCTTTCCTCCGGTACCAATTAAGAACGCAAATTAAACAAAATTTATACAGAATTATACTGCATTATTTGTCATATCGTTGAAACAAAAGCATGTAAAACATTTAAAATATACTTTCTATTCACTATTGTCTTCATCCCAAAGCGTTCCCCTCTTGGAGAAATCTCCTTGAGGTCAGCTCTGCCAAAACCATCAACAACATTGTCTGGCATCATTATCGTACGGTTGTTCAACTTTGCTGGCTGGAAGTGTGCTCAGGTTTCCTGCTCAGCCTTTTGCTTACTGAAGGGTCACTGATGGTTGTCATTCCTCATGTGGGTGCCAAACTCTTGTGAAACTACAAATGCACATCAGTGATAAAAATTGCAGGCAGCTTTTCGTTTGTTTGTTTGTTTGTTTGGGGACGACAAGAAAAAAAAACACAAACTTGGCAGAAGTTATACTTGATACAATTCATATAAAGCTTGTTTACAATTGAATTTAAAACAAATCCAGGTTTTTTTTATCAAGAGCAAATGAAACAGAAAAGCACTTGTATTTTTTCAGCTGCTGTCATACAGAGGAACAGCTAACTAGTCCCAAATATTAACCTCCAGAGCACATGTGGCATTCTTTTAACAACATCTTAATGGGAATGACGAAGAGCAATAGATTCACGGGGTGTTCAGGCAGTAAACATCCACACTGAGGACAAAGTCCATGGCAGGAACATGTCATTGACTCTGGTGAGGAGAGTCTCTGGTTCAGTTTCAACATGCCAAGCGCGACTGCCTCTGAACAACAAGAATCTGGTTGCTTTTTGGGGCAGCAGAGGGAAGAGCCGAGAATCCCCCTGCTTCCTCCGGGAGTCGCTTCCCCAACACACGCGTGGACTGTGAATGCTCAGGAAAGGTTGTTGCTGCTGGATACTAATGAAGCAGCGCTCTCATTGAAAACAGTAAAGCAGCCCCCCCATCTCATCTCGAGACGGCCTCTGATTAGTCCAAAATGCAAATCCTACCTCCGCCCAGGGACCGCGGGGGCAACAAACCCACCAGTAATTAATGCTCGCCGGTCGCGGGCACAGCCACCTCTTCAAAACAGGAGGCTGCTGAGAGTTGCATAAGCCAGTCTGGCTCACATCATGTGGCGCACAGATGTTTACACATCATTTGTTTGAGATAGCAGTAATTTATGTTGGAGGGGAAAAATATGGAAAAAAGGGAAGAGGAACAGAGTCGGGAACGAAAGCTAATATTAGACGTCATATTTTTGAACAACAAATGGGTTGCGTTTGGTTCTTCCTCCTGGTGGCAACGTTTTGTACACATGAACCCTCTCAAAACATGCAGCACTTAACCAAATGCATTAACCATATTCGATTGCACTGATGCCTGCACGTGAGGTCAAGTTGTGGTGTTGCGGAAAGCGTCTAGTCTGTGGGCCCACAACACACTTTGGTGACCCCACAAAGCCCCCAGTTTCATGGGCTTGGGTGTATATTTCTCAATTCATTTGCGCCTGGTTAAACATCTGCCAACACACAAACACAAGGCAGCTCCTCTTGATGTACTGTGTGTTCAATGGTTGTGTCTGTGCTTACCGAGAGCATCGGGGTGGTGAGGAGACCCCATGCAAAAAACTCCAGGAAGATGACCACCACAGCATGGTAAACGCTGGGCTCGCCGATTCCCTGAGGCTGGAGAGAGAAGCACAGATAGAAAAAAAAAAAAAGCTGTTAGGGGATGAATGAGCAAAGATCTCTGCGTGCATGTGAGCTCCTGTTAACAGATCAAACCTTAAGCTGGAATCTATTTCAAGCCAGCATTTCACTAATGATGTAAAGAAATCTGCCTGAGGCAGTGAGAAAATCACACGGAAGTTCCCGTCAAACTGAAACCCTCACTGTTATTCTTAAGAATTAGTGCAGACTCAGGCCTATTTCAGAGTGAAAAGGAAGTCAAAGTGGGCCCTACACAGTGTTTCAAACCTGCCGTTTCCGGCAGACAATCACATTTAAGCAGAACTCTCAGGAAATTGGTGAAACTTACAAAAAGCCTCAACACACATGTATCACTGTCACAAGAAGCTTTTGGTGTTACTCCACACAGCTTTCAACCCTTTAAATCAAGAATATTTGGTAAGGAGATTTCTCCAAATTATACACAGCTTTAGGGTTCGCAGCACGCTTGAACCAATCCCACCTGACATTGGCCAGAGGCAACTTGCACCATGGAACACAATCACATATTCATGCTTACTGTGTAGTAAAGCCATAAATTCAATTTATCAGTATGGGATTTTTTCTTAGGATTGTGAGAGTAGGCCAAAAACAATGTGGAAAAAAAGTCTTCAGAGGAAGGCCTCAAAGGATGCAAACCAAGAACTCACTGAGGCAAGAATGATAATTATTACGTCGCCATGTTTTTTGGGACAGCATGAAATTTTTATACCATAGGACTTTTCTTTAGACTATACCACAATGAAATGAGGGTAATTCTGAGCAGTATTCTCAACAGGAAACGCAAATAGGTGGGATAAATGTGGCAAGCGTTAAGTGGGCTACTCAAAGAAACCTAGTTTACTGGGTCATTTAGTTTATCATTCCTTTCCACACACAGAGGTAAAAGTGTCACAGAAAAAGAACCAACAGGTCTTATTGTTGTGGACATGCATTGCCACCTTCTCTGTGTCATGTAAGAAAAAAAAAAAAAAACAGAACCCGTCACTCCAAAAAAGGAGGAACAATGTGAAGACCGTAACTACTTCCGTCGTGAAAAACCAGCCAGCTCTGCCTTTAAGAGCATGCATCGTCACTGACAAGTGAGCATTTAAAGCCATTACTTCCTATGGCTGGATGTTGAGAGTGAAACATTAATGGCTGAGTGGTCAGAATGAGCTGTGGTACCAGTGAAGCAGTAAAACAGCATGAGCTGAGAGCAGAGCCACGTGATAGTGTCAGTCCTAAATTTGTTTACAACCTAAACTAAACAGTATTGAGCCTTTTTGTTAGCCTCATATGTGCTGCCAGCGTGTTTGGCATTTTTGCCCAAATGATTACATAACCACCTCTGATGCCTCACAGCATTTATTACAATCGCTCTATGGTCACTCTTTGCCAGGAGCCTAATTTTGGACGATCATCACTTCCATTATCTACTCTACGAAAATAACCAGAATCCCTGCCATAATAAAGATGCGAGCTTTGATCAGACAACTGAGGAAGTGGCATCACCTCCTATTCAGGATGATGATGTTACATTACTAAAGAGGCTGCATAACAAGCTAATAACATATTGAGAGGCTATTAATGTGCCACAAACAGGGCCCTGACAGATTTACAAATGCAGCTCAAGTGACCCTGAACTATTACGTAGTTATGCTGCTGGTCCAGGCTGCAGGGGGACCTCCCATGATGCACTGAGCGCCTCG
This sequence comes from Malacoctenus gilli, assembly GCA_032164315.1. Taxonomy (NCBI): domain Eukaryota; kingdom Metazoa; phylum Chordata; class Actinopteri; order Blenniiformes; family Labrisomidae; genus Malacoctenus; species Malacoctenus gilli. The sequence goes on from JASSRZ010000042.1 coordinate 7,413,829, forward strand.
CCTTCTCTCGCTGAGCAGTTACTCTCCATAATATACTGCATGTCATTAAAATTGAGTTCCTTCTCCACTACAGTTTCCGCTTCTCCCTCTGTGTATCAGTCTAGCTTTGCTGGTGTGCGGTTATTGGCTCCAAACAAACAGTGTTTTTGTTCATTTCACAGTAGGCAGCATCTGAGGAGTTATCTTCAAGCTTCAGAACACTTTAAACCGTTTGATTTCAGAAGGATTTTTTGTTTCCAACCAAACTGTTGCCAAGCTCTAAACCATGTGATACATGTTATGTTGTAGTTGGCTGAAATAAGTTTATTGTAAGGGTTAAGTTTTACAGGATATGATGGAGAATTTCTTTCCCATGAGTTGTGCCAAGAACTGTGTTCCTGCTTTCAACAAAACAGGTACTAGTGAGTAGCCGAATTGTTCATACACTTTATCCCATAACGCAGGAGGCTTGAACACTTTACCAATCCAGCACAACGTCTACAACTCACAGGTGATCTGGCATTTTAATTAACTCCCTTATCGCAAGACAGCCTGAACAGGATGTGTGCCAGCAATATACAGTCCTGTGCTGTTGTACAAGTTCATATTAAATAGTTGGAAAAGAACCGGAGTCAAATCTCAAGTATACATGAATATTGGTAATCACACTGCTCTGCTGTACACCTCCTACAAATTCGCAATGCTCCCTTGAATATATTGCTCAAAACGTTTTGGGAAAGTAATGCTCAGTCACAAATAGGCAACCTGAAACAACACGATAAAAAAGAGGACAGTTGATCTTGTAGCGACAGCAGGTACTGTCAATGTTTTCATTCGTCTGAAGAGCGCTAGCTTGATTTAAAACAACCAGAACCCGCTGTCCAAAACACTTTCATAGTTTAACCACAAAACAGACATGTAATGAGTGTATGGTAGAAACAAAAAACCCTCAGCGCTTCTCCTATCTCACCCAAAGACATAAAAAGTAAGTGAATACTCGCTATTTGTTACCAGAAAGTAAGTACAAATAAACCCAATCAAACACATGCTAGGGAGCTAGGTATTAGCTGAGTGATGTACAGTCAGTAGCGGTGAACACTATATTTGAACTAACTTGAGACGAGTCTTGTGCTCAATCGTATCTAATTGTGATACATTTTAGGCAAGTGGGTCACCTCAGGAATACAGTTGACTATGTAAAAACAAAGCGAGCGCTGACATTAGCCGGCTAGCGTTACCTGGGCTGACGTGTAAACGACTAGGCCAGCGCTAGTTCACAGTTAGCCGTGTTAGCCACTTAGCCCGGCGGCCCCAACGAGCGTAACGGTCAACATTAGCTGCGCTGGCAAACCATCGATGTCTGACAGCCAGCATGAAACGCCACATCAAACCGCTGTGTTTCCCCCCAACCAGCAAGACTACTCACAAACACCAGTGTCCTAGAGCTAGTTCAGTCCCCTGGTAAGCCAAGTTAACGAAGGAAAATAAATATTTAACTCACACTTCCTCCATCTTTTATTATAATTTTCTTTGCAAGAAGAATGCTGCGGTTCAGCCGCTTTTTCTTCTTTTTCTCCCCCGTCATTGTTAACTTATGTCCATTCTTGATGTCAGAGGGTCATCGTTGCGCCTATCCAGAGGAAAATGATAAACTACTCTCGGCTCTTGAGATCATCACACTTCGGCAGTAGGTTCCAGTCAGCTAGCAGTGAGCTAACTAAATGATGATTTCTCATCCCCACCTCACTTCAGCCTGTCTTCCTGGACTACATTCGGTTCCGCCCTTTCAGTAAAACGCGGTACTGCAATTGGCTGTTGGGTATAAGAACGTAAACAAAACTACTCATTTGATTGGCTACGGAAACCTTGTGCTATCGACTCTTAGATGGTGGTTGGTGTAAATCATATAGCGGGTAACAAAGAGGAAATTCCTTATAAGGAGGCTAGATTTGTTTATCAAGTAAGTGTACATGATGTTCGCTTTTTTTCCCACAAGGTCAACATTACTTTCGATGTGACTTTTGTGTCTATCGGTTCACGCCAACACACTTTTGCCATCCAAAACTTTATAAAAGATTTTTTTCACGTCATGCATTTTACACACATACTATCCTTTCACTTGAATGCAAGTAGGGGTGAACAGTACCAATGTTGTTGACACCAGAAGCCTTATTAGTTAAATGGCGCTGGTGTTTAAAGCATTGTTTCCTAAAGAATGGATTGCAGACTTACAGGTGTGTCACACGAGATATCAATTGGATGTCCAAGTAAAAGTCAGTAGTTATTATCTTGTCTTTTAAAATTGTAGCTCCTCAACCCACAGAAGGAATCCCTCGAGTGCATCCTGGGTCAACTACACAGCTTCCTCCCAGTTGGCCGTTCCTGGTACGCCTCAAGCACGCATGCACCTGTAAATTTTTCATTTATTTCAGTGAGTGACATAAGTCACAACTGGAGCCATTTGGCACAATTCACATCATTCATACCCCTTACAAAAAAAAAACAGGCATGCAAAAAAAAAAAAAAGAAACAGCCATACAGACAGAGGTTCACTTGGTAAACATGCACATGCGTGCAAGAACAAAAACAGTCAGTCAATCTAAAAGGCAGCAGTTCCTTTCCAGGCCCACTGACACAGTGATCAGTCACAGTAGAAGAAGAAAAATCTAAATAGCTTCAGATGAACTACGAGTCCAACCTAAAGCCTCACTCTGTACAATGAAGAGTCACCCTTATGTACAAGAACAGAATGACTCTGGAAGAATGATGGTGTGTTGTGTTTCTGTTTGTTTTTTCCCCTGTGACAGGCACAACAAACTCATCAGTATTAGTTGAAGACACAGTATTGTGAAGGACACACATGTGTGCAGGAACTTATACCAACTTGTTATTTCTCCAAAGTTTGTCCCACAAAACAGGTCCAAACCAACTGTCGTTTATGAAACATGCGCTGTACAGCTCAGAAGTATGATTAACAACAACAAAAATCACACACAGTGTATTTGTAGAAAGACGATGATGCATTCTCAACATCTGGCATAAAAAGCCAGACGTCTGCATATTGTCCGGTTAAATACATCTTCACTCTCAGCACTTTGTTTCCATAGCAGCACTGACAAATGGAGAAGTCTATACAACAAAGTGCACTTTTGCTTCAAACAACAAATACTTGGGATTATTAGGATTATTACGACACGCACAGTCATTCTCAGCTTAGATCCTCATCGTCGTCGATGTACGGGATGTCCAGATTGTCGAAGCTCCCGTTCGAAGTCGTCTTGTCTGTGGAGGTGGTGTCCTTGCTGGGCAGGAAGCGCATGGGTGGGGTGACATCTGTGTTTTGTTGCTGCTCGTCTGTCTGAATGACCCGACTTCTGACTCTCTGCGCCAGGTCGGGAGGTTTGAACGGGCAGACGGGCCTCTGGGTTCTCAACTGCTCGGCAACCCTACCTGCAGAGATGCAAACACCTGATAAGTGAACCTATCTGATGTGAGCATTCCAGGACACATAACAAGAGTTTATGAATACAACCAGGGTGACACAAGGGCACGAAGTTAATAGCATCCTTGCTTTTTAGTCCAGCATGTTTTTAACTAACTAGTATCATGGTGACTCCTCCAAGCTTATCTGTAAACTACAGCTCTGAGCAGCTGCTACAGTTAACCACAGTTAAGAGTTAAAGCAACATTCATTTTAAAATGAAAGTAGCAACTTAACAAAAGTTGACAGGCAGTATAAAAACCCTGCATTATTCAGTTCACACTGAACACTCACGTATGAGGTTTCGGTGGCTCGTCTGCACTCATTAAGACACTGCGATATCCGCCGACGAGTTCGTCTTTTTAAATCCCAAAGAAGGTGAGAGTGCATTACCTCCTTACTGACCTTCCGAGTCCAGGCTCCCCAGCCGATCCTCCAGGCTGTCGGTGCTCATTGATGAGGACGAATCCAGGTTGTCGTTGTCCGAGTGCTCCTGCTCCAGCTCCTGCAGCCTGCAGGCCAAGTCCACCCTGCAAACGACAATAACACGCATTGATATTCAAACGTGCCTTCAGGTGCTGGTGAAGCTGAAGTGAAATTTAAACTCTTGCTGCTGACTTTTCTTGCTTGATCGATTTGATCCTTTCAATGAGGGTCCGTTCATCCGTTTCGTCCGGCATTCGCTGGGGAACGTTCAGCTCACAAGGCTTTTCAACCACCTGCAAAGGGAACACAGCACCGTTAGCTCCAGCGAGTCTTCGCTTCAAACATCTTATGGTGCAATTCTGTGAGTTAAAGTTAACGTCTGACACTTGTGCTACTGGAAGACTTAAAAGTCTTCTTATTATGTGCTGACAGTGCTTCATCAGGATGGGACTGACTCTGAGACGATGCCAGCTCTTTGTTTTCTCACCGTGTTTTGTCTCTTCAGTTTGAGCTGATTCACAGCTAGGGCTTCTGCATACTCCAGCTCCTGGATGTTCTGCATCTTTTCGTTGTAGCGCCTCATCTGCTCTGAGATCAGGATCTCCACACAGCTGGAAACACGACACAGACGTGCAGGTTTTTATAAGGGTTTGCTCAAAATGCCTCAAAAGTGAAACAAAACCTCCTTAAAGCATGTAGACCAACATAACGATGACTCACCGGGTGGTCTTGGACACGTCCCTCATGCCGACGAAGGGGTCGTCAGAATCAGGCGAGCGCAGGACGCAGGGGGCAAATACGATGGCAAGAGAGCTGGATGACATCTTGTTGTGGTCTTCTTCCTTCGCAACCCTGAAAGACGCAAAAGTCATATTCTGGCACAATTTTTAGGAGGGGATAACCTGAAAAACAACAGAAAAAAACAGTTTCCTACCTGACAAGGTGAAAAATAAGCCGCTCCAAAGTGTTGTAATTAGCAGGGGGAAGTTCATCCACCTTTTGGTACACGGCTCTTATTCTCTCATTTTTCTCTGGCAGCTCTGAGGGTGAACGAGTACGAGCACACAATGTTATCACACACGTCACTCTGGAAGATCACACAAGAGATTTGTTCAATTCTAATGGATTTGTAATTGCAAATAGCATTTGAGGGCGTGAGTTTGGTTCTCGTGGTACAAAATTCAACGGAAATGAAAGTGGTCAGAGTTGTATCTCGAACATTGGAAGATTTCCCCTCTTACGAGTCGTGAGAATCTAAGTGACGAGAGCAGAGTGAAGCTTGATTCACACTTTGATCCCTTTCACTTCCTGTCGGTGTACCGAAATGGCGTCCAGTAAACCTGAATTTCCTCTTCAGTGTGCGCTGAGTTGCCATGCCAAGTTGCCATGAGTGAAGGCGTGCTTGTCCTTTCCAATTTGTGGAAGTTCTTACCCACAGCATGCAGGAAGTCATTGTAGAGTGAAAAAGTCATGAGGGGGTCGGGCAGCTCTCTGAGCCAGCGTTTCACGAGGCCTGTGATGGTGTGGATGGGATAGTTGTCTAAACTTGCAGCTTCAGGATCTGATGGCACAAGAAGAAAAACAGAGATGGAACAAATGTAACTGTGAGCTGAGCTAGACTGTAGATGACAGGATGTATTGAGGGCACTGTATTTTCGGAGCGATTTCTCACCAGTTTCCAAGATCTGGTGGAGCTCTCTCGCCCTGCAGGTTGAACCTGACTTGCGGTAAATGCCCTCGGTGTAGAGGCCGTTTATCTCCACGTGCATTAGCAGGAGCTCCACCACTTTAGGCACGGGGTTGGCATTGCTGGTGAGGACGCACACCTGCACACCAAAGTGAAGGGAGCCTGGTATTTGGTCGTCCTGTCAGAGGAAATATGTGAACACAAAAGGAATCCGTCAGTAACGAATGGCAATTGTTTTGGGGTTACATTTTCCACCAGAGTCCACCTTCTCTTACCTGCCGAGCGCACCGTGTTGAACAGTCCGTGATGATTTTGTTCAGGCATTTCTTATGACAAATTAACTTGCAAGCTAAAATCATAAAGCAGAGGAGGGAAGTTTAATCTAATTATATCAGTAAGAATACTGGTGGAGCATCTTGTAGATTGCTGTACTTACCACTGCACATGTAGGCCTTTTCCATCCCCCAGATGTAAGATCCACACAAGTCACATGACTGCATGATGTTCACCTGGTAGGTGCTGAACAGGTGATCAAGGGGATTGTCCGGCTGTGGAGACATTCAATGAACACCTGAGGATTATCGACATGAACCAATGAAGGAGAAACCAAACAAGGATCTTTCACTTACACATTTCTCTTTTTTCCTCCTCTTCTTTGTTGCCTTCTCGGCCTGCGAGGAACCAACAGGTGAGACGGATGAATGAATGAGGAGGCTTCTGCTATGTCACAGTGCAGTTTAGTGAGAGCGTCACCACTCACCTTGGCCGGCATCAACTTGGCTCGCTTCTTCTGGCGCCTGATGAAGCCGTCCAGCACGGACTCGAACAGGTGAACCACCAGCGACACCTCCGTCTTCTCCTTGGGTCCAGCTAAGGAGTTCACTTTGTTATGGTAGCCCTTCATCAGGTCCTTGTAGGCAATCTGAGGCTTCTGTAGGTCAGGAAAGAATTTCTCTACTCGCTGTTTTGACTCCAACAACTCTCAGCGTTATGTGTTGGCATGAGGAAACTCGACGTACCTGGACAGCGTACATGCCTTTGATGTTCTCCCTAAAGTGCATGGTGGCCGTGAGGAAGATGCTCTCAGTGGGCGACAGCTCTTTAATTCTCGCTTGCAGTTCATTAACCTAAATTTGAAAGCAGCAAACCCACAATGAATGAATGATGCTTATTCAGTCAGCTCAGGAGTCATACAAGCCACTGCTGAGCCCCACGTTTGCCCCCCTTCAGCGAAGACCTCACCTGATTACCGAGAAACTCGTCCAGGTTTCGCAGCTCTTTGGGGTCGTTGATCTCTTGGTCCAGAAACGAGTCCCACTGCAGCGCCCGTGTGGCCCGACTGATGCGGCGGGTGGGGTTACTTTTGGGCCTCTCGGTGGTCTGGTGGTAAGAAGTTGTAGGCAAACTGCTCAAGGTGACTGTGGAAACAGAGAGACACGAAAACACAATGGTCACATTAAGACACACAAAGTCTGAACTTCTCTGTTCATACGTTCACTTGCATCCAGTCAGTCGTCGAGCTGAGTTTGCTGCTCAACTTATCGGTCATGTCAGAGCCAAACATTTAAATTTTTCAAGTTACAACTTGAGTGAGTACAATCTGAATTTATTCAAACAATCTGAGCATTTACAACAGGAGTAATAAACTTTTAATACATTCATATACCTTTGACTGAACCTCTTCTGAACAGCTTCTCATTTTACATTTCCTGTTAAACCTGCACCACTGTGTGGTGCATTAACTCTTTAAGCCAGACTACATTTGTCCCCGTTTGTCAAGCTGAAGCATCAGCACGACTCGTTGCAACAGATCAGGAATCCAACTTTTGCGTTACCAGTTTTGTCTGAAGGAGACTCTTGGCTTGGATTGTGTTTGGCAGGCCTTCTCCTCAGGAACTTAGTGAGGAACCAAACCCTGCAGAAAAATGCACTCGTATCAACTCTTGTGTGCTAATGCTTTGAATGACTGACTGAGTTATACTCTCATTCTGGGAGCAGCGCTTCACCTCTCTGGGGTTGTGAGCTGTGATTGGTTGGACTCGTGCTGGCTCGAATCCTCCTCGGGGGTTCTCGCGGGGAGGCTGAACCTCGCGCCGTCAGGACTTTCTTCTGGTAACTAAAACACCAATCAGACATTAATTCAAGAGTGGAACTTTGAACAACCCTCCCCAAAACATAGATTAAAAAAAAAGTTCGCATAAAAAATCAAACATGTTGCAATGATGCCCCAATTGACCGTTAGCCGTATTTTCTACACCATGTTCCCCTGCAGCAGCTGCCCCCAATCAGAAAGTTTCCCACAGCTCCTCCACCAGCAAACCACCTCCCACCAATGTGATGTAACAGCAGCACACCAACGCCCGTCCCCCACATTGTCTTCTTTGACATGCACAGCTGCACCTCTACCAGTTTAACTTTGACCTAAACAAACCACATGTAAACACCAAGCAACACTTTGTCCCAATTGTTAAGAGGTATGTGCACATACACGTTGGTAGCTTTTAGTAGGCAAATTCACAGACATATTTCCCATCTTTATCAGCATTAAGAGTTTGGCAAAAAAGTATCAAAGAAGTCTCCAGACACACTTGAGGTGTTGCGGGGATATTTCCGTCAGAACTAACCTCCATGTGGCTGAGTACTACACTTCAAACAATGTAAATATCAGCATGTATTTCTTGTATTTTTCTTTTTTGAAAACCCTTATTCCATTGGATGTTTTATTCCACTTAAAGCTTGTTTTACTAAAGCTTAATTCAAAAGTGCCATTTTCGAGTGGATGCACGATTCCAATAAGGATCATTAATAAAGCAAAAAAAGCGACATTTCTTCGCTGAAATGTGGTTAAATGTTGATTAACATAATCCAAAAAGCGGAAATAAGGCGGCGGCCTAAAAATGTTGAAGGCGCCATGAACTCAGACATGTATGGACCAGTCTAGTCTGCACCTGCTGTTCATTTGGGGGAAATGTCAAAATATAAATACATATATATGGAGAAATGAGCTTTGGAAATGTTCACGCTACTGTTTTTCCTTCTTGAAAGCAGCCACTCATGTTCTCCTCATCCTGGTCTGCGCAGCAGAAAGCAGAAGTCCCGGGACAATGCAAACCATCCAAACCTGTCAGGTCGGGACGTTTACACATGCACGTGGCCTGCATGCAGAGGAGGCTCGCGGGCGGTCGGGGCGTCCCTTCGGTCAGTACCTTGACCTGGGATTTGAGGGAACGGACGTCCGTGCTACTGGCCGAGCTCTTCAGGATGGGGGCGTAGGGGCTCATGGGGGGCAGCGGAAAGCTCCAGTACTCGCTCTCCTTTTTGGAGCCCGCAAAGTTAACCACCAAACCGCTGCGGGCGTAGGCAAAGCGCCGCTTGCGTTTGTTCTGCTTGCGATATTGCACTTTGACCTGATTGGGCCGGGAAAAAGGTGATGAGGCTTCAGGAGGCGTCTGATGTTCAAGGAGCCTCCGTTCATGTGTTCACGAACACAACACAAGCGACAACACGGCGACACACCAATACTGACAACTCCAGAAGCAGCACAGATGAGGATACAGAAGAGATTCCTCACAGATATGTTACGATTATGCTTTCAGAGAGGTTACCTCTGCAGTGAAAGGTGACGAGTCCGAGCCTGAAGAGCTGACCCTGGACAGTTCATCAGCAGACATGGACTTTCCTTTGCGGCTGTTTGACAGAAAATTGTGAGCTGTGAGGAGGACGAGTGCAGGACTCAAGCAAGATGTTGTAAAAGTAACTTACAGGTACTGATCTTTCTTGTTTTCTACCCGCCGCAGGACTTCGGGACTCGACTCGTCCGTGGGTTCCCCATCGCTCTTCCTTTCCTTCCACCTCACGGCCTTCTCCTTGATGCCCCCCATATCCTTGTAGCGCTGAAGTGAGCTGGCCTTCGGGGGGCTGTCAGGGTCGCTGCTGCTGACATGGGTGTCGAGCGGGAGGGAGAGTGGCCTGTTGAGGGGAGGGGGAGACCCCCTGCCTTGGCGTTTCTCCCTGCTGTGCGCCCGCTGTCCTGACGGGCTGCCGTCATTGTCAGGCTGCTGCTGCTGCGGCCTCCTGTTGGGGCTGAGCTCCACTTGGTTCTGCCTCTTCAACTCTTTTCTTCCAAAGCTGGGATATAAAAAAATTAGATGGTTACACGAGCTCGAAGCTAAGACAGAAAAATGTTCTGTAACATGAAAAGAAGATTCTCTTCGATGGAACATTTGGCCACCAGAGGGCAGTAGAATTCCTAATTCATTGCAACGTCACTTGCTATCTCGCCCATACTGTGAAGATTAGAAACTATATTAGAGCCCCGCCCACATTGGCTTATCACTCGAGAAACCTCAACAATGGACGTTCACATGATAAAGACAAAGTACAACACCAGGAACAGAATAGAGACTACCTCATTTAAACAATCAGCCAGTTCCTATTGCTGTTTTCAAGCATTTGTTTCAATTTTATTTCTGATCATTTTGGGCTACAAATAGAAAAATAAGGAAAACCTTGAGAAGACAAGTTTATATTCAACAGACTCTAGGTGAAAAATTAGAATTAGCCATAATTATGACATAGAAATCGCAGAATGACGTTTTTACACAATTAGTTTCACTTTACATCCCAACGAATCCAACAAGTGTGGGACGAACAACAGTCATGTACAGCAAGCCCACCTTGCTCGTCCCGGTCGGGTTTGGGACCCTTCTTCACCTTCCAACCCCACCGGCCGCTGCGGCCTCTTCAAGGAACTCCTCCACGCCGTTTGGATCACCATCGCTGCGCGGTTTTGTTTTTCATAAAACTCTCGCCAACACCTCTGAAACAGCAAGAAAAACTTTCTAGTCACTGCTCCGGTTAACAACTGTGGTTTACTTAAAAGAAAATATACTATAAGTGAATTCTTCCGACACTTGTGATGAGAGGAACATTACGGTCTCAACTGTCCGCACCTGAATCACCATCGAAGCGTCTCTCTTCTGAAGGAAGTGCAGCCTCATCAGACAGGCGCGAAACCAGCGCTGCAGCACGATGATGTGACGTATCACCTCTTTATTGTAAGTCTCCTGAAGCAGCTGTGTTTCTTTCTGCTTGAGGAGAACCTGAAGGGACGAGTGGATGAAATGCAATAGTCAGTAGACTCCTGCGACTCCCAGTTTATGTGCAACAGAAATCCAGGGATCGCCATGCATGTTGACCTTGGTTTTTCCTATTTGGTATTTGCTCTTATCCAGCTCCATCTTCTCAAGCAGCGAGGTGATTTGTTCCGGAGTTGCAGTGGCTCCTTTTGGAAACAAAATCCTGAACTTCTCCAAAAACTCCTGCAAGCAAAAAACACTGTGAGAAAACACGAAAAAAAAAGCAAACCGTGATGACACGAATGAAAATTGCTGCAAGTTTTGTTTCAGTCCAAGAGGAGCTGACCTGAAACGTGTATTTGGCGCTGAAGCCCATCTTCTGCATGTGAACGATCTGCAGCATCCCCGTGTACTTGATTTGGTTTCGCACGAGCTCATCGTCGAAGTGAAGCTCTTTCTGCGAACGCACAGGAACATTTTGGAGGTGAACGTTTCAGCCCAAATCACTGGACTGCAGCGACCAGCACAACTCACAGATCTGTAGGTAACCTCACCTTTTCAGCGTTGGCGCGGATGCAGAAAATGAAGAAGGGTTCAGAGTTTTCTATTGTTTGCTTGAGCTTTGTGAGTGAGGCCTGTTTTTACACAAACACAGAAAGCAAACCTCCTGAAATCTGCCTCTCCAAACATTTACTAATGTAAATATTTGCATGCTGACATTCGAGGATTTTTTGTGTTTTCCTGACTAAATACAACAAGTCACAGACCGAAATAGAAGAATGTTTGTAGCAAAAATGCACCACTAAAATCAGACAATACAACAAACAAAAACAAAGAGAAGATGAACCTGGAACTGTGCGCTGACTGTTGGGGGCTTCGCCATGTGGTGGGGGTGCAGGATGGATTTGCTGGTTCGGTCGTGAGCCGTGAGACCGACAATGTGCTGGAGTGAGCGCAGGTTCATGAGGTTCTGTTCGGGAGAACACAAATAATGTTGTGGACGGTCCGAACATGGGACGTTTGCACATGCAAACGAACAGTCACAGCAAGATCTTATGAATGCGTCACCTTCGGAATGAGTTGCTTCTGTCGACCGCTTTTACTTTTCCTGCAGGAAGCAAAAACAAAATGAAACACGGAGGCCACAAAAACACACGGAAACAACGATCGTGTTGCTTTCGTACTTTCTCTTCTCGTAATTGGCGAAGATGTCCTCAAAGACATCAAGAGGATGTTCATCAGAGCGGTCGAAGGAGAAATCCAGCGTCAGGCTGTTGCTGTGAGAACTGAGAAGAATCAAATCAGGAACAAAAAAAACAGGTACGTACAATGGAAACAGTCCGGACACATCACACTTTAACCCTTTCCTCACCTGGACAGTCTTCCCATGGCACTGCCGGACTGCGACTGCTTCATGTCTTTAAGGGACTTGCGAGAACCTCGTCGTGCAGCTTTTGTGGTGAGAGAACAAAAAGTCAGCAAAGACAGAAAAGGGTGATTTCTTAACATCGTGCGCAGACGCAGCTGAAAGCTTTCTCCTCCAACCTGCCCGCTGGCATCCCAGCTCCTTGAACATCGCCAGGATGCGGATCGTCGCTCGGAGGACGCCCCATCGGAACAGCGCCTCTGGGCTGGAGGCGACCAGGTGATGCAGGAAGGAGCGCTCGCTGCTTCGCAGCAGCGACACGACCTCCGGACGCATGTGCTCTGTATTCTTCTTACAGAAATCCTGAAGTAAAAACGTCAGGATTAATTAAAACTTCAGTTCTGCATCACACACATTTTCATGTTTCTCTGTATGAGTCTAAAAACAAACTTCCAAATGTGTCGCCTTTGGTTCTGGCGAGAGCAAAAATCAATCATTGACTTGAAGAGTTTTCCCACACTTGCTTATCTAGCTAGGACACTGTTGACCCACACTGTATCACAAAGGTCACACTGAAAGGTCAAGGGTTTGTTTATCTAGTTCGGAGCAGGCGATTTGGCCTGTGGGAATCACACCCCACCTTGATGTGGTATTTGACTCCCCCAGCAAAGTGGTTGATGACGAAGGTCGGCTCTGCGTCGGCAGCGGGAACGAAGAACGGGCTGTCCTGATGCTGCTGCTTCAACTGGTCCAACAAGATGTCATCCGAGGCCTGATGGCTGGAAATACAGATGAGAGGACAAAATTTCAGGTTCAGCACGTCATATCTGAGAGGGAAAGTCAAAGTGGTTCCCTACATTATAGAAAAAAAAGGGAAACAAGAGGAACGAGGTTTAGGGAATGAAACAATGAGCTGAAAATTGTTTTAAACTTTCAGTTTTTGTTCCAGAAACGTGTACTTGGGAGCTGAGTTCACAAGTATCTGTATTTCTCCTTTTGTACTTCAACATTAGCTTCTGTTTGTTCTTTTGAGACCTCCAGTTTGCGATTAATGATTCCACAGGATAAATACTGAAGTCTTTGATAAGCCAGAAGTGACAAAGCGCTCCTCAAAACATGAAGCGAATCCAGTGGCCTTCATGACGTGGAGCAAACTCACCACTGACCTGGATGGCTAAGATTCCTCAGATACTTTTCCTGCTTATGTCACTCTGCTTACCTGCTCTCATTGTCCAGCAGGGAGAAAAGTCCAACCGACTTTTCGTTGATCAGCTGAACGCAGCCGCTGTTGTCGGTGAATTCGATGTTTTCCCAGGCGATGCCCTCGGAAACATAATCCTCCTGAAAGACACGTTGAACCGACAAAAGTGAATGTAAATCAGTTGGTCTCTGTTGCATAATCTCTCAAACAGAAACAGAACTATCAAGATAAGTCATCAATTTCCATCGGATGTAAAAATACTTGCGATGTACTTTTACAAAAATGCAAATCAACCTTAAAATGGCAGATTTTTTTTGTCTGGTGACTTGTTGAGAAGCACCTACCTGCTCAAGCTTGAAAATGTTCTGGTTGATGTAACACTGCAGCGTCTCGTTGGTGTAGTTGATGCACAGCTGCTCAAAGCTGTTTGTGCGGAGGTTCTCGAAGCCAAACATGTCCAGCACGCCGATGGACAAACACTGGGGACACCACAGAGAGGCAGGACGTGTCCGAGGCAGCACGCTGAAAAAACCTCAACACAATCTGCTGGTTCCATCGGGTGACTCACAGGCACAGACTCCTCCATGTCCCGTCGGTTGAGCATCGCATGGTTGATGTGAAGGACGATCCAGTCGAACAGGGCGCTGTAGAGTGACTTGGCCATCGAGTCTCGCATCATGAGTGCCTGAAAACACGAGACAGGAACTAAATGAACCAAACACGAGCACATGAATGAGGGAAAAAAATCATTTTACACTCTGGAGCAAAGTATGAATATGTTTGATGATTTAACTCCGAACTTTTTGGGTATGAAAACAGGATTTTCATCAATCAGCATTGTTGAGACAACAGAAATGCAGCCATGCCGAGAATATTATATGACACATGTTAGTTTCTATGCTTTCCAGCCTCAATCGACCGAATAAGATGGATGTACTTCAAATTAAACTCCTTTGGGTTGGACTTTGTACCTCTTGTAGTGTGTACGGGGAGACGACAGTGGCGTTGACGGTAACGATTCTCCTCTTGGTTAAAGTGTTCACAAGCTGCTTCTCTTTCACCTACAAACACAAATAAACACTTCAACGCTGCACAATTTGTTTATCTTAAACAGAAACCATGTTTGGACTTTGTTGATCTCGGACGACATTGTGAATCACAGCGTTAAGTTCTGGGAACCCTCGTAAATCCGTTGATTCAAGTGTTTGCGATACCTTCAGCAGGTCGGACAGCGTGGATAAGACCTCGGGGGGTCCGACCTCCAGGACGTGGGCGTCCTCTGGTAGTGTGTAGGTCACATTGCCCAGGTGCAGGATGGCAGAGAGGATGGAAAACACGCTGTGGGGGCACAAAAACGACTCATTCACACGTTCACAATCCCAGTTAAGTTCCCTAAACCATGAAAGAACAATCCTCTGATATACAGTTAAAAAATGCAAACGTGTCGTCAAAAAGTACCAGAACCACCAGTATAAAAAATCCCTACATGAAATACAAACCAGTGCAAAATCAACATGCACAGAAAGCAGGAGACACGAGCACAGGAAGGGAGGGAACGACATATCCAGTGGAGCCATTTCATCAAGTTTGAACAACATGTGGCGGCTCCTGACAGACTGACGTTTTTCTACTGATCATTTCACTGATTGCATCTTCAGGCACTGCAGGTTTTTTTCTGCCAAAACTTCCTGACGGTACAGTTTCGTTACAGATGCAGTTTTACAGCCACATCTGGCCTCCATAAGACCTTTATACAAGACTGCTGCGCTTAACACTTTAAACGATAAGTTTTCTATTTTTAAAGCCTTTCTAATAGCAAATTCAGCCTGTCAAAGTTGATGTTACATGTTTGTGGCCAGAATGACTCCACGGCTAATCGTTGCTTTGCTGATGTGAGCATATCGATTCAGCCTTCAAGGACACGTAATGCTGTAGAAGCAAAGGGAGTTTTTTTCAACGTCTATTTCTAGAGGTGACGTGTTATTAGTTGTGTGTAGAGGGGAATGAAAGCAAGACTACAAACTCAGGTGCAGGAATCGGAGCTGAACCAGACGCTCTGCAACCGCTGCAGCTGATGCTACATGAGATTTCTGAATGTGTTCCTGTTATATTTGCTAAAACAAACACGTGTGTGTGTGTGTGTGTATGTGTGTGTTTGTTCACCAGGGAGACCAACATGAACAGGTCGCTCAACGTGCTGCTGGTTCTTTAACGCTCAGGCTGTGTCCCGCGGCTCTCAGCCGACATAGCTGCAGCATTTTTCTCCTGCCTGACTCGACATGCTCTGACCTGTTGCTGACACCAGTAAGGAAGGCAGAAACGCCCCAAAGCTGCTCTGTTGGAATACAAGTGCACAATCTAATGGATGCGCACTGTTTCCAAGACAGATTACGACTACAAACGATGTGCGAGTGAAAACCGGGATGAATTGTTACTCGCAAATATTTATTCGCGCTACTTGAGAAAGCAAGTGAGGCTCAGAGTGAGCGTATACATCACAGGCTGCTGCTGTTGTGCCCTCCATGATGACCAATTGCTTGTTGCAAAACATTTTTTCGCCTTAAAAGGCTGAATCTTTCACAGGAGACACATTTTCGCTGACGGATGGCGTTCAGACGTACTGTTTCTTAGTGGAGGCCAGGAAGCCGACCATCTCCATGGCTTGATGGAGGCGCTTGTATTCCTGCCCGTGCTTCTTCTCATTCTCCAAATGAAAGTCCTCCTGCAAGTCAGGCGAAGAAAAGCCAACAAAACAGAAGCATATTAGAAAGAGCAAACATTGACACAGACTGAACAGTCTGAAGTGTCCAAACAAAGCCATGCAGAAAACTCTGATTTCATTGAGTTCCTTGCGAGAGATTTCCATCGTTTTAAGCCAAAGTATATTTGTGTGTTTTCATCCTGAAATGTTTGTTTGAATGTTGCGCACAAGTTTGAGTATGTTTACTCCTGGAATCACTTGTAAAGTGGGTAAAGTTCAAATTGGAGGTTGTTGTTCCCCCTTATTAAGTTGTTATTACTTTCAATCCACCACAGGTTAAACACCACCTCGATGTCCTCTAATATATTTGTATACAAACAACCTGATGTGGGTTCTGAGCTGCTTTGCCACTGTGACGACAGCTATATTGAGGAGAGAGGCCACAGTGAAGGAAAGGGACAGAAACACGGCGTCCAGAGTTGAGTCAAGTAGAGCTGAGTGGTGCTGCATTTGTGCAGCAGGAATTGTGGCATTTTTCACAGGCAGCTTTTATGTGCGAGTCTGTTTATTGGCTGCTAAGCAGTGACCTTTTTTTTTTATACTGCTGTGAATTTTCAAGACCCTGTGGATCCGTTCCCATAAATATTCACTGCTTCAGCCCCCTCCCCCTTCTGCCACCAACCATCTCATCTGGAAGCACCGCTTTGCTGGGATCAAAGGTACCTGCTTGAGGTAGAGATAATCCTGTGGCTTCAGCAGGTGAAACTCCTCTCGCTCGTCTCTGGATGCACCCAGCAGCAGATAGTAGAAGACGTGGAAGTTCCTGCGGGACAGAGGGGGATCGCGCAGCTTTTACAACAACACAAGAGGCGTTTTTGTACTGAACCGTTCAGGATCCTCACAGTGAGGGAAAAGGAAGAGCGGCGTTGATCATCTCGACACGAAAAATCACGAGATTAAAGTTGATTTAAGCAATAAACTGGTCTGTATGTTTTTAATCACTTTCCAAAATAATTTCAGCATGATTGCTACATTACATGTGCCTCACTCTGAAGAGCCAACAGTAAGAAAAGAGGCTTGTTTTTTATTAATAGTGTCTATTTATAGATTTGTGTAAAAACTATTGAATGTGAGCGTACCTCTCGTTTTCATCCCGGGACACCAGGCGAGACTTTTCCAACAGGAACTTCTCAACGACCGCCCTGAAACACACACGAAAGAAGAACACATCAGCACGAGCTGTGACGCTGTGAAGCAGCTGCCAACATTCGCCAGGAAGCAAAGCGACCTGCCGCATGAATCAAACAGATCAACCAAGCCAAAAGGATCAAACTGGTCAGTAGTGAGAGACTGAAAAAAACCACACAGGCCGCCTCACCCTCTGATGACGCCGCTCTCCAGGTAGTTGAGTTGGATGAACTTGCCGAAACGACTGGAGTTGTTATTCTCCGCGGTCTTGGCGTTGCCAAAGGCCTGTTTGAGACATCGAGAACATCATTTTTCCCTAAATTAAACAGGAGGAACACGCAGACGCGTCGCGCAGACGCTGGCACCAGAATGTAAACACGGCGAGGACTCAGAGAACAGGAGAGCTGACGAAGACATTGTTTTGGGTTACATGGCGAAAAATAGTTGCTTCTGTGTGAAATCTCAGAGACCATCAGGATGCAATTCAATGCAGTCACAGTTCTTTAGCTCAGAGCCACAATGTAGCCGAACTGGTTAAAATAAGTCATTGCTTTAAACTTTTGTTCAGGTTAAAAGTGGGCGACGTCAACATCTTTTCATCTATAATATGCTTGCTTGACAAGAAAAAGGTGGAAATAATTGCTGTTCTGCAGCGCTAAATTAAACCGAATGACTGCGGTCTATATTATCGCCGTTTCTATGACACACATCCACGGTATCTGAGGTTCATCATCGGTACCTAAACAGGCCCCACCCAGGCTGACCTGCAGGATACAGTGACGTAAACAGGGTTTCAAATGTTTATTCGCAGCAGCGAACTCCATCTTGGCTCCTCTTATGAAATCAAATATTGTTGGAAGACAAAAGCGGAGGAATTACTAAAAGTATTGTCGTGCATTCCAGCTCGCACTGCGCTGGAGGTCCTGTCCTAACAGGCCGCAGCAATGCCGACACAGATGGTGAGCGAGACCTGCACACTGCAACCGATCACGCGCTGCCGGAAAGAACGTCCAAATCACAGGAATGTTTCCTACGCGGTGCACCTTCGTTAAGTACACAGGACGGGATCTCAGACATGTCTGAGTCTTTCTTCTGAATTCCATATCAATCAAATCCACATAAAGGACCTGGACGAAAATGAAAAAGGGATCTTGAGGAGAAACAGATGTGAGCTGCACGTGGAGGGAAACAGGTGTTTCGTATAGTTTAGGGGCCGAATCTGGTGCAGGACAGAGTGAAGGAGGGTCTGTCAGATTCCTCTGTAGACACTCAAAAACCAAGTCTGTCTGACATTCTTTAAGTTAATACAGTTCATCTCTCCGCAGGGACACCAAACAGCAGTGAAATCCTGCAGAAACTGTCATTTGGCCATTGGTTTGATGGCGACAAGCATCTATTTAGATGATAGTTTCACCTTTGCGTCACTCTGAGAGGCAAAAATGTTAGTGCTATTTGTTAACATGGCATCATCTCAGAAACATGTCTACGCAAAACAACTAAAAAACAAGCATATTTTACTTAAAGTCAAAAAAATGAAGTTGCTTTGAAATATGCATTAAAAAAATCAACTGATGAAACAAGTAAAATTTAAATCTTGAAATAAGAGAAAAAAACCCTTGAATTTAACAAAAGAAACATACTTTTTAGGTGATTGAGTCTTGTTTTTTTAAGTGTGACGAGATAATTTTGACGCGTAGAAAGTGAAAAATGCTTTGTGAGAGGCTTGTTTATTTTGCGGACGACTGAAACCTCCCTGAACTGAACACGGACGAATAAAAGGGCTCAGGAGCGGCGGCTGAAATAGAAGGCGGTTACGACTCGAGGAGGCCATTTCTCCTTTGTGGTGCAGGTTTGCCAGCAGACCTGGCCGAGCCTGTTTCGACACGTTCGCTCTTCCCGCCGCTCTTTGGTGTTCCCTGACGAACAACGCCCTGCACATTCCCCCCGTGAAGCACGGTTGCAGCACAGCGCGGGCATCCTGATCGCCAACACCCGACGCGAAAACCTCAGACGCACACGGCGCTTCGTGATTTATTTAGACCGAGGCGTCGTCACCTGGTGGCTAATAATGACTCCTGATATTTTAGGGAGAAATCCAGCAAGCAGCAACGTGCTCTCATGTCATCAACGAGCATGAATAAAAAGGTGGTAAATGTGTGACTCATTGCTTGTTTTCTTGCAATTCAGTGTTTGAAATCAACTGGAGAGCGTTATTGCAAAACAAAGGAAAGAAAAGGACATTTCTGACGTCATAGAAACAGGAACCATGGAAGAGGAGTGACTCCAACAGAAAGGAAATCCCAAGATGGCAAAAAACTGCTTCGGTAAAAACTAACAAAAGCAAAAAAGAATCCGACTTGGTTACAGTAAAAGTTTCGCTCTCTTTTCCTACTTCAACTGCAGTTCCTTGGAAGCTGGTTGGGCAACATGAGAGCGGCGGTGAGATTGATTCACGGGGGGAAAAACAGAGGAGGAAAGACTCGTCCGACTTGTTTCGGAGAGGATAAGAATCCATATTTAGTCACCGCCTCACAAAAGCCTGGCCCCTTGAGATTGTGAGCGTGTGGGCGTGTGAGTGTCATCCTAACGGAGCCTCTGTGTAATCGCTTCTTTGCTCTATTGATAAAAAGATAACGTACACATATATGTAAAGATCTGCGCGAAAACAAAAAAGATCTTGTGAGCGATTTTTCTTGTAAATTCCAGTTGCTGGAAAAGATTTGCATCCTCCAGATTAAAGGATTAGCGTCAGTGCTTTAGAAAAAGAACAAGAAACAACGACAACGTCTGGTAAACAAACTCCAAACAGTTGCTTGACGAGTCTCCAAAAGGCTGCCGTCGCAACGCAACAATTAGCCCAAATTTCACATCAGATGTCAGTTAAACATGACGCGATTGAGGAAGAGATGACAGAAACAGAAAGTGAAGAGGCTCCGCGCGCGTGCGTGCGTGTGTGTGTGTGGTGCCACCACACACACCAGTGAAACTTAAGTTATGCATTACAGAGAGTGAGAGAGGCTGATCCGCAGACTGACACTGTTTGACTAGACGTATCATATCACACGTACCATCAAGTTAAACCAACTGAAAATCGGGTCACTGAAAAAAAAGAATCAGCAAATGCACCGAGCAGGAAGATGAAACCTCAAACCAAAATATTTCAGTCAAGGTAGGAAACGAATAAATGTTGACACGGCATTACGTGGGCCTCAAACGTAGCAAAGCGCTTCCTGTGAAACTGATCAGATGGTGGCTCCCGTGGTTATTGCCAGATGTGTCCGTTTGAGGAAGTGCCGCACCACTGTTCGCTTTATCAGCAGCTTTCTGCTCGACTGCCAGTGTGATTTGCATGGCACATAAACATGTTACCGGCGAGAGTGCAGAGCCGACACGAGCGTATGACTGGTGATCTGCAGCTGCGACCCCGGCGTCGAGCATCTTCTCTACCTGCTTCAAATGATGCTGCTCAGACTGAAGCAGAGAGGACCTGCCAGCAAGATCGTTACCTAATAAGAGGTTTGTGAACATGCAGGTTGTTTCTTGGTGTCCCGAAAGCTAGATAATAAATAAAAAGTGACACAGAATCTAAAAAAATCAGAGTTTGTGCCGCTGTTCCTGAATTAGTAATAAGAATGACAAAAACTGTAAGTTTGAGTAACAATACATAATGATGAGTTAAATAATCGCTATTTCCTTCTTCTTCTGTGATACGCGTTGCTTTATCCGCATCTCACAGCCTTGTGAATGCAACATGGTGGCACATAAAGAGATGATCTAACTGATCGGAAAGGCTGACGTGCTGAACCTCAGTGTGCCAAATGTCAAGCGAGCCCAGAAGGAAGCGGCTGCGGCCGAAGCAGGAAGACTTGTGGGGTTTCGGGACGCCGCGCGGCCTCCTCGCGTCACGCTGACCTCACCTCCAAAACCGGGCCGGCCCCGAGGATGGTTCGCTCCACTCGGGTGGAGTAGGTCTTCTGGCTGAGCGCGGTCAGGCAGTGGATGAGATAGCTGCTGCTCTCCGTCTTGCCCGAGCCACTCTCGCCGGAAATCACGATGCACTGGTTGGCCTGCCGGTTCAGCATCGAGCGGAAGGCCACGTCGGCGATGGCGAAGATGTGAGGGCTCAGCTTGCCCAGCGGCTGATTCTCGTACATCTTGACGTACTTGGGGTTGTAGTAAAGTGGCAGGAACTTGTTGGGATTGATGGCGATGAGGACCTTGCTGGCGTAGGTGTAGATCTTGTGCTTGTAGAAGCGCTGCCGCAGGGCCTGCAGAACGTCGTCCTCGGTCACGGAGGCCAGACTGCAGAGGTCGTCGAACTCCTGGGTGTTTTCCACCTGGTCTCCTTCCTTGTTGATTCGCTGCTGCAGAATGAAGTAGTACCCCTCACTCTGGGTGTGCCACTTCTGTACCCCCGGGGGCCACCGCAGCACCCTCTCCAGGGGGCATTCCCCGGCATCCAGCGGACTCTCCTCCCCGCCGCCCTCCTTGACCTCCAGCAGGCTGTAGCGGCCGGAGTCCAGGCCCAGAGTGACCACGGCGTTGTGGATGACCATGCGGGCCGTGTCCCCGCCGCTGATCTGCAGGGGACAGTAGGTGGCCGTGTCCTGGGACACCCTGGGGTAGATCTGCACAACGCGGCTCTCTCCATCCTGCTCAGGGGCCCCGGCTCCATCTGTGGTGCTCATCCTGATACCCAACGCAAGGCTTCAGCATAACTCTGTGCCAGCCTCCTCTGTGAAAACACGCAGTGACAACAAGAGCCAACGTTCATTTTGAAAGCAAAACAGTTGTAAAGAGTCTGCGCCTGCGCAATACGGAGCCCCCCTGGACAAGAAGTCCGACATTCACAAGAATTGGCAACCTTTCCCACACTTAATCCCACAAAAGCACCCAGAAAAACAAGTGTCGAATAATAATAGGTGTTAAAATCAGACTCACCGTCCGTATAAAATCTCTCACTTCATCTCAAACAGCTTAAAAAGTCAATGGAGAAATTAAAAGCAAATCTCCGCACCTCCAGTTCGGCCCGACAAAGTCCCAATCACTCAGCTTGTCAGAGAAAAGCTCCTCAC
>JASSRZ010000042.1:7436110-7454548 GCA_032164315.1 Malacoctenus gilli
CCGGGCGGCATCTGACCAGGCGGCATCTGACCAGGCGGCATCTGACCAGGCGGCATCTGACCAGGCGGCATCTGAGGCTTGGGTCCTTGTTGATTTCCAGGTGAAGAATGGCCAGCCCCTGGCAGAGATGGTCGGAAGGGCCACGGGCCAGGTTTCATTGGTCGAAAGACAAAAGGGAACCGATGGGAAGGGTTGAAACTTGAGGGAATCACTGCAGCAGGAGGATCAGTCGCCACTTCCTTGGTTGGTGCAGCAGTCGTGACAGGACGTGGTGTTGGGAGGAAGGGGTAAAAGGGAGGGTAGAAGTCATTATATCGTGTAACTTCGGGTTTTTCTGGGTTCCTCGTGTCCATTTGTCCTGGCAAAGGCACAGGTGAATACTGAGGATTAGGTGGAGGGTGTTGAGGTAGTTGATTCACCCAAGGAACCTGGGGGTCCTGCGGTTTTTGAGGATACGCAACTGTTTGAGGCAGAGTGTAATAAGGTGGGGCAGTTGCGGATGAGGTTGCAGGTTTGGAGCACAACAGTAGGACTGGAATGCCATGCCAACGCAGAGGGAGTGTATAACTTCCACCCTTTGGATGGAAATAAAAAACATGTTGCATAAACCAGGCCACACATTTTTGAATTAAAGTTCTTATCAGAAAGGTGTCCAACTGAAAAATACCTCCTGTAACACATTGCAGCCATCATAAGGAATCACCAAAACCATTGACAAGGAGTTCCTTTGCATGCTGTAGCCACAGCTGGGAGGGACATTTGAAAGAGGGAGTGGCAAAGCATTTCCTGAAAGGGAAAACAAGAGATGTAACTACTCAGATGCAACTACTCATATCAAATGCAACACTTTACCAGCAGCTCAACTCTGTCCCGCTGCCTTACCTTGCGCTAAGGCAAGCTGTGAAGCTCCTGGTCCAATCGCCTTGAACCTCATCTGATCCAAGCCACACAGCAAAGACGGTGCCATGCGCCTCCATGTTGCCTCTTTGGAAGAGCCGTCCTGTGGTGGTCCTTTTGGCCAGCCTGCCAGAGACCATCATGTATTTACAACCAGACGTGATCTTTGAGCAAACTGCCAGTAGGAGGGAGTGTTGACCGACCAACTTCAAGGTTGAAAGACAATCGGCAAGCTATTGTACGAATAAACCGCATTCTTCTCCGAAATGCAACCTTTGTAATTATTTACTTATCCTTGCAATATCATTAGTCCCGTTTGCATTTCTAGGACAAAATGAATACAAGCCTGTGTTTGGCCCCTCAAACCAAAAGATTAACACTCAACTAGACACTGCATGGATAGTTTGTACCAACTCACTCATTTAGAAATCAACTTCAACACGGTAGCTCATTAACATTTACATGTACCTGAATGATTGGAAATTGTCAGTGTGGTTTTCTGCGAAATCTGTACAATCCAGTCCAACCGGGCTCAGCTGATGGGTCTCCGCTGCACTCACCTGGAAAGTCCGCCTGGTAGGTACTTTCATCCCCTTTCGTTGCGTTTAAGGTTTTCTCCACCTCGGACTTGAGGTCTGGCTCCGTCTCTACATGCGGCCCGAACACTATTTTCCCCTCCTGGACGGCTCCAGTCGCGTCTTCATCCACAACTATCCGTCCGTCCCGCTTGGCCGTTTTCGTCAGTCGAGAAGCGTCACTGCTTGGTGCGAATAAACACGACAGAAAAACAGCTGCAGCCAAGCAAACAGTAGTACTTTTCCTTTCTTCTTTACGCATCGTTGAGCTGTGCGCAACTCTCGGAAAATGTCGAGTACTGAAGGCTCCCGCTGCGCTCTGGCTATTTTTGACGAGCTGTTTTGTTAACCGCGAGTCGTGCAGGTGCGGCGGCGACCAATCACGAGGTGCGACGCAATGATTGACGAGCCACTCACGCAGAATTGGCTTCACCTGCGGAAGGTAGAGGAGCGCAGGCGCATCTGGTTCAAAGAAGCCAACGGGACGAATAAAGAATTAACTGAAAACATCAGGAATCATTTAAAAATGTTCAGAAAAATGTGTGTTGAATGTGATTTTTTAAAAACTAAATAAATATATTATTCAATTTCAATTTGCTTTGACACTTTAAAAAAACCTGTGTTACACTACCCGGATGTTTTCCGGTCATTTCTCTCTCTCTCTGCGCACAGGAGGCAAGTTCCTGTTTGATGCGCAATACCGAGTATAAAATGACATCTGATTTCTTTCAAAACAGCTGCTGTGTACACAAGCGATAGAAAAACGTAAAATATGATCAGTATCGCCTCCACTAGTGATCCAGTTGTTCTCGCTCAAACGGCACCGTGTTCATAAAGACGCACTTCCTCCTCAACAGCTGCATTGGAGTTGAAATCCCAGAGAGGAGACAAGGGTTTGTCCATGCAGAAGACAGGCGAGTCAAGGTCAATCTGGGTCACCAACGTTTTTTCCTGACACCAAACAGCCACTGTTATTTTTGCAGAGTGATTTTCGTTCTTTCTAGGCTTTATGGGCTTTAAACAAACCATTTTTTAAAATCTCACACCAAGTTGTACAGTTTTGTGAAACATCAGGCTATGACATTTAAAATATGTTATCACTATAAATGGGTGACAATATGGCACGATTTGGTCCCATGGTCCCAACATCAACTCATTAAATAAATGAATTCATATTCCATTCCATTTAAAGCGTTTCTATACAAGCTTTGCCTCCATCTGCTGTTTAGTATCTCTTATTACGTCCTTCAGACTTGAACTTACACCACCTTGTGGCCAAACTAGGGGAAGCAATCACTACCTTTTATTTTGATAAATAAGAGCTGAAGTTCCCCTTATTTTCCAAGAATTCCAGTCATTTCATCCTCCACAAACACACAACCTTCCAACACCAAAAAGAGACAGACACCAGCATCATGGTTAAATAGTTACAATAAGTTTTATTAATCTTCTTAGCTTCTCCAAGGTATGTAAATATAAAAATCATTCAGAAATGATACCAATACACATTTTCCCAATGTTATTTCCACAACGTAATTACAGATTTTTTTTAAATCGTTGCCTGTTCTACATGTTTAACTACTTTTTGTCCGATGAACATAAAAGTCTACATATGGCTCAGTGGTAAAAATGACACTTTTCATACTTCACATAGATCAATTATATCCAACAAGTTAAACACTACGAGAATCAACATTAAACCTTATCATGGGAGCACTAATATCACCTGGATGAAGTCTGCAGTAGTATGAATTGTACAAGAAGTATGACTGAAAATGGCAAGCACTGTTGCCACGGATCCCACTCTGGCATCGGGGGCGGGGCTTCTCCAAGGGGCACGGTGAGAGAGATGAGGGGCATCCAGTCTGTGCTAGCAGTCCTCCTGCCTTCAGCGCAGACCTTCATAAACATCACTTCACAGCCCGGTGAGAAACCCACCTCGAACCTGAACACGGAAATCAAACCGTCAGGACAAACGTGTCCACATGACATCGGTCACACGACACGGACGCGGCGTCGACGCCTGCACCTACATGGAGGGGCTTCAGGCTCCAGCCAGGAATTGAGCAGCGGGGTTAGGAGAGGTGGTGCGGTCTTGTGTTCATGTGAACGTTCATCTTCATCTCGTTGTCCAGGATTTGCACGAGCTGCTGCATGGAGGGCAGGTGACCCGACTCCAGCTTCGACCACACGGGCACATCTGTGGAGACGCGATGCCGTCACTGCAAACCGGCCCCATAACTCACAACTTCGATAGTCCCGTTTGCACTTTAAAATCGGTGCACACTCACCGTTTAATGTGATTTCAAATGCCCCTGTCGACATCAACTGATTTTCAATCATATTGCTGAGGAAGAACACCATCATGCAGGCATATATCTGAAGAAGAAAGCGAGAAACAGAGTTGAGGACTGGTCCAAAATGAGGTTTGTTGCCGAAGACACAGTCTGAATATTGTGTTTAGTTTGAGGACACTTCACCTTGTTCCCCTGGCCCCACTCCCAGATGCCCGGGGCTTGCATACCGAAGAGGGCAAAAGGATCCCTGCCGATGATGATCATCCCGATCACCAGGAGTTTGAACATAGACAGGAAGGAAGCAACATGTCTGAGGAGACAGAACAAATTCAGTTTATTAACAGCGCAGCAAAGAGCAGACCATGTGTTGAAAGAGGCAGATTCAAGAGTGATGCGCGGCTTGCGTATTTCAAACATGCAAATAAGGGAATTTCTACGTGATATTCATGCAGTGAGTGAAAACAAGAGCTGGAATAGAAAGGTTGAGATGAGGATCTGGGTGTGACGCTGTCCTGATGCGAGCTATCCTCCTGTGTGTTCATTAGGAGTTCCCCCAACGGGAGCTCCAGTCTCAGAAATATTCGTGCGACTCTGGGGACCGCAGCACGAAGCTCTCACCTCACCATGCAAATACAGACCCAAAACACTGAGGCAGCACAGCCTCACAATGAAACCATTAACTCAGAATCAAAATGTGGCGTCACCATCCGTGTAATCATCGGTGCATCTCCAAATTTACGCGTTATTTGGATTGCTTGTTTCAGATATAAAGCACTCCTGAAGCAGCTTCCACTGAAAGCAGCTGTGTCCAAACAGCAGCCATGACTTTGTGGCATTACTCAGACACAGTTCTTAAAAACAGTCTTGTGAGGACCATGTGATGTTACTTGTCAATGAGGGGAAAAAAATGCAGCTTAGAGCACAAAAAGAATACATTTTGTCTAATGGTGGTTTAGAGTGTAACTGTGAGTAACAAGGGAAAAAAAGGACCATTTACTGCATTCCTAAGTTAACCAAATGATTATTAATTACTTATAAAATGTTTTTTAACGTGAATAATGGTGAACAGGGGCTTCTTAGCTTTACAGTTAAAGCTACCTGGATATATCCATTGTTATAGTCTCTGTATGAGACCTCCAGTTCGTAACCGAGCTAATCCAAGGCAGCTTTGAGGCCGCTTTAATAAAGCCGAGCATAATCTACTCGTAAGGAGGCAGATAATTGGTGCGTCTCTTACCGGTAGAGGGGTATAGGAAGGTAGTTCTCCCCTTCAATGCGGATGTCTGGGTACCGCTGGTACAAGGCCTGCCTGTATTCCTCAAACACCCGCTTGTACCCTCAGGAAATGCTGTGTGCAGACAAACACACCGTTGGGAGGAGGACAGGCAGACACAGTAAAACAGAAACAGTCACAACAACTTGACCCTGAGACCCGAATTCCACGTCGACCCTCAAAGAATTTGTTGGAAAGGCTGAAATACCAGTTTCACTCCAATACCGCGGCGCAATCCCCTCCAAGACTCATGTTTGCTTTCAACAAAGTTCATCTACCACACAAATATTTCACAGTCGACAGATTCCTCGACACATCTGCAGATATTTTCCACCTCTGGCAGTGCAGATCCAAAGCAGATAAACAGTAACATCGAGGCGTGACCATGCTGTTGCACAACCCCCAATCTACCAGGATGTTGAAGCCCTGACGAAGTTTTTTTTCAGTGTCTGGCAAATTCAACTGTTTAACACAAAACCAGAATAGCCAGTTTATCAGATATCATTTTTCTTGAATCCAGACTAATCACATCTTCATTTCAAGTGGTTTTACTGGAAGCTGGTGAAGGTTTTTAATGGCATATTCCTCTTGACGGGATTGTCAGTCATTATTTCCCAAATTCTACATTCTGTAAACAAAAACAACGTGTTTTGTTGTGGGAGAAATGTTAGGCTTTCGTTACAATTTATTCAGTGAGTCAGTCTCAGTTAACGGTTAACCAGTTAACCAGTTCCTAAAGAAGAGCCCATCTAACATCGTTACGAGCGTCGGTGGTTAAAGATAAACACTTGTTAATCATAAACCCCTCGTGCCGGTTTGTTCTCGGCCACAAATGTAAAAAAAACAAACTGTAGTTAGCGAACTAACCTGTGGGGAAATATCTTCAGGCGGAGGATTTAAACGGTTCTCGCATGTTTGACAGCGGAAGTGGGGCCATGTTTTCAATGCGACGTGAACGAAAAACCCCAATATTTACAGCGCTAGTCACAATACAAACCGTCTGATATTGTGATTTAACTGTTTACTAACACACGGACAAAACCGGACCGAAGCGTCAAAGCGTCACAAGCCGTGAAATAAACCGACGGCGGCGGGATTTCCTCTGTCAGTTCTCGGCCTGCGCCGCGGCTAGCGGCTAGCAATGACTCGCCACATTTGGGCGCCCGTCGACCCACCAGATCTGGAACTTGAGCAGGGGTCCCGTGGCGAACTGCATCTTCTTGACGCGGTCGCCGATCAGGTCGCCGGCCGCGGCGCTGCACAGCGAGAAGACCCCGAGGACGAGGAGCGAAAAGCGCAGCCACTTCATCTCCGCCGTCCGTGTCGAGGTGAGTTTCCTCACTCTACCCTGGGAGGAGGAGGAGGGGTAATCTGTCGGCTTCGCTACTGGTCGAAGGATTATATACGCAGCTGCGGCCGCCGTTAGCGCCACCTACAGTTCTGGCGGATCAACTACAGCACGCCCGTCCAAACACGGTGTTGGAGGACCGGTGTCCTCAGACTTTTTAATCCTGGATTAGATGATTTGTATTTTAATACTGAGTCAACAATCACTGAAAAGTGAATTCTAGCTTCAAAAAATAACTGCAGAAAATATTCGATTAATTACAACAGGCATCATCAAGTTTATTTTGTGAAAAATAAGAGAAATGTGTATATTGCACATGAACACGCCTGAATGGAACCAAAAACAGCTCAAATACTCCCGACTGTGTGAAGAATCCAATATATGATAGTTTTATTATCTATTGAACAAATCCAATATTGGCATTTATGTTAAATGTCACCAGAAACATGAAATACGACTTTTTTCCTCTTTACTTATGCAGAGATGTTTTGCATCATCTAAACTGAACTGAAGAACTCTAACCCACTGTTAAACTTACGCGTACAAAGTCAGAAAACCAAATTTATTTGATGAGGTTCATAAAACTGTTTAGCAAGATAGTGTTAAAATATTTTATTTAATACACGCCTTTTATTACCATTTAAAAACGACATTCTGGAGATTGTTCAGTATTGACAATGCAACATTGCACAGGTCAGTTTTTAGGCTCCTTTCGGTGGCTCACTCTCGCGTTTTGCTCGAGATCAACGGCGGTCTTCAGAGCCAGGACCATGTCTGTGGGAAACAGGACACCAACGAGTTAAAACCTTGAACGCAGCTTTGTTATTTGAACACCTCCGGTGAGTTTGAGTGCACGGACCCATTAACTTCTGTGAGTGATCCAGCAGGTCGGGAAGCCCCGCTTCGATGTTGTAGGAGATTTGTTCCATCGACTCTGCGAGGTTGTTGGCTCTCTGAAGAGCAAGAATTAAAACCAATGAAGTAAAAAATATATATATACACACACATTCAGTTATTTAGGTGTCCATTAAAGAGATGTTACCTTCAGCTCCGTATAAATCTTGTCCTCCAACTCTGCCACATGAGATATGGCATCATACACACTCGTATCCACAGATTCCTAGAACACATAAAAGTTATATTTCATTGTTCACCAAATAAGCTCTTAACTGATGATGATCAGACGCTGTCAGGCAGGTTTACCTCGTCCGAGGAGCTGGTCACTGGCTCCTGCGTCTTGGTGGCCCCGCTGGCTTTTGAGTTACCTTTGAGCTCCTTCACCCTGAACAAAGAAAAACAACAACAGTCTTCATCTTTCTTCAGATTTTAAGAATCAAAAAGACGAGGAGAGAAATCTCACACAAACAGAATGTGTACCTGTCTGCATAACGCAGCGTGTTCATTGTATATTCACAGGAGGCCATTCCTGGAGCCACCATTGCAATCTGTGACACGAGAGAAGCAAATTTTACATTGATTCAGTGTTTTCTTACAAATGTGATGCATTGCTGCGTAATAAAGAGATCTGACGCACCATGCACGTCCTGGACTTTTCTCCGATGAAGGAATCCCGAAGAACTTTGGTCAAAGTGCTCATTCGAAAGGGAATGTGGTCGCTGTTCATTCCCAGAGAACGGATGCACTCCTGTGAGACAACATACAAACTGAAGTGATTATTGGGATTTTGAGAAGCCACACACTTTTTTTGACATCGTTCAGATCAATGGATCTCAACCTCGGATGAAGGAAACTAGAGTAACACACCTGTGAACTGAGACGACACAAAAAAGCTGTCCCAGGCTTTTATTTTGAAAGTTCCTTCTGTTTCCTTTGGATTATATTCAGACACACTCCACTCTCATCCTGAATGACCTCTGCAGCAGCCTCCGGTTACCTTGAGAGCCAGCAGGCTGCGGTTGATCTCGGCAGTCTCCACTAAAGTGCTGCGGTCGCTGCTGTTGACATCTGTGCCGCGCTCGTTGCCAGCCAGGTCCACCAGTGAGAACTTGCCGTGCAGCGTGGTGGCGCGGTCGTTGCGCCGCAGGACAATCTGGAGGATGGCGTGGGAGCGGGACGAGTTGGCGTTGGCGGACGTCTGGCCCGATGTCCTGGGAAGAAATTTGCACAAGGAGAAAGCGAGGTTACGGTCTCATGCGAGACAAATTAGAATGAATCGCGAAATCCACCTTTGAGGCAGACTTACCTGCAAGCGCTGCCAATCTGGACCATTTTAATGACCTCCTCTGCTTTGGAGACGTAGACCTCCTCCAGGCCCACCACCTGAACCTGCTGTCGATTGTCCTCCAAAACGCGCAGCTTGGCCTTCTTGTTCAGCAGGTCGTAAACCTTAACGACAAGAGCTGAATGATTAACCAGAACAGGTCAGTCTCATTTGCTTTACCACAGTCAGGAGGGAAGGTTTTCTTACTTTGCCGTTGTAAATCTCAAAGAAGCTGATGTACACGGAGACGTCCAGATTAGAGAAACGTCTGTGGTCAAGGTAGGTGAAGACGTCCTGAGCTGAAGGGAACAAAATGCAGGGATTCATTCACTGAATTATTCTGATTATTATGAATTATGTTCTTTTTTTAAGTGATTTGACCCAAAAAACGCAGGGAAAAAACGCCAAAAAAAGTCTCGGGATGAGTTTGGACTCACCAGCCAAGGCATAGATGCCACCGGCGCTGTTCTGCTGCCGTCCACTGAAATCTCCTCCCATCGTCTGGGACGAAACAAGACGCAGAAATAAATCAAAGACTTGGAAAAACCCCCTCAGCCACCACGGATCCAATCACGGCCAGCAGAGACTTACATGGGTTTTGCCACTTCCCGTCTGGCCGTACGCAAAGCAAGTCGCCATGCCGCCTTCGAAAATGGACTGCACCAAAGGTTTGGCCGTGAATCTAAAGGATAAAAAAACAGGGCTGAGTGTGAGGAGAACGGAGTCCAGCTCCTATGTGAAAATTTAACAGAAGAGAAGGGAAAAAACTGTTGCCGTTACTTGTAGACGAGCTCGTTGGTGGCGTTCTCGTCGAAGGAAAAGTCAAAGTGGAAGATCTGGTGGTCCAGGTACTTGGTGAGGTCCACCTTCTGTTTGGGCTCGTGGACCAGCAGCTCCCCTCTTCCCGTGACAGAGACCACGTCAATCTCCTTCTTGTTGACCTCTGAAACACTCAAACTTGTCAACTTCTTGAGAAACGCAAATGCATTTTGAGATTTTTGCAGTGCCATTTGTGACACAGCTTTGTATCGACTACAGATCTAAACTCACCTTGTTTGTTTAGGGGACGTTTGCGAACGCAAACGCAGATCTTGTGGGGCTCGATCTGCAACGATCAAAGATGTTGAAATGAGCGTACAACAAAACAACCTCACACAAGAAAAATACGACTTCCGAGTTCAGTCTCACGAGGTCGGCCGCTGACAGTGGGTTCATTTCCAACGTCTCCCTGAACTCTTGAATCATCTCGTAGAACTTCTGGTTCGGTCGCGACGCTCCTCCGAGCTGAACGGACGAAACAATGGAAGAAAGGTCATCAAGAATGAAGACTTTGGTGATAAATGATAAATGTCTTCAAACCAACAAAAGTGTTTGTGTCACCTTTCCTTTCTTGGTCTGCATTTCAGAGGGGTTCATCACAGACGACAGCCTCTTGTTGCCTTTGCCGATTTCCGGAGGAGCCACAGATTTCCTTCGGCCTGCTGCACACAACACATCAAGACCTTTAGAGAAGTAAAATCACTCAGGACTCCACTTTTAAGGAAATTATCGGTCTTTTTTCTTCTCTCTTCAGCACGACGGAGAGAATGCTTCAAAATGAAGAGATAAGATTAAAACATAAAGTTACTTCTGGGCACAGGTGGAGGAGGCATCCTTTCAGGTTCATCATTTTCCTTCGTGGGATCACGGACGAAAGGCAGCGGCTGAGCTGATTTGACATCGTTTCTTCTAAGCTGCTGATTAGGAACATCTGGAAGAGATAGTAAATAAATGTTTTAGGTTCTGGACAAAAACGACCACAAAAATTGAATTGTAAATCGCAACAATCCCCTAAAATATTTTCATGTTTGAGATGTTGTCAATCCCAGTGTGCATGCAATGGATATTCACCATTCACCCAGTTTTGTTGGTGTCTGTTTTATTGTAATACCAACCAGAACTCGTGAGGACGGACGGTCGAGGGACATCGGGACGAACGGGCTCCAGATGTGGAGGAGAAAACTCTTTGGTCGGTGCTGGAACGGAGCCCGAGGCCTGAAACAAGCACGTCTGACGGGCCAGAGACCGAGTGGCAACTGAAAGCAAAACGCAGCCGAGTCAAACAAAAATAACCCAGAATGACTCGAGCGTCAAACACTCGCTTTTAATTCTGTTGTGAAATGAACTTCACACCCTGGTGCAGAAGAAAGAAACTAGTGCAGATCCCCAAATCAGAAGTGATCACAGCAGTAAAATGAACCCTGATCCAAAGTGATTGAATAAAAGGAAGCAGGCATTTTAATATTGTTAAAATGAGCACATTTTTTAAAAACATAGCTTTACGTCACCAGATACAACAATCTCTTCTTTAATTTCTAATTTTGATGCTGTGATTGTTATTGCTTTTCAATCTATCCAACAATGGTGATTTACAATCATCTCCAATAAGCCGATTAGGACCTGAAGCAGCGCGTTTCGTTTTTTCAAGCTAAATGTGAGACGGGAACAGTTTAGATGATGCAAATGCTTAAAATCTCAGACAAATGAAATGTAGAGTCTTCAGATTAACATACAAAATTGAAATAGCATTGAAGAAAATGCAAATGTTGGTGAAAAGGGATACAACTGTTGCTCCAAGTCCTCAAATAAAGAAGATTATTTGTGGTGAGTACACGCAAAGAAAACATTAATTTGCAAGTTAGAAAATCAAAGGAAGGAATGTGAAGAAGTGTTATTTCCCCCACATTATCCGAGTCAGTGTGATTACAGCGTTCAAAACTTGTTACACGCATGCCTGCAGACCTGACTCGTCAGTTTTCGTCACAGTTGAGGTGGAGGCTTTTGGAAGGAAAGCAGTCATGAGGCGATTTGAGTAAACTTTGGAGGGTCACAAGTGTAAAAGAAAATTCCACTCGATTTACGTACATGAGGCCGGAGCAGGAATCCTGGACGAGCGCAGCCGACCTTCGTATTTCTATGGAGCAGAGAGACAAAGTAGTCACCTGTTGGGCTCCTAAGAATGACTCCGGCGAGTCACGCGCAAGCACAGCTTCTCTGTGGGGTGAAGCTGATGGTATGAAGCCAGTCTTAAGACAAAACACACAAAAACGATGCATCGCTCACCTTTTCTTGAACTGGAGGAGGTGGTTCGTTGGTATTGTTGAGGACGGCGGTTATTTGTTCCAGAAGCTCCGGATTGAGGCTACATAATTCAGTAATTTCAACCTGAAAACAAAAAAATAGCAAGTCAGAATATGTAACACCAACTTAGAAATTTAACATGAGCAAAACACATAAACAACCACTGAATATACACCTGTTACCAGGCAACCGAGAACCAACTAGATAGAAGACATTAGTACAGAAGCCTTAACAGTAACTATAAATTGTTATACATTATTGTATCTCTTATTTCCTTGTTGTCACCTGTCTTTGATCAGTATCAGCTGAGATCGTTTCCAGCAACCCTTGACCCCAAATTGTAATCAATATTTAATAGCAACTGTGACATCGTGTTTCTATGTCTGGTAGGATCATATAAAGTTGGTTTGCCATTTTTCTGGCGAACTGACAGTTAAACTCAAACTGTCAGAACTGTCAAGCTCTCAGGAGCCTGCCGGAGGTTCTTCCTTCTCCTCCTGAGCGAAACATCAGAATTAAATCCAAACCTCCTTCATTTTCAGGACGTTCTTCTGCTGCCACTCGACCATAGCGGTGGATTTCACCGCATCGACGGATTTCACCGTGGCGGCATGAACGCGTCCTATTTCACACACAAACAAACGACACGTCGTGACAATCCGCGCTGACAAGGAATCACATTAACGAGAGAAGCTAACGCGTTTTCTGCTCACCATCACTGCGCCGGATCTGTATGGAGAGTCCGACGAGAAGGTTGGACAGGTTGCTCTCCATTTTTTATCACCGCTGAAAGGGGAAAAAGTCCAAAATCAAACGACATGAGAAGCTACGTCGCTGTCTAGCATTTATTAGCGTGTATTATGGTCACATTTAACCTCTGAAATACGCCTACCGGTACATATCCTAATATCGAAAGTGACAGTTCGCGTGCTAACTTAATACCCAGCTTTATTTCTTTTTTCTTTTATCAAATGGAGTTTTATTGAAAACTTACCGACGTGACTTTCAACACCGCCAACACAATAATTTGAACTGCCGTTGATTCACAGCTTTTAAACCCGATTGGTGCTCGTCGCGTCACGTGATACCCACTTTCTTCTTCTACGGTCCGTTGTTTGACCTAGAAAATTCAAAGTGATACAGCAGCACCGCGACCTGGGTGCTTTTGAAATTACATCTACAAAGTTGTTTACCCCGCTGAACTTTAGTTTGAAAAGTAACAACTGTTTGACGATTATTTAATAAAAATTATTGACACAATACTTGCTTGAGAAGACGCATTGTAAAACAAGCACAACATTAGGAAATATGTATGAATTAATTCTTTAGGATTCCCAATACCTTTATATCATTATTATATGAAATTACTTTTTTTTAAGAATAGTGATTTACAAACTTTTATCCCACTTTATCATAATAAAGTAGACACACTACAAATTAGACTTTTATCAAATTCTTATTTCAAACATATTTAAAAAAAAAAAAATCTTGAGTCAGTAAATTCAAGACCAATTTTAGGGTTTTGTTAAATTTTCATGAATGAAAAAAAAGTAAATAATAATTAATTGTAAATAAATAATAATTCAGTCCTTATTGTGTTTGCTTTTTGCTTGTGAAAGTACTGCTACTTCTTCACTGGAATACACTGAGCTCTTCAACTTGTCTGTACTGATGTTTTTTGGTTGTTTTATTGCCGTCTTCATATTTCGCCAAAAGGCTGATCCACCTCGCCGTGTCATCACGTGCGCATGGGAATCCTGCGTCTGTCCGCATGCTCGCTCTTTTTTTTTCTTTCCCACACCCGCTGCAAATCAGGCACAACAGTTCAGTCCCCCATGACATCAACAATCAGGGACAGCTGGAGAATGACCCAAAACGCAGTTCAGCCTTGCCTTCAGTGTGGGAGGCTTCCCTTTTTTCTTTTTTTTGTGCCCCCCCCCTTGCCTCCCCACTTACGTGCCCACACCCTCCCAGTCTCCCAAAACCTCCTAACTATACACAAGCAGGAACTTATGTATACACATTCCCCGCGAGCGAACGCTGACACATGACAAATCAAAGGTCTAATAAACAGCTTGTGCCGAACAATTTTCCCCCCACAGCCAAAGGATGAAAAATAAACAAATCCCCGTCGGTTGGCTGTCCAGGGCCATTTGGTAGGTCTGTCTGTCGATGACTGGGTGGCCCAGGGCTGCTTGGTGTGAGGCCTGGGATGGAGCCACAACTGTTTCCTGTGGGCAGCCCAACCCCCAGAACCTCTCCACAACTGGCTTAGTGGGTGGTATTCCCCTCCTCCTCTTCCTCCTCCTCCTCCTCCTCCTCCTCCTTCTTTTCCTCTCTTCCCCTAAACTCTTACACCCTCCTCCCCCCGCCGTCGTGCTCCACTCCAAGCACTCCTCCTCTCAGTCAGCCCCCTCCATTTATTCTCACCGGCTAATTCTTGCGCTCGACACGCAGTGGCCTTGAGCTAACTGAGGGAGCCGATTATCAGTCCAGGCTGCTGCGTTCAGGTTCAGAAGAAGAAGAAGAAGAAGAAGAAGAAGAAGAAGAAGAAGAAGAAGAAGAAGAAGAAGAAGAAGATCTTTCCATTGTGTGTCTTCAGTTCTGTGTGGGTGTTTGTCCACTTTTGTCTGCTCTTCTGCTATCACCAAACAATGTGAAAAGGAACAAGCAGGTTAAATAAAACTTAATCTTCACCTGGACGACGGTTTGCTGACAAGAAGTGGACAAGTTTTAGTAGTTTAAGATATGTAACAGCACAAAAAAGCCTCTCAAATCAGGCAAAATTAGAAAACTTTACAGAAAAACTGTCGAGAACTGTCTTAAACTACAGCGCTTACTCATACTTATCAAACTTGTTAAACTCCAGAATCTCCAGTCTGCCTAAAAACCTGGTTTGAGACGGGGAAAAGAAAGCGTTGCGAGAACCCCCCCCAAATCTCTCCATCATTCGATATTTCTCTTGAGATGTTGTAAAATGTACTGAATCAATTACATTTGACGTGTGCGACTGGAAAAAGGGTTTTGCGAGTCCAAACTAAACGTGAATGCCACGACAATCCTACTTTCATCAAAACAATAAAGACCGGGTGAAGTCTCGCCTGACCTGGTGGTTTTTCACCACAGTGTCACTTACTGTTTAAATTATGTGCATTTCTTTCCTGAATGTGCATATCTGTCATTTTTTATCAACAACTCAACAACCGAGACACTGATTGTTAACTGGGTCATTAGGGCAGGAATTCACAACGAGCAAACTCGCGTGTTTTTGTACATAAACTGCTCTGCTGCTCATTTATTCTGTCACATCAAGACAACAAACATGTTTTCAGGCTCAAAGTATCTCAGGTTAACATTCAGATTCTCGACAGGCGCTTGTGTGAATAGTGGAATCCTGGAGAAGCAGCAGCAGCAGCAGCAGCACCTCTCAATCTGGACTGTTGCGAACGTGGTCGTTGATTTGAGGAAGGAGGCGTCTTGTATCTGTTGGCCGCGAGTCTGTTTTACAGCCCCCGACTCGTTTTTTTTTTCCATCTGTCCAAAAGCATATTTTCTCAGTGTAAAGAAAATTGGCAGAGGCCACAGCTCTGTTCCCCTATACAGACTAAATAAACACACATGCATACTGTACGGGAGCCCAGCACACTCACACACCACCCAGCGAGGTTGACAGACAAGCGAGGAAGGAACGAGAGCACCAAAGAAGAAGAAGAAGAGCTGAGGACGTGGACGAGCGAGTGGATCCGATACTGCGTTTCGTGTTTCTTTGATTTGGATCACAAAACATCTCACAATCAGTGATGTAACATGGACAAATCTTGAAAAACAACTCTGAAACTTTGTCTTTTGGAGGTAGAAAAGAAACCACACTTCACAAAGAAGCTTCAACAAAAAATGTCAGTTTGCTAAAAGTAAAGAATTAACATCTTTATGTGACCTTTTGAGTGAAAAATCCTACGTTTCGATAAAAGTGGAACAACATCTTACAGATTTCAGTCACCTGTCTCTTCTGCATTACACGACCCGACCACAAGAGGGCACTGCAGCTACTAACACAGGTGGCAGCCTGCAGCCAGTGATAGGAACTGTGGACTCGGACCTAAAGAGCCACATCAAGACCTGGAGACCAATATTTGAAAATGATCCTCTCGTTTTGAGGGTTTATTCCTGCGGAGCTTTCGGCTTGATTTAT
This sequence comes from Malacoctenus gilli, assembly GCA_032164315.1. Classification (NCBI taxonomy): domain Eukaryota; kingdom Metazoa; phylum Chordata; class Actinopteri; order Blenniiformes; family Labrisomidae; genus Malacoctenus; species Malacoctenus gilli. The sequence goes on from JASSRZ010000042.1 coordinate 7,452,034, forward strand.
AGTTTCATAACTGAACTGAGTGTGCGTCCGCCGAGCTTCAGCGGGGATTTAAAACTCCTCCGGCCAACCGAGCAAATCGCGGCGGTCCTGGAACATTCACTCATTAAAGCATATTAGTATTCTTGGCATGTGTGGATCCACTGAAACATGCCAGTGACCCATTTTGGTTCCTGGCCCATCAATTTTCTTTTTTTAGTGGAAGCTGCCATGTGGGCTAAGCTCTCCCTCCAACCACATCATTTCAAGCTTTGTAATAGTTCATTTAATGGTTTGTTCATCCCTGAGCTCTGCCAGGGGCCACCCTGACTTTTGGCCAGTCGGTGAACCTTGTTTCTGTCGCCTGCGTGAGTTTGGTAACGAGTGATCGGAGTACGACTGTAACGCTTGGTGCCGTTTGTCTCAGTTAGTACAGTCCGCTTTCACACTGACTCCTGTTTGTTTCTCGAACCAAATCTCACGAATTAAGTGGAGCATCGTGTTCTTTTTAAGCCACTTTGTGGAGAAATGATCTCGTTCAGAAGGATGAAGACCAGAAACGAGAAGCTCAGCGGGATTAGAAGTGAATCGTGGAGACAGAAGCATGTTAAGCCGTAAAAGTGATTGTTAATATCCGCAGTATCGATACGATTTGATCAAAATAAGTTCCATGTGCTTCACCGTTTCGACTGAATAACTTTGGAAATACTTTGTTGAGATAATTTTGTTGTTTTAAAGTCTTCATTTGTGTGGTTTTGTGCATGTGTGAGTATGCTGGAAACTTTCAGGTTCTTTTAGGACTTCAGTGTGTGTGTGCGCGTGTGTGTGTGTGTGTGTCGAGCTGCGGTCTTGGAATACCATTAGTGTCACTGCCTTTACACCCAAAAGCCCCCCCACACCACACATATGTTCAGTCACAGCGTGCAGCTCCTGGTTCCTCTGTTTCTCCATTTGGTGGCTAACTAGTCCGCCGGGCCGCTCTGTCACTCACAATTTCCCTCTCGGTCTTCATCAGTTTCCACTTCAGGCTGCGGAAAGCCGAGCAGGTTACCTTACGGCAGACGTCCAGAGGGCCCAACGCGGGTTTTTCCCGCCGACGCCGTAACGTAAAACGTCTCCGCCGAAAAAACTAAAGCGACGGGATTAAACGCATCTGAGAGGCCGTTTTCTTCGTGCCTGTTAAATTAGCCCATAAACTCTATTCTTGAATTCAAATGGTTTCTTTATACAAACCGTAAAGATTGAAATACACCAGGCCTGTGGATGACCTCTTTGAGGGAACACCAGTGAAAACCACAGACCATGAATAGCGCAGAAAAGTGTCAGTGTGCTTTTGAAATTAATCCCCCCCCAAAACCCACCCGTGTTCCTTTCTTCCTTCTTTTTATGGGGTCTCTCCAGAAGGAGTCATCTGTTTGCTTGTGTAGCGCCGAGTTCCACACGTGGACCCCAAAGTCCCCCCAAAACTAACTTCACCTACACGCCGATTTTTTACGGCCTTAACTGGAAACCGCAGCGAATAAGTGCAAAAGTTTTCTGGAGGAGACACAGACTGATGAGGCTGAATGGTGGGAGGGGGTGAAGGATGGGGAGGGGGGGGCGCGGTTGGCTCTCTCACACAGAAGACCACCGTCTGATTCCGGTCCGTTGGTCCTTCTCTGGAGTTTACATGTTCTACCTGTGCATGAACTCTGTTTTTTTGTGCCGCTGAAGTAGAGCTTCCTTCAAAGCCTTCAAAATAAAAGCTCTGTCATGACCTCGATCGGTCTCAGTTGGAAATGATTATTGTCTCCAGTCCTTCAGTCCCAACACCAAAACAACATCGTATAGGAATACTTACAACCAGCTCTCCAGGAGGACAAAGCGCAGCTGGATAATCATTTATTTTGTCCTAATTATTGTTTCCAAATCTGTTGCGTATTATTTTCTTCAGCTTGTAATCGCCGCAGTCCTGCTCATTAGGAAAAAGGAGGAACTCCCCGCGTCTGAAACAAAGAGCCGAGTATAATTAGTGAGAGCAAAGGAGCCTTGGAAGCTCTAATTTCATTATTGAACAAGAAGAAGCAGAAAAATGGAGAAACCACACGGAGGGGCCACACTGTGAGATCTGACATGTGGTGGAAGAAAGAAAATCACCACAGCAAACTTTGTTCGCCATCAAAGAAGTCGGCGGCATTAACAACAGAAGACCGAAGGCAGTAGTCTGACACATTAACCTTCAACTTGAACCCTTCGACATCCATTTGATAAAGCAAACATAAGCAACTTCAAACGCTTTATAGAGCCTCACTCAGCCTGACTGAACCACCTCTTTTAATTTATTGACACTTTAATTGGTCCTATATAAATTCATTGTTTTTGTTTTCACCAAAACTTGAAAGGAACTTTTTTAAAAAATGTAATTGGAAAAAATGTATTGAAAAAAATTAATAAAAAAAATCCTTAAAATGATTTGAAACAACCAAAATAAAATAAAATAAAATAAAATAAAATAAAATAAAATAAAATAAAATAAAATAAAATAAAATAAAATAAAATA
>JASSRZ010000042.1:7473266-7485581 GCA_032164315.1 Malacoctenus gilli
AGAGAGAGAGAGAGAGAGAGAGAGAGAAAAGAAAGAGCGGCTCCAAAGGAGGGGGGGGGGGGTATATCGGCTGCGAGTCTGAGCGAAACAATCACCCTTCACCGGTGCTGCCACCGCCTCCCCACTCACCCCAGCCCCTGAAGCTGACATTCAATTCTGCGGTTTCCAGTGCGCGCGCGTGTGTGTGTGTGTGTGTGTGTGTGTGTGTGTGTGTGTGTGCGTGTGCATGTGTGTGTGTGTGTAACAGACCACCCACAGTTAGTCACAGATCAGAGAAAACTGCCTTGACGGGCCAGTGATATACTGATCCACTCCTCCCTCTCCCTCTCCTTCTCTCACTGTCTGCCTCTCTCTGTCTCTTCATCACTCTCTTTGGTCTGATTATTTCCCATTATGCGCACGCGCACGCACACACTCACACTCTCACACACATACACACACACACACACACGCAGACACACATGCGCACACAAAAATGTTGGCTCTCTAGGTGCAGCGGCAATAAAACTGGGAACAAAGGCTTTCCTTGCGCTGAATAAATGTCACCTCTTTTAAGTTATCTCTTTCATTTTGAAAGGAGCCTCAGGCCTCACGGTGTGCAATTGTGGACTACTTGTTTTTTTTATGTGCACGCGCATGCGCGTGAGGCCGCGCGACCGGCTGGCGTACCTGCAGCGAGAAAGCTCGCAAGGCCGGGATGGGCACGAGGGCGGCCATGAAGAAGGCGATCATGTTGTTGATGGAAGTCAGAGCGACGCTGGTGCCGGTGCGGCGCAAACAGTCCCCCGTTCGGTCCTTCGCGGGAGAATGAAACGGCGACGGTCAGAGGAGAGCGAGAGCGAGAGCGGAGAGGAGACGCGACGCGACGCGGGGAGACGTTCAAAGATACCTTAAAAGGGATGTTGCTCCCAGCTTCTGTGAAGGAGTGGGCCAACAGAAACATGTCATCCACACCGATCCCCAGCGCCAGGAAGGGAAGCACCTGGGATGGGAAACACATCAGCGGAGGGTCAGCGGCAGCGCTTCAGAAACGAAGGGGAGGTCGCCGGGCGGCTTTTGAGCGAGCCGTACCTGTGTGGTCGCGGCGTTGAAGGAGAGGCCGAGCAGCGAGCAGAGGCCAAGGCCCGCCGCCACCGACAGGGCAACCAGCAGCACCCCCGCCAGCCCCACGGCACCCTGGGACTTGGCACAGTCCCACCTCAGCATGGTCACACAGGCATAGGCCAGCTGGAGGGGACGACAAGCGATGTTACCGCAAACGTAAGGCCGCGAAACAGCACTTCGATGCGACACACGTTCGGACGGAGGACCCGGCTGCATCGCACCGGTTATTTACTTGGCTGCCCCGAGGTTACGTAACGCCTTCGATTCTCTTTGTAAGCGGCGGTGCAAAAAACTTGCCTTCCATGCACGCTTAGAGTGCACGGTTGCACAACAATCGCTTGACCTGTCGCCACATAACTTTGGCAAGAGCTCATGTGGGCAACAGGACAGAAACTGCAAAGCAGTCAACTAATAGGGCCAGAAATATTCAAATTATGGAGCTTCCATCGGACAAAACAACAAGAAGACGGAAAAATGAGGCCGATCGCTGCATATTTTTGCAGCTTTGGCTCGTTATTCCTTCAACAAATACACATTTTTCTAATTAGAGGATTTGGTGATATAGACGTTTTACGTAACGATCGCTCTCAAATGTCTCTGTGAAGTCGGATATATACAAAGGAGGAAGAAGTGGAGCAGTTTTCCTAACTCCAAAAGTAAAAAAATCTGGTTTAAAGTGTGTTTTTTTGGGGGCAATTTAATACACTTCATTAATCGGGCTTTTGCGAGCTCACCATGAGCAGATATCCTCCGGCCACGCGGATGACGCTGACGTCGGAGAAGGACTTCATGATGTCGTTGAGCGTGGTGGTGGAGAAGGCGTGGATGGACTGGCTGGAGTTGGAGGGGATACTCTGGTGAACCACCTGCAGGACAAACATCAATCAGGCGTCAGGAAGGGGGGGGGGGTGGGGTCGGGGTGGGGGGCTCGGCCGCACACTCGGCAGAGAAATACACGCTGAAATATGCGTTACTCATCACCTTTCGCGAACCCACTTTCCCACTTGACAGACAAAAATGAACACACTCCTCGCACACATGGTGCGAAAACAGCCAGCCTCTGCTGCAGCTCCATATTTCAAGACCCCTCGGACGGGAAAAAAAGGCCCCTGTCCCTTTGAAATGTGCATGTGTGTGAAAGCGAGGACGAATGTGCGAGTGTGTTTTTACATGTGGCAGCGTGTGTGTGTGTGTGTGTGCGTATGAGTATGACAACTGAGGAGTAATGAGCACAGATGCCAGAGGTTGTGAGGTCAAAGGTGAAAAGGATGGGATCACATGGCTCAGGAGGCGGCTCGCCGCGCTCCGCCGCCGTGACTGAACCGAAGCAAAAGGGGAAAAAAATGGCGACCTCCCTTCAAGTCGTCTTTATCTCGCGCGCTGATCTGTTCGTGTTCTTTAATGCATCACAAGGAGGTCTAATGTCTCTGTCAGTTTACGTTTGAGTTTCCCCTCCTTCCTCCTCCTCCTCCTCCTCCTCCTTCTCCTCCTCCCATCCACATGTCCCTTACTCCCCCCCCCTCCTTTCCTCTCGCTGTGGTGGGTGTCAGCTATCACAGCAACAGCTTGTTCCTATAACTAGGGCTCTGACAGAGAGAGATGATTGGCCTGCCACACACACACACACACACACACACACACACACACACACACACACACACACACAGAAACCTGGTGCCCTGGTCTGCCCCGCGATTCACTTTACAACGTAGCTGAAGACTGATGGAATTCAGACACTGCAGAGTTTCTGCGTGCGTGTGTGTGTGTTTGTGTGTGCATGTGAGTGCGTGTGTGTGTGCATGTGTGTGTATGCGTGTGTGTGTTTGTGTGAACAAGGCCGCATGGGGACACGGAAATGCCTCCTCATTTTTCTCCTCTTCCTACATCTGGTAACACTTTATAATAAATTTCATTAATAAATGTTGAAAAAAACCCATTAACTTCATTGAATTGATAATTATTATCTAAAAAAAAAAGCATCAATTATGCAAATTATTCATTAAACCTGATTAAATTTCGCTCAAGGAGCTAAAAAAGGTGTCAGAAAATCCCCCAAAAAGCGAGAAGAAAACATAATTTTCTTAATCCCTCTAACTTTGTTTATTTGAACCAAAAAAGCCTTCACTTCAAACTAACCCAATCAAATAGGCTGATAAGTAGCAGCCAATCAGAGGCAGAGTAGGGCAGGGCCCGGGGGTGCCAGCATGATCATGATTGGTTGGTTTCTTGTCGTCGTTTATCTGGTTGTGATCAGACTTTTTGGTCAAAAAACAGCTTCCTTGGCGTGTGTACAGTCAAGTGCAGCTAATACGAGTTGAGTTTTTGTGCGTTCGCACCTCGACGAACTTCCTCTGCCACGACTCGAGGATGGCGGTGGCCTTGTCTTCGTTCCAGTTGATGTCGTGGATCTCGTAGTCGTCTTTAAAGTGCTCGTACAGCTGCTTGGGGCTCATCAACAGGAACATGGTTTGGAGAGCCTCCGCACTGCAAAACACACACACACACAGAGGGTCTCAGACTTCATCATCTCGCCCTGTTAAAAAAAAAAAGGTTCGTCGCGCGTCGGGGCCGAGCCGCGGCCTCCCCCCCCAGGAGCGTCCGCGACCAAACTCGCACGTTAAAAATCATCCGGTCCGACTGTTCGAGTGTCCTCGCTATCCCCGGACCTCTCTGGCGCTCCGTCTCGCCGCGAATAGCTGAAGGCAGGTGCCGTCTCTTCCAGGATTTGTCCGCCTGTCTGCCTGTTTGTCCGTCTGCCAACGTAAACAACCCAAAGCAGGTGTTATCTGGTCTGTCTGCCGGTCTCCCTCGGCCGCGATCCCAGATGTCCTCAGGTTTTTTTTTTTGGTTTATTTTTTTGGCGTCCGCGCAGCGAAGCCGCGGTGCCGCGCAAAATGTGAAAGAAATGATCATAAATCACATCCGGGAGTAAGTGTGGCTCTCGCAGATGGGACTGGAATCCTCTTTCATTGGAGGCTCCGCTGGACCCGCGCGGGTCTCGCTCTGGGCTCGGACCCAATGCCGTCACTCCATTTGTATTGGCTCTGGACTCCGACTGAAGTCGGTAGGAAAAGCGAACCTCTCTGGGGATCGCCTCAGAAAGAGACTTCAGATCAACGTGAATCGGAGTGTTTTTTTCGCCGCGGCTCGCCTCTCTGCTCCTTCGTCTTCGGAGGCAACAAATGTGTGGCCGTGTGGGGGGCTTTGTGTGGTTGTCAATCATCTTTAATTGGCCTATCCCGGACCGGGGTCACGCAGGAAACTGATCCCTCTCGGTACAAGGCATTCCTAGCATGTGTCTGAGGAGTTATTAGGGGTTACACAGATTCCACAGTCACGCCGGCTCGCAAGCGAACGGGCGCTGAGGCAGCCGGCCGGTCGCGTCACGATTTCTTCCGCAGGAAACCGTTTGATCTCCAACGCACCTCAGCAGAGCGTCCTGGCCGTCCTTGACGCGTCCCCCCAGGATGAGCTCCTCCTGCCAGTGCATGAACTTCCGGCTGAATCCGTGACATCCCCCCCGGAGACGCCCGGCGATGTCGGGACTCTGAACGGAGAAAAAGCGTTAGAATTTTGTTTTCCAAGCAGTTTTTTTAAAAAATTCTCTTCAAAACTGAAGTCGCTGGAGTCTCCCACCTCTCCCTGCTCCTTGTTGGGGGCGCTGAGGGGGCAGTCGGGGTCTGACGGGTCCAAACAAGGCCTGTTCATGTAGGCGTGTCCCACCTAAGGAAGAAGACAATGTTATGGAAAAACAGAGGACCGCCTGTGAAAGTAAATCTCTTTGTTTGGTAAACAAAAAAGCCCGGCTGGCGTGCGTTTGTGGGGCTCACCTGGGCTTTGTCCAACATCTCCTTGAAGCCTTCCAGTGACGTGAACTGACTCAGTTCTTCCATCAGCTTGACGGGATCGAGGTTCATCCACTGGATGTCTGGCATCCCCCTGAAGACGCAGAGACACGCGTGAGACAACAGGGTGAAACACGGCGGCCTGCGTGGACACACGGCTCGACATTCCTGCTGAAACTTGGGGGGGGGGGGGGGGGACCCCTCTTTTCTTTCCCTAAATTCCCGCACCCTTTTGTCGGAGCCGGACTGCACAGGAGGCTCGCTGCAGATACAGGATAAAATAGCGTTTATTATCCTGTTTCACGCTGCCACAATGCCCAGGGAAAAAGGCACGGTGGCTGCCTGCTCACTTTCACTCCTCAATGCCCTGCACCGAGTCATAACAATTACCTCTGCCTCCCAAACATCTTGATAAGAGGAGCCAGGGAGGCGAGGATGGAGACGCGAGAGGAGGTGAGGGATGATGGAAGGAGGGAGGAGAAAGGAGGGAGCCAAGCCAACGCCACTCGACCTGTCCTTTCTTTCATTTCCTGCACGTCTTGATTGACAAGTTCATTTATTTCCCACCTTCAAACGACTTAAAAAACTGACCCACAACAATATTTTCGATCTAAACTTCGACCTCAGGCGCAGTTCCACACATTTGAAGCGATAAATCGTTGGAGACCGAGGACGGATGCGGCTCAACGGGGTGGTTCGGGGTGTTTTTTGGTCACTGAGACAAGCGAAACCAAATAAAAGAGGATCTCAACTCCCTCCAACGGCTCGCGAAGAGCGAGCGCTCCTCTCCTGTTCCCACATACCAGCGTCCCCTTTTGCTGCTGGTTGCAAACATGCTCCTTTATCAGCCAGTTTTTGCTTGACTGAACCGGACCCGGGCCCTTTTGTTTTTTCATAGATTGCTGCTTTTTTGTTCTGCAAAGTTTTTTCTCCCCCCCCCCCGCCCCCCCCGCCTCCCCTCGCTCGCGCTCTCCTCCTTCTCCCCCCTTCCGATGCACTTTTCTCTCCTCTTTCACTCCAACGTTTTAAACAAGTTTGAGGCTCAAGCTGACCAAAGAGACAAAGCGCGTATGCTGTCTCCACGTCGAAGAAATCAGCGCAAAAAAATCAGCTAATAAATAAGAGCAGATGTCGGTGTGAATTACAGGAAGAAGTGTGAATCATCAAAGACCCCCGTCTCTCCCACCACGCCAGCCAACGGGGAGACGGCGGGGATGAGAAAGTCTCGTGTTTGTTTCTGTACGCGCCGGCTTGTCATGCAACACGCCGCCGACTGCTTGGACGCGCGCATAAACAAATAAATTCCCTGCGAAGAAACATCTGCGATGATCTAAACTTTCCTTTAGAAACCCGGCACTCGATTGAAATATCACTTCTGAAGAACCCCCCTTAAAAAAAGAAGGAGATCCCTTTCAGTGACTCAATTTCTCAAGTGAACGTTGCCCCCCCCCCTCCAAAAAACCCCCCCTTGAATCTGCAAACGCCCAAACAGGCCCAGACTGCACTGTTCGCTGTCTTGTAGCCTCTCTCGCTCCTTCTCGGGGGACTTGAGGCTTGAATACTGCCCATTTTATTTGTTGGACAACTTGGGAGCTGGGAGCCCGGGGGCATTACCATGAGAATGCCGAGTGTTAGCCGTGAGCTGACAAAGCCGGGCCCCCCCCCCTTCCCCCCTCCCACCACCACCTCCACCACCACCCTCCCTCCCTCCCTCCCTCCCTCGCTCCCGCCCCCCCTCCTCCTCCGGGGCCCCTGCACTGATGGACACTCACTCGTAAACTGAAAGAATGCTTACCATTGTCTGACCCAAAGGGCTCCCCTGCCACCACCACCACCGCCGCCGCCGCCACCGCTACCGCCGCCGCCGCCTCCCCGCCCTCCGTTCTACCAACCCACCACCCAGTCGCTGCTGCAGCCATCCCCTCTCTCTCTCTCTCTCTCTCTCTCTCTCTCTCTCCATCCCTCCCTTGCTGCATCTCTCCCTAACCTTCTCCTCCTCTTTGAATTTTCCTGTCAGGACACCACCGCCCCCACCCTCCCACCCACCTACCCAACCCCCCCGCCCAGTCCCTCTCCGGGCCCTAAAAGAACTCTATTACCGGCCGCCGCTGTCAGTCACAGCGCCCACTGACAGACTACTGAAAGCCCAACTGTATGTCTCCATCCAGCATGTGTTAAAAGTTACGGAGCTCTCCAAATGCTGGGCTCGCATCAGATGGAAGCAATGACAGCATGGGGGGAGCCGAGGCCGCCTATGAAAAGGATTTAATGCTTAAAAAGCTAAATTTATGGGGGGTGAATATTCCGACACTTACGGTAAGTAGGCAGAGCCTCCCTGCAGTTTGGCGCCCTCCCAGAAACAGTCCAATGGGGTGATTATCATACAGGGAAACAGCTTGTCAATCATCTGGAATGAGGAAACAGGAAGGAGAGACGATTAGACGTCGCAAAACCAGCGATCGAACGAACGAATCGTGTCGCTTTCGTTCACTTACTCTCTCGATCATGACGTTTTCGATGATAGGAACTCCGGATTTATAGCAAATTTTATTCAGATCCCAAGACCTAAAGAGGGAGAGGAGGATGACCAGCGTTAGACATCGAAGCACAGAGACGGGACTCGGTTCTTGCGGTGGTCGGAGGACTCACTTTCCAAACAGCGACACCTGCACCTTGCTGGCCGACAGAGCGGCCTCCATGTGGACCAGCAGGGCCTCCTGGGTGAGGATGTTGGTGCCCTCCTCTTTGGGGGTCTGGATGAGCATCTGCGAGGTAAACACTGACTCCTCCCCCTGCTTCTCCCTGGTGTAGCGGAGCTCCGTGCTCACCCGGCTTCCAGCTACGAGACGAGCGGCCAAGAAAAGAGAGAAAAAACACCAGCGGTGAGTTCAGGCGGAGTAAGACAAATGAGCTTTCTTGGGAGATTTGTCCTCCATAACATGGCGAGTTTGGTGCGTGCGTATGAACACACACACACACACACACACACACGTATATTGACCAACGCCCTTGGCCTTCGCCGGTGTTGGTTTTGAAGGCACTTCACACGAGCCGGTGTCTGGCCAAGAGAAATGAGTAATACGGCTCCTCATTGGCTCCTTCTGGGAAACAGATGTGCCCTGTTAGTTGGTGAAAAACCAGCTTCCTGATGCCCCGAAAAGATGTGTACCAGCGACTGTTTGACCTCATGGAAAAGGACCACGGAGGAGGCCGGACGGGGTTCGATCCTCAGACACGCCGTCCAGGAGAGGAGGCTTTGAAAGACACCAAAGTTCTCGGAGGAGATTTTAAAAGGTGAGAAAGAAATGTAGATGTTGCAGAAAACAAGAGAACGAGAGAGAGAGAGAGACGGAGAGAGAGAAAGAGAGAGAGGGAAAGCGATGTTGTGCTGTGTGGTAAGACCCCAGTCCCCTAATTACAGGAGGTTGCCCTGAAAAGAGTTTGCCAGCCGGGGGGATCTGTGCCTGTGCCAAGTGGACATGAAACATGCCGCGCTGGATCACAGAGGGCCCGTCTGCCCCTCTCGCTGTCCCACTACATGACAACCCCAGAGAGGAGGGAGGGGGGGGGGGGACGAGTGAGAGGAGGGAGAGGAGGGAGGGGGCTCCAAAACGAGGGCCACCACCTTGGAAATTCTCCTTTTTCGTCACTCTTTCACCAACTTTCACCGCGCTGCGGTTTGTCCCCGCTTCATCTCTGCGAACATCGATTTCTCAGCTTCATTTAACTCCCCTCACTTCTGTATTTCCCTCCCTCCCTCTCTCTCTCTCTCTCTCTCTCTCTCTCTCTCTCTCTCTATCCCTCTCTTTTCTCTCTGCACCACCCCCACCCTGGAACAGGCTCCTATAATTGATGGGGAGAAAAGAAAAAACAAACTATTCAGCCGACGCCGCAAAAAAGTGTGAGATCAGGTTAGGACTCGGGGCCTCGGAGACGCAGCGCAATACTTGGAGGCTTTGCTTTGAGGGCTTTAATTACGTTCACCGGGGCTCGGGAATATCGGGTCGCCTTGTTTATTTGCAGTCATCGGCGTCTGGCTGAGGGCATCGGCCAAAAATGTACATGTTTGACACATCTGGCCCGGCGGACCGTGAACATTATGGCGGCCGTAAAGCTTTTATTCTGAAGGAATCGTTAAACAAAAAGGAAACGTTGGGAACGGCGTCCTGTTTAGATATTTCGGACTTTTTATTGACGCCGCTCGGCGTCGGACTCGGTGTGAACGTAGTGATTACAGTCACAGCTCCCTTCCACTTCACTCAGCTTTCCTCCTTCCCACGCAGACCCCCCCCCCCCAATCAAAAAAGGACTACTACAAAACGGAGCCGGCCCACCCCCCTTTCCGTTTGCGGACCTCTTTGACATCTGTTAAACCTTTTTTGACATTTCGTATGTTAACCTCTGCAGCGTGGGGTTTTGATCCCAACAGGAACTGGGTGGCTCGGAGAGACTCTGGCTCTGTAATTACAGGCCTCCTGAAGTAAATTATAGCTATTTGTGTCTCATTCCTCCCATCTGGACCACCCAGGCAGCCCGTCCCCTCTCTCTCTCTCTCTCTCTCTCGCTCTCTCTCTTTCTCGCCTCGCTCCTCAACCCCTGGTCCGGCCCCAACAACCTCAACTCCAACCACTCCGGCTCCCTTCTTCTTCTTCTGCGTTCTCCTCACGGCTCGGCCCAGAGGAAAGCTTCCTTCTTCTACCTTCATCTCCTTGTTTTTCCTCACCCTTTCTTTCCTCACTCTTTTCTCTCTTTCTGACACTCTTTCTCACTCTTTTTTTCTTCTTTCTTTCTCGGCCGCCCTCCTCCACCCGCTCCCTCCACTCAGCTTCTGCGCCGCACAGCCTTAAAGAGACAGTTCCCGGAAATTTCTTTTCCCACCCGAGGAGGGAAAAAAGCGCCTCCGAGCGTGGAAACTGGGGCTCTGACACCCCGGCGGTTTGTCATTTTACAACACGGGCTGCTCTGAAACATGAAATATTCGCTTGCGTTTGGGAACGTGATCAAGAAATGGAGGGGAAAAAAGAAAAAGTGATCCGGACTGAAATCGAAATCACATGTAGGACGTTTTTTTCTGGGTGTTTTTAAGACAGTAGATTAAAAACGTTTCAGCAAACGATTAATTTAGAAGCGGTATGTTAAATTCGTTCTCTCGCTTCGCCATTTGGAGGATTCCCGCAACACTTCTGACGCCAGGAAAGAGGAGAAACTGTTTGAACAAGTTGTGACACGGTGGGAAAGCTTTGATTACAGATGTGTGTGTCCACCGTGTGTGTTTGTGTGTGTGTGTGAAGACTGGACTCTGCTCCACCGACCTCAGACACTTCCTCCCCACCTGACCCGCTGTCCTTCGAACACCCAGAAGCCCTTGAGTCAGTGAAATGTCTGCGGCGTCTCACATCCGGACGGCGAACCAGAACGCTCCAAGACGAGACGCTCGACTGCTGGATTTCTTTTCTGCTCTATTCTGTTCTACCGGTTCCTGTCTTGGTGGCTTGCAGGCCTAGACCCGGTTCCAGGCCACGCTTAGGTCAGGGCAGGCCGCCTTCAAAGTTCAGTGTGGTAGATTAGCTGGATTAGGGGGGCCTCTGAAAGGCCCCACGCTGCTCTGGAGGAAGACCCAAGACGAAGAGGGCTGGAAGTGACATGTGTGCTTTAACGGGCTCGGCTGCGTCGTCCACCGCGAGCGGTTCTTCCTTTTCCCGACAACTTGAGAAGGATAAAAAGCCGACTTCTTCGCCAACCGCTCGGACGACGGAGTCGCGGCTTGGCCTTGGCGGCCGTCCTCCATTTTTGTCTTTCCCTGAGCCGTTTCATTCACCATAAAGATCCTTTGGTTCTTTGGACTTTTTTCGGCGACGAGACGAGGAATTCGTTTAGCGTTCCCTCGGCCTGGCACAACGGGCCTTTGTTCCCGCGCGGACCCTCCAGGATCGGGGCGACGTTGGGGTCCCGGGCCCGGCCCTGCCCTCTGGCATTCCCTGGCCAGGGCAGCGCCGACGGCGGGCTGCCCCCCAGCAGATGGGCCGTGCCTCCATACAGCCCCTTCAGCCTCCACGCTGAATGCACACACACCCCCGCTTTTGTCATTCAACCCTTCGATTTCTTTCAGATGTTTCCCAACAAACAGGAGAATAAAAAATAAAGAAGAGAACTTCTCTCTCCCTCTCTTTCTCGCTCTCTCTTCCTCACAACAAAAGTAAATGGACCCAAACTTTCCCAGCGCTGTAAAACAATGCCAGAGCCGGTTGTGGGAGGGTTGAGGCAGGGGGCGAGAGAAAGACAAGCTGGCACTTTGCTATCTTACCTATAGAAACACACTGTATCTCTTCATCAATCGTCAAAGAGCTGCATTATTTGGGGACGCGTCGCTGCCCGGAACGGGCCGAGCCATCGGCGGCGGTCTGAGTCCCGCGGCTCCACCTTACCGGTTCAAAAACAACAACAACAACAACAATGCGGCCACTTTGCGATCTCGCTGTGAAAACTGTATAAAAAAAACCCCAAAAAGCCCAACATGAAAAATCAGTTTCACTTACAATCTATTGAGATGTGCCAGTGGTGTGAGCCACCACACATAAATTTCCACCAGGGTTGGCATTTAGGCACTTTCTATTTCCATATGTATAGGCTTGCCTCTGCTAATTATGCTAATCATGGGCAGTGTTGGCCACTGTGAAAAATAGTCACATTAGACACTCCACTGACCGCTAATACTGCTTAATGTGTGGTTGAAACATACATTCATCCCTGCCTGAAAAGCAAAATTTTTCCACGTTGCTGGTCTCATTCAGATGAGAAATGAATTTATTGAGCCCCACAACCATTTCTTCTTCTTTTTTTTTACTCTCTCTCTCTCTCTCTCTCTCTCTCTCTCTCCCAAGAAAACGTTCAGTCCCTCTCTCTCTTTTTTTTTATACTTTCACGGCGTAAAGACGGAGGCAAATGGTGCAAACTGGTGTCGCTTTATTTGGCCCGCTGGAGGAGACAAAGGTTGGCTCCTTGGCGAGGGGAGAAAAACGCCGCCGCGCTGTACCGATTGGGTTTTTATTTTCCGGCTTCTCCGCAGCGTCGCGAAGATCCCGACAGGAATCGGTCAGGAAAAGCGTCAAGTTGTCGGGTGTGAACGCGAGAAACTCGTCGAAAAATCTCGTGCTTTGGACGGAGACGGCGGAGCAAAGCGTCCTTGTGTTTCCTGCGCAGAAAAAGCCATGTGTCCGTCATGTGTATCTGTAGCCGCTCAGTGTGTGTTTATTTGTTGGGGGGTGGTCTCGGTCTGCCGGCTGAAGAGCGTGTGTGTGTGTGTGTGTGTGTGTGTGTGTGTGTGTGTGTGTGTGTGTGTGTGTGTGTGTGAGAGAGAGAGAGAGAG
>JASSRZ010000042.1:7485638-7499675 GCA_032164315.1 Malacoctenus gilli
GTGTGTGTGTGTGTGTGTGTGTGTGTGTGTGTGTGTGTGTGTGTGTGTGTGTGTGTGTGAGAGAGAGAGAGAGAGGGGATGGAATGAGGTGGACTGAAGGATGGAGGGAAGGGGGTGAAATAAACATTTAGAAGTGACCCAGGTTGACTCGGCTCTTGTTTGTTCTCTCTACCAGTGAGGTCCCGGGCCCTGAACGCTGGGAGTTTATTTATCTAGCTGGGGCACCGCCGCGCACTATTCACCTCCAATAATGCCTCATAGAGCTCCCTTTCTCTGTCTGAACTGGGCCGCTGTGTGCGCTCCAATGAATTATAGCATTTACCTGCTGCGCCGCTCTGAGGTTTGTTTAGAGAAACGGCTCCAAACACCCAAACGCCCACGTGTGCGTCCGCTCGCTCGCGCAAACTCCGACGCCTCTTCTTCTTCTTCTTCTCCTCCTTTTTCCTCATCTCTTCATATCCTGTCCGATTCCTCCAACCTGTCCTCTCGTTCACGGTCTTTAACTCTTTCTTTTTTCCCTGTTTTACGGGACATGTGGCACGACCGCTGCCCGCTCGAGCCCCGTCTCGCTCCACTCGTATTTAGACAGCTTGAGTCTGTGTACACGTGTGTCAAACTTCACTCGAAACGCCGCCAAGAACGATGAGTCGAGCTAACGGCGGAGTAAACACCGACGCTTTCATCCTGAGGTGATTTCTCTCCCCCTTCTCTGATGAAAAATAGCTTTTTCCTGTGAAGCTTTGGAAGAGCTCAACATCTTAGTTGTTGCTGAAACACATCTCAGAGATGCAAACACAAGCTTCACACACTCGAAATCAAGACGAGCGCCACACAGTCTCGCACTTGATTGTTTGTTTCGAAAACACCTCCGACAACAACAACACGCAACGTGTGACCGAGCTATAAACCCTCCACCCTGGTTCCTGCCCCCCCGGCTTCATCCCCGCTCTTCTTCCTGCACCTCCGTTTTCTTTGGGGTTTTTTTACGACGTTTCTCTTTTCTGCTCGTGAACAATACGGCCTGAGTCACACGCTGCCCACAAACACCGAGCGAGGAAAAACGCAGCCGCTGCAGAAACTACGACGTCTCCAGCGAGCGAACCCGACAAATCTGAGCAGCGGCGAGGAGAAACACACCTGCCTGAGCGGTGTTTACTGTATATCCCTCAAAGAAGTTCTGCGAGGTGATTTGATGGCTGATCTGTGTCAGGCAGCGAGCCTGAAACGCTCCCTAATCCCCCCGTCAGACTAAACACAGATACTGTGTCGCTTATTCCCACCTCCACAGGTGTGAGGACCCAGATTCAGCCCCTGAAACCCACCTCGAAGTCACACAACATACATCAGCGATTAAGTCAAAGTAAAGCAGGAATAAAGATGAACTGGTGAGGTGTGTTTGTTCGCAGAGGAATGTGCGTGTTGCACCAAAGAGAAAAGAAGCCTATTTTTCCAGCCTGCCCCTCTTGTCTGCTCCTTCTAGACACAGGCTGCGCTCTGCTTCACGGTGTTTTGGTCCTGCAGGAGGGAGGAAGCAATTAAAAAAGCCCTGGTGGCCCGACTTCACAGAGCAGGCAGACAGACAGGTAGATATATAAACACACACACACACACACGCACGTGCACACACGCACGTGCACGAACGAACAAACGCACGCACGCACGCACACAAAGCAGGAGCAGACAGACGGATCGTAGCCGCCAAAGGTGACAAAGATGACAAGCGTGTGTGTGTCTGTGCGTGTGTGTGCTTGTGTGTGTATGTGTGTGTGTGTGTGGGTGTGTGTGTTTGTGTGTGGAAACTGCAGGGGGCAGCTTCTAGTATGAATATATGATGGGAAGCATATGTTTCCCGACACGTTTGCACACACACACACACACACACACACATGCATTGAGGGAGTGTGTTAACACATACGGTGTCAATTCGCAGCTTTTTCCCCCCCCCAAACAAATTCGAATACAAGTGGGAGGAAGGAAAGAAAAAACTTTGTTTATGCTGTGATCTCGATGAGCTGTTTCAGGAGGAAATCGCAGCCACGTTCAGTCTTAAACACGGAGATAAAATCTGCTGTAGGAAATTTATCTCCAATCCTTCTCAATATGAAACCTGCAGGTTGATCTGTGGGGTTATAATTCCTGCCTCCGTGTGTGTGTGTGTGTGTGTGTGTGTGTGTGCGTCTGTGTGTGTGTGTGTGAGAGAGCGAGACAGAGGGAGAACTAACCTCTCCTTGTTACCGAACCACTTTACTCTCCATTGAGGCCCTAGCAGCTTTGTCAATGGGCTATTGGTAGAAACAAGGCAGGCAGAAACTTTAGAAACATGGCCACGGCCTCTTAAAGGCACAGCATTCCTTTTCAACCCCCTGGTTCAACTTTGTGAATCCCGCAGCAAAACAACTGGCACGCAAACATCCAAACATCTCCTTCAAGAGACGCCTCGGCCAATTAGCCGGAGCGGTAATCCCGGAGCTTTTTTACACTAACCAGAATGAAACCAAAGAGAAAGAAAGAAGGAAGGAAGGAAGGAAGGGAAAAAAAAACAGACACAGTGGAGTTTGGAGCTCCTTGTTATTTGGTCGCAGATTGAAGCTTTTTTCGCCTCCGGTCCTCTGCGCATAAATCACGCGTCTACATTTACGTTCGGTCTTTATCGTCCTGTTACGGCGCGAGGAGCTTATTGGCGTCGCGAGCGAAGCGCGCGATCCCTGCGACACCTCGGCGCAGGTCCTGCGGGAGCCGCTTGTTCCCGTCCCCCAGTGACATGGTGGGCTTAAAAAACCCTATAGAGTCTGTTTATATTCACCAACTGCTGTGGCGCTTTTAGAGCGTGCAAAACAGGTGGGTAAACTTCAGCTGCATTCACTTATATTTTTTCTTCTTGTGGGGAGGAGAGAAAGAGGAGGAGGAGGAGGAGGAGGAAGGAGGGAGGGAGGAGGGAAAGAGGGAGGGGGGGAGGTGGTGCCTGCTTGCCTGCCTGCCTGCCTGCCTGCCTGCCTGCTTGCCTCTTGTTGAATGGAATCCAAGAATAGTTAGGGACCACACAGGGAGCCGAGGGGGGGGAGGGGTCAGAGCCCTCAAAGATGGCTAACCATTCACACAGTCCATCTGCTGCGGGGATCAGCCGCGGCACTGAAAGCCTGGGGGTTTAAAAGGAATTCGGCCAGTGTGAAAAACCAAATAAAGCTGCCTCTGCCCCTGAAAACGTACAGATAGCCGCCGTCCAACAACAAGGACGAGGGAGAAGGAAGGAGCTGTCAAGCGGAGAGGCGGCGTGGAGGTTTCTCCGGGGTTTAGATGTGGGACAGAAGAGGAAGAAGAGGAGGCTGCGTTCGCAGGCAGAGGTGTCACAAACGCGTTCCTCAGGTGAAGCTTTAGGGACAAATTCAGAGGTTTGAGCAAGAAAAACGACAAACTCGCACCAGAAGGAAGGAAGGAGGTTCGGATTCTGGCCCGTTTGAGCTCATTTCCAAAGTGACTTCGACTAATTTCCCAGATTAAGTTAAACAGATCAAAACATTCAGGCTTTGGAGAGAAACCTTTGAGGTCACGTTGACTTTTGATGTTGAAGTTTCTTGCTTTCACACTACCTTTTATCTTGCTGTTTCACAGCTTGAAATCTGATTTAGCCTGAAATCAAATCAATTTAATGAGAAAGTGAAGAAATGTGCAAGAAAAATGGTTTGTTGATCATTAAAAACAAGATATAAACTCTGTTTTCCCTCAAACTTGGGTTCCTGCACCAAAATGGCCAAGGTGTAAATATTTCTAATTTGGTTCCCTCCCAAAATAAAAGCCTCCAAAAGCAGCTCGCCACAAATCCTGTGCTTTTATTGCCGCTCTCGTCACGTCTCCCGGCCCGTCTGTCACTCGCTGACCACCTAGTGGCCTCCCATGGCACGGGGACGACACGAACGTGACCACCCTGAGTCTTCCAGCCACTATTGTCATTCAAACTGCGCTCAGAAGCAAAAGGCGGCCAGCCGCCTGTGGCCGGACGTCCCCCAACCAAAACCCCTGGATCTCCCTTAGATTGGAGAGTCTGAGGGTGACAGTGGAGCTGGACGCTCAGCAGCAGCTCCTTCACACGTCGCCCACCCAACCGGGACCCTCAAACAGGTCAGGAAGTAGGAGATGAGTCGGTCTTACCTTCCACCCATAGCTGTTCGATGTTGGTCTCGATGGCCGCCACCCGGAGTCCCACAGACAGAGCCCCGAATACTAAGAGTCCAATAAAGAGGACCTTCCCACAGTGCCTCTGGATGTGGCAGCCCAGAGAGAAGAGGAAGGCCTGGAAGCGTGCCCGGATCCACAGAGGAGCCTTCTGACCTACCGCCTTACCCTGGATTTCAGGCAGCAGCAGGGAGGGCGAGGACACGAAAGAAAAAAAAAACACAGGGACAGTGGCGTTAATATCAGAGTGTTCTCGTGTCACGAGGCAAAAAAAAACCCAACACCAAACACAGACGCAGCGGCAATGACAGGTTTGCGTGCTTGGTTCGCTGGGACTTGGAGCCGTTTCAGGGCAGCGAAGGGGCCGAAACCGAAGCACGTGAGAGGAAAAACATGCACCGAAACCAACGTGACACTTTGGATGAAACCGTGACAAGCAGCTGATCAACACACAGTCCTGTCTTATTAACTGTAAACACCAACAAACAGGAATGACAATAAGTTCTTACTCAAAACAAGGACTTGGTGTTTATAAACCTGAGATAAAGACAAACAAACAGTAATCTTAACGCAGAATGACTTGAAGAGCCTTGTGGAAAGTTAAAACTGAAGGTTTTTGAATTTAAACTGAAGTGTCAGTTTGGTCTCACTGATATAAAGGGATGAAACAATAGGAACTAATCTCCTTTTGCTTCTTCCAGATGAAAAGCTTCAGGGTGAAACTGTTCGGTCAGCTTCGACTTCACCCGTTTCAACGCCCGATGTTTCTCTCGTGTGAACCCCGCAGCTCCCAAATGTCACCGCGGCAGCAGAAGACACCGCTCTGGTGTTGTGGTTTCTCTCAGCGGTGCTGAAACACGTCCAAGCATCCGGGCGGTCCAGAGATGCTTTGTCAGATCAAACTCAATCAGTGAATTCCTTCACAGGACCCACCGCATTTCCAAACAGACCCCGGGCCAGCGCGCTCTCCGCTGGCTGCACAAAAGCCAGAAAAACACGCACAAACACCACCTTCGGATGTGGGAACAAACTCTCACTCGCTGCCTTTAACGACAGAAATGAATGAGAAGCCGCTGTCCATTCAAATAGAGGCGTTAAACTGCTGCCAAGTGTGAGATCTACTGCTAGAGTTGTTATCGCTTTAATACAGGAGGTTTCCATGTCCCAATTGTATCAAATCTGAAGCTCTGGGGACACATTCTAGCAGGTCTAAGTCTACTTTTCGTCAGCAACTAATCCGGATTTCGCTGTCTCCTCCCGCAGCGAGCTCCGGTGGTCCCGGACTCCAAGTCGGGAGCCGCAAACTTCAGTCTCCGCTCCCGCACGCGCCCCCGAAGCGGCGGGCGAGAAAACGCCGAAAAAGTCGCCCCCGCGGACGCTTCATTGACAGAAAAGAGAGTGAATGGAAGCCCCCCCTCGGTAGCGGGCTCCGAGCGAGCTGTATCACCTTTGAGATCTGTTTAAGTGCGAAAGCAGCGTGGCAGTAGCTGGGTCTCCGGAGGAGGTCCGGGTTCGCAGGCGGCTGGGAGCGCGCATAACTCGGGGGTAAATCTCCAAAGACGCCGGCCCCCGGGACCCCGCGATCCGAGGCCATAGTCCAAAGAGGGTGAACGGGAGGGCGCGGGGCGAGTGCGAGGCGACGCGGCGGAGTCGGAGTCGGTGCGAGTTCACAGAAAGCGACAATAATCCAACATAGACGCGGAGCGCATCCAGCGGCACCGCCGGCGACGGACTGGAAGACGCGTTTCTAGTCTTCCTTGGAGCCAAACAAGTCTCGAAACTCCATCCCAACATTATGCGCCGAAATCCGTATAGATCCTTCAGTCTTCATCCGTCCAGATAGTTGGTCAAACGACGTCTCGGAGAGGAGTGCGAGCTGCGAGGGTAGTCGTAGTCGTTGTAGTTGTAGTAGGAGTAGTAGTAGTCGTAGTAGTAGTAGTAGTAGTAGCCTGGGTCTGAGGCGTCCGTGTCAAGTCTAACTCCGATCCCGTAGCGGTAACATTTAGAGAAGTTCGCCTCTCGGCAAATCCTGAAAAGGGAGGTTTGATGGAAAAGTGCTCCGGCTCCCATTGGCCAAGGAAGAGGCAAATTACTTTGCAAACATCGCCTATTATTAGCTGCTAAGCAACAGCTCACCAAAGTGGAGAGAGAGGGGGACCACCCAGGCTGCTGCTGCCTGGGCTGGAGGGAGGGGGAGGCAGGGAGGGGAGGAGGAGGAGGAGGGGAGGGGAGGGGGGAAGGACGGGGGAGGGAGGGAGAGGAGAGGAGAGGAGAGGAGAGGAGGACGAGGAAGGGAGGGAGGTGGGGGGGGGGGAGAGGAACTCTTTCAATAAACTCTGCACAGACCCCGCGCGCGCACACGCGCACGCAGCTAGCGAGCGAGCGAGCGAGCGCGCACCTCCGCACTCTGCCTGAACATTATTCCCAGCGGCGCGGCGCCCTTTTACCAGCGATCACACGTCCAATCGATCGATGCCAGTTTGGTTACAGCTTTTACTCTTTTCCATCAGCACAATTAAACAAACAAACAAAAAAGATGATTCAGCTTCTCTTTGGAAGGAAACAGAATGAAATAAATGAAGGAATGTAAACAGCCGAGTCCCTTTTTGCGCGTGTTTTCGCAGGAATTACACATCTTTCAACACGTCTCTTATCACGGAGGGCCATCTCGTGTTGGAGAAGGTTTTCCAAGCTTCACATTTGTTGCCGAACACCCAAAGATGACGCTCTTTTTTTTTCACCCTCTTTCGTCTTTGCTGTGAGTGCAGTTTGTTATAAGCAGCTGTGAGAGTGCGTGGGGTGTTTTAGCACCAACAGCTGTAACCTCACCTCTTGTGGCCAAAAGCTTCTAAAAGTGGGTTGATGGGCCTTCTTACACCCCAGAAAATATAACCTCTCACTCCTGTAAAAGGAGAGAGAGAGAGGGTGAGAGAGGGAGGGAGGGAGGGAGGGAGGGGGTAAATTCTGCATGTGCATCTTCTTCATCAACACCTTGGCACAGCCGGGTTGGAGTGTGACAGTCTTATCTATCAGTAAGACGACTTTTATTTGGAACGTTTCCACGTCTCGTCACGCGTGATTCCACGACTTCAGAAAGTCAGAAAAAAGAAGTCTTGTAAAAAAAAAGGGGGGGGGGGGAGCGAGGGAGGTTTTTGAGCGTTTCGGCGGTTTGCTAATGGTTCAGCTCCTCGCTGGCCCCACTCAGGACCCAATGGGGGTGAAGAACAAACACTTTAGCAGATTACGCTCGGCCTAAACTCCCACCTGTGCTGCTGCTGCTGTTGCTGCGTGGAACATTTGTCAGGTGGCTGGCGTTAATTTGAGGCCCCCATTGGGTGACTGTAAAACAATTTCAAGCTGAGGTTAAAGCAATTCGGCGGCGGCGGCAGCGGCAGCGGAGGTGTTATCGGCTCTTTCCGGGTGGTGATCGTGAAGTGGGCGCCGGCTGGATGAGGCGTTGTGTCCATCATGACTGTTTACGCGACGCAACGCAACGATGATAAATCTGAGATTCAGACTTTTTCTCCAACAATCTCCCTAAAATCCTTCAGATTACTCTGGTTCAAAAACATTTCTACCTTTTTTACGTGTGATGTTAAAACAATCAGGCAAGAAATGTTTCACTTCATACACACTGGATTCAGGGAAAGTTAGTGAAGAGCTCCTGTGAGGTTGTAACTGCCTCAAAAAGGGTGTAAATGCAGCAAATGTTTCAGATTTTCAGTCGCTTCTGCCAATCTAGACACAATTTTAGATTCATCCGTTCATCTTCTGAGAGTTTTTCTCATTGTACGGTGTCAGCTGTGGGTAAAGACAGCGTACAACTCGAGAGGTCACCCAGTTTGGACACAGAGAGACACACAAACCACATACATTCACACTTATCGACAACTCAGACCTCATATCCATGTTTTTGAACTGTGAATGGAGACAAAACTGATGCACAAGCAGAAAACGATACGCAAACTTTGCATCGAGAGGCTAAAAACAAGGTCATGATGCTCCAAAGATTCGCTCACGGATAGTTTTTTATCATCCAAAGGTGGTAAAAGTGCCATCAAGTGTAACAGAGTTCCTGTCACTGATTGGAGGATCTTGTTCGGAAGGCCGCCACTCGCTGCCAGCCAGCCGGCCCTTCGGTCCGGGGCGGCGCAGGGTTTCCCCGGACTCGGGCTGGGCCGGGCTGAGCGTTGGAGGGAAGCAGGCAGCTGGAAATGGGAGCTAATGTGGAATGTGAGGAATTGGGCTGTGTGGTAGGGGGCCCCTTCAAGCCTAACAAACTCAGGGAGGTCCGAGGCCTGGTCTGGAGGCCTTGGATAAATAAACCATGCGAGATGACCATGCGCTGAGCAGATATCTGCCATCACACCTCCCCTGCCTCCAAACACAACCCGCCCAAACCCGCGCGCTCTCTCTCTCTCTCTCTCTCCTTTGTCTCACACGATCCCTCTTCCTACTTCCCCTCCTATCGTCCTTCTTCCCCTCTTTTATCTCCTCTCCTCCCTCCTTTTTTTATCGGACTTTATTCCTCGACACCTCCGTCCGTTTCTCTCTGTCATCTGGTAGTCCTGTTCTCCTCCTCCTCCCCCCTTTTTCTCTCCTCCCTATCTCCATTCCTCCATTTCATCTCTCCCCAGTGACTCCATCCATCCAGCCGTTCATCCATGCATGGCTGGCTGTCCGTCCGGGGTTCTGTATGTGCTATAGGCAGCGCTACGGAACCGCTCTGGCACTCAGCCGTCTCACAACAGCAGAGACGCCGGCCGGCCGGCCGTCCGGGCCCACATCGTGTTTATTTTTCGAGACAGAGGCTGCTAGACTGCTCATGACTGCATTTTCTTCCGCCTCTGTCTCCATGCGAAGACGGAAAGGCGACAAGAAAGAGACCTAGCAGATGTCCGATGGTCTGCCAGGAAGCTGAAACAACATATTTGATGTAAATAATGAACACAGAGATACATAAAACTGGTTCGGGTTCAACAAATGCAGCTAAAAAGGGGGAATTTTTAGAGTGAATATCTTTCCTTTACTTCAAAACTAACAAAAGATATGATGACAAACTCTTTAAAATAAAGTTGGACAAAATTGGAGCTTCAAATTTCTTAAAAATCGTCCTCGTGTTTCCAGGGTGAGAATACGAGCATCAGGTTGGAAATAAAAGTTAAGGAGTTCAAATTTTGGTCCGATATCAGAAGTAAATTGGAAGAAGTTGAAAGGGAAGTTTCTCCATCTGCCGTCGAGACAAAGACGCTTTTCAAGCCGTGTAATCACGGCGCCGATTGAACATGATTGAGGCGATGTGATGAAAACAGTTTGTTACCCACTCATTTACCCGCGTGTGGACTTTTCAACGTGTGAGGCCAATTTACAATAATTATATCATGCCAGACGACTTCAAAGCAGCATCACGTTTAGGCCCCTTTTAAAGAAAACGGAGCAAAACTTCCCCGCCGAAAGAAATGGACGCCGACGATCAAGCCTTCAGGTAGAATCTAAAAGCGAGAAAGTAATAAAATATCTGCGCGCGGGGATTGTTCAAAGTTCATCAAGTCGTCTCACGTCTCGCTGGAAAGGCCCGAGAGATTCCCCGAGACTTTACGAGTCTGCAAGTCACAGAAGTTTTCTGGGATTTGGTGGAGAAGGCAGAAAGTTCCTGCACCTCGGTGAGTCGGCGCGGAAAGCTGCCACCCACAGCCTCACACGAGATTAATTATGATAATGCATTTCTTTAGCCCTTTGTCATCGTAATGAATGGTTGCCTTTCTGGGGGAAAACACACAGAACACAGGCCGGGACGGAGAAACACACTCTGCTTTAAGTCTTTGTTTGTGCGGTTGTAACAGAGGCATTGTGGGACGCGGGCTGGCAGGTGGTAACGCAAACTCAGACCTGGAGCTTGAAAAGGAGCCACCGAGCCCCCGTGAGTGTGAGCGTGCATGTGTAAGGCGGCGTGAGCAAACACGGCGGCAGCGGCGCAGCTCTTTAAAGAGGAGTGCCGCCGGGTGGATTTGGGATCCAGAAAGTGTATCAGAGAAGCTTTCACACGACCGGACGACACGCAGGTGTCCTCCGACGGGCGAAAATCCTTCACCTCTGATATCTTATTTGAAGGAAACAACTATAAGAGAACTCACTCTGCTTTTAACTGACATCAATTCTTCAGTTTTCACACGAAACTGAACAGACAAGAACGATTTTAACGAGGTCGAATGAAGTGAAACAAGTTTAAACTTTACGGGGACATTTGAAGCTCTGAAAACGGTTGAACTCCGACGATTCAAACCTCCATGTTTGTAGTTCTAGGTGTTCATACGCCGATCAGATTAAAGGAGAAGAAGAAAAGTGAGTGTAAGGGTGTAAAGCAGGTCGCGCTAGTTTATTTTTTTTTGCTTTTTACTAAGATTTTATTGCAAAAGATGTTGATCCCAATCAGCCACACCAACAAATGTTTCGTTAATTAGCCAGGACGAGGAAGAAGAGGAGGAGGAGGAGGAGGAGCAGGGGGGCAGTGGCGTGCAGCAGTATCTGGCTTAGTGTGTGTCACCTCAGTTGTTATCCCTCACATGGGATCTTTTTCTCCACACACACACTCTTTGTTGGCGAAGCAACAGTCGTGTCCAAAGCTTGTAAAAAGAAAGTGTTTGTGTGTGTTCTGACGTTGTGATGGGGTCGTGCTGGTGTGTGTGTGTGTGTGTGTTTGCTGGAGGAGGAGGTGGAGGTGGTGGGGCTGCATCTTGAAAGGTGGTGTGTGGAAGAAGAAGAAGAAGAAGAAAAAAAAGAGGGAGGGAGGATATTCATTTGTGGCCGGAGAACACAGAAGACAAATTGAGGAAGTGTTGTGCTAATGTGTCGGGGTCAGCAGCAAACACACGCAGGTTTCTGACTGACTGCCACTTGGGTGGCCCGCTCCCTCCCCTCCCTCCCTCCCCTCCCTCCCCTCCCTCCCTCCCTCGCTCACCCACAATCAGCCCTCAAGCCATGAAGCCACCCATCGACTCAGGACAAGCCCCCCCCCCCCCCAACCCGCAGCTCCAGCTCCAGCTCACCTCTCTGTGCGTCGCAGTCCGAATCACACGTTCACCTCGAACGTCCTCCTCCTGCATTGATTGTTTCCGTCATTTTGAGCCCAAAATGAAGGTTTCTAGAGTCATATTAAAGCTTCTTCTCAAAGTAACATGATACTTTCTGTTCTTTTTCACCCTGAAACTGACACACTCAACTAACGCTCCTCATTTCAGCTCAAAATCAAACACGACAACATCTTTGTTTTGGATGTTTTCATGTCAGAGGCGTGAATCGGCTGCACTCGTTGGACCCAGCGACACTTTACAGGAGGCCAAACCAACAAAAGGAAGTTTTACTCGATGCCATCATCTTTACTCAACCCCCAAACCCGACACGAGCCGCGACCACCTCGGCGTTTCACCGCCTCTCTTTCGCCACTTCCTGTCTCGGGAGGTCAGCTCCGTTCGAAGCGTTCAAATAAAACGTGTCGCCGAAAAGAAACTAAAGGCTCAATGTGACAATTAAGTCAGAAACGGCACTTTTACTCGTTTCCCTCCGTGTAAAGTCTTTAAACGCTCCAACGTTCCCTTGAAGCTGCGATGATCCGAACCCTCCAAACCCTCAGTTTCACATTTCTGAAGCCTTTGGGTGTCCATTAAATGCAGATGGATAGAGGGCTTGATGGTTCTAACCGCCGCATACAAAGTTCTAATGTGGTTTGTTTTTTCACAAACAAGATGTGCGTTCCTGCTTTTAATTTGTGTTGTTTTGGGGATGTTTTTTTCGCCGTCTTTGTGTCACTTTCGACGCTGTTTTTCCTGCAAGTTTCACTGACCCAACCATTCAAAATCCAGCGTCCACAAGCGTTTTATTTTGAAGGTAAAATGTATCAGTCTGACTGTAAAGGATGAATAAATCAGGTATTGAAAAAGTGAAAATGTTGCATCACGATGCACCGATTATCGTTCTGCCATCAAATCGCAACACTGAGAGATTTCCACTTCTCCTTGTTTATAATTCGACTGTGTTGAAATCCAAACAAGCTGTTCATAAAGTTCTGAGTAAGGGAGGTTTGATCGCGTTTAACTTTGAGTCCATTCAGATAATTGAAGTTGAAGGCTGACGTCTCCGTGGTCGCAGGTGCACCGGCGGGACTTTTGTTCTTCGACTGAGCCGAACTTTTCGCCTCCAGACCAGCTGTCGTTTTATTGGATAAACCTGCGTTTTCCGAGGCACACGTGAGACGCGAGACGGTGTCGGCGTAACATGTTGAGAAGTGTCATTTGATGCATATATATGGCCGCTAAACACGTCCAACGCTGACAGCCGTCTGGACCCCCGCCAGCCAGTTTTGAGCCATTTCCCAGACTGTGAGAAGGACCCCGATGAGAACTCGGCGTCTCCGCACGCAGGCTCGGAAAAACACACAAATCACACGCAAAAAACACACACACACTGCGAACAAAAAGAGATGCGCTTTTGGCAGCTACTGTCGCAAGTTTATATTACGGACCTAATAAACAAACTCTAAAATGTCACTGCGAGTCTGAAAAATTATTTATTTACGAGGTCGATTTCATCCCAGTTAAAACAAATCTTGAGGACAAACGTGCTGCCAGCGAGAAGTGGAACCGATGCTAATCTGTGCATGAAAATGTTTGATTTCACAGATCACTTATTTTTCTCCTCGCTGCGCCGCGAGTTTGTTTGGGACGCATAATTATAAGAAGGTCCTCTTTAGGAGACGCTCGAAAACTCCATGAGGCCACAAACCGAGAGACCGGCAGACGCCGTGGCGCGTCACGACTCCAGATCTGTGCATGCGCGCGAACACACACACGCTGGGATTCAGGATATAAGATGGTGCCGATTAGTTTGTGCGACAGGGGATCAAGAACGGTCACACGCACACACAGGTAAGCCTGCACACACACACAAACACACACACACATGTGTGTGTGTGCGCTGGAAGGCGGGTTGAGCCACGGTGAGGGGACTCCGGGGTCTTTGTATAAATATACAAACCTCCACCCAAATGCACCCGGCTGCCAAATCTCATCATGTGGTTGAGGAGAGAGGTCAGAGTGTAACACTGCTGCCAGGGTCAGAAGTCAAGAAAAAGGGCAGGAAAAAAGGTGAACCTGAACTGCTGTTCTGCCTGAGCGCCAAAACTCAGGTAACAAATGTGGCGCAAAAACGTGAATTCTGCTTTGCACAGAGATTTGTAGCTTTAAGTGGAGAGAAAAAAACATCATATACAACTGTAAAAAATGTCTTTTTCACTCTGTCGGCTCAAGTTTTGGGAACTAAATCCTGTCAAGTAACTGTAATCATGATACTTTTGGCATAAAGAGCATGAGAAACTGTTACTACGGAGGAACTGGAGACCCAGTTTCAGTGGGATCGCTACTTCTGTCGTACTCTAAACACAGTTTAAGAGCTGCAGAGCTGCTGTCTCTTTCTGTCGGGTACACCAGCATGTTAGCTTTCGGGACCTCCACCAGTTATCATGTCACTAAACTCCTGTCAAATGCAACTCATTCATCTCGAATAATCTTCAACTTGCTGAAAAAAAACATGAAAAATGTTCTTATACTAGTGGAAAAAAGTATATCAAAGTTTGTTTTCATGAAAATAGTACATTTTATGTCAAACTTCCAAACGAGTAATTAACAAAAACTCTGAGCTGCTCTTGGTATACACGACTTTTACTGTCATTTTTAACATGCCTGTGTAATTGACTTATAAGGAACAACAAGCAAAACAACACAACCACCATGATCTTTGTGCCACACACACACACACACACACACACACACACACACACACACACACACACACACACACACACACACACACACA
>JASSRZ010000042.1:7513534-7526759 GCA_032164315.1 Malacoctenus gilli
GTGTGTGTGTGTGTGTGTGTGTGTGTGTGTGTGTGTGTGTGTGTGTGTGTGTGTGTGTGTGTGTGTGTGTATCATAGGCAAAATTTATGGGAACACCCAGCATGTGACATCACTGTTTGGCACCTGCAGCTGGCCAGCGCTTTGGATAACTAGGTTATACTGAAGTGTGTGTGCGTGTGCGTGTGTGCATGCATGTCTGTGTGTGCATTTGGGGTTAAAACAGGTGACCCAAGAAGAACCGGAGGACGTGCGGGACCTCGTATATTTAAATGCGACACAGCAGCAGCGGCATCGAGCTAAACTGCATGAGCGAATTAAAGACCTGTCAATATTAAAGGCTAAATAATGTTTGACAGTTAAAACAGTGGCTCAACTTCCCAAAAATGAAACTGAAAGAATACAAGAAGAGTTGCTTTAACATGAATATGCAGCCCTTTGCGTCTCCTCCTTTATCTCGCTGCATCATCCTGCAGTTTCGCTTCCCAAACACGGGTAAACATCCTGCCGTTCCTTCACAGAAGCGTCATGTGATTTCTGGTTGCTGCCCGTGCTGTAGAGCTCGATGTCAAGGGGAGCAGGAATTTAGTGCCTCTGCAGGCGAGGATGACTCAACCGCCGGATTAATCACCGACTACTAAAAGTATCACTGAAGTCCTCGGCGGGAGAGTGGAGGCGCAGCTCTCCAGCACACACACACACACACACACACAAACACACACACAAGGCAGCGCGTCTTCTTCGGTCACAGCTGAAAGAGCTCATCGTGGACGATGAGTCAGATTGCTGCAGGATGACGGTTAGAACCCTCATTATTCACGTTCGCACATCAGAGCCAGCAAAGCTGAAGGGCTCACAACTTACCCACAATGTGTCCCATCTCTCACATCACGCCAACAGACTGTGTTGCAGAAGCACTCAGAGACCACAAACCTCCACCAGGACCCCCTGTTCAGCTCATCTGCTTCAACCTCTGGCACCCAGACTCTCAAACAGTGTTACAACAGGCCACAGAAATGTCCTCCTTTACGACTTTGGATTGCCGGATCGGCCCCAAAATTCAATAACTTGTTCCTTGTTCCTCCCCTCACCCATCCTAGGAATTTCATCAAAGTCCGTCAAGAACTTCTGTGTGTAAAAACAACGGCACCATCTTCATTTTCATACATATAAGCAGCTTATTTCACTTGACTCCGCAGAATAATTGTCAAATAGAGAGAAGACTCCCACTCCTAAATAATCCCTTTAACTATTTCTATCATTCTTACTTCTGTATGACTCTCAAATGTTAGAAATGACACCTTCCTTGCATCATCCTAACACGCAGACGTGCATCCGACAGGTGGATCTGTAACGTATGAGGGGAAACGCAGCTTGAGTCCTTTCACACCTTTTAAACATTTCCAGGTCAAACTATCTCACATGTGCAGAATGTTTTTGCACCAACACACCTCAGCCATGTGGAAACAATGGAGAGGCAGCGGGAGAAATAGCGGACAGCAGCAGGTCCAAGCCGCTGCATAAAGGATGGAGGGATGAAAGGACGAAACGGTTGGATGCACGGAAGAATGCGGAGAACAGAGAGAGAGAGAGAGAGAGAGAGAGAGAGACAGAGAGAGAGAGAGAGAGAGAGAAGGGAGAGAGAAGAGAGAGAGAGCAAAAGAGAGACAGGGGAAAGAGAGAATAGAGAGCGAGAGAGAGAGAGAGGGGAGAGAGAGAATAGAGAGAGCAAGAGAGCAAGAGAGAGAGAGAGAGAGAGAGAGAGAGAGAGAGAAAGAGAGAGAGAGAGCAGTGATTACAGCACACTTTAAGGATTGAGGAGGTCACCTGATATGCGACACAGTTTAAGACACACACACACACACACACACACACACACACACACACACACACACAAAGTGACATGACGTCATGACGTATTTTGTGCGTGACATGTGATTGTATCATCGATCCGAGGTTCACAGCAAGTCCTAAATGTTTAGTTAAGGCTTCGATGTGTTTCCATAACAAGGTGACAATGTGGGACTGTTTTCCCTCCATCAATGTCGGCCTGGAAGTTGTGTTACGTGTTGCTGTGTGTGAATTCACGCAAGCGTTCCTGTGCTCTTCAGAACACAAGTGTGTGTGCGCGCGTGTGTGTGTTGCCTGAGCAGGGAAGCATGCGAGCAGCTGCTCGGGCCCCCCTCTTATTGGTCAGAATTTACAGTGGCTTTGGCTCCATGAAGTATTTACGAGCTCCCAAAACACCCACTCTCTCACACATACATGCGTTTTAAGGCTCAGAAACGAAAACCTACCTTCAAACTCTTCCTCTAACAACAACCCCCCAGACTAAAAGAACCCCCCCCACACACACTCTACAAAACCTTCAACGGAACACACACCAACTCTGATTAGGAATTAATAATCTTGACGAACACACTGCGCGTCGGAGCGAAAGCTCAGACTGAAAGTCGATGATGGAAGCATAACGACCTGCGTGGTTACTGCACAGGTTGGGCAACACTGGGTGGATCCAAGCGTTCACATCTGTTGTGGTCTCAACCGGAGTCATTTCGATCACACTTTATTGTAACCCAAAAAAAAAAAGCCGCAGAGTGGTGAGATCAGCGGAAACATTAAACGGAGCTGGAATCACTGGACTGAGTCAAAACAAAGTTACAATGTTTGATTACTTTCAATTTGAATGAGTAACTTTTATTTTGAAAACAAAGCTAATGAAGTTATTGACGTAACTTTTTCACATCCGACTGTGTTAGGAGGATACACACAGAGGTTCCAGCTTGTTTCATGGGAACAAACAAGAAAAATGAAGTACAGTTACGTCTGATATGAGAGGTTTTTTTTCGCCACAAACTTACTTCCTCATGATGGACTTCCTGACCGTGAGTCCGTCCTCCAGATCGGCCTCGTTGGCCATGAACAGCAGCCTCTTTCCCGACTGATCCACGCCGACGAAGTCCCTCTGCTCAGCTGGTCAGAACGACACAACATGCATGATGTGACGCCAACTGCATAACCGTTTAATTCAGTCACAAACAGGTGGATGCAGAGTAAAAAAAATCCACTGTACGAGTGTAGAATGACTCATCTGTGCCTTTACCCGTCTTTTTCTTGCCCTTCTGGCCCGGGACGGTCTCTGTGAACTCGTGGCCTTTGCTCATCAGCATGGACAGCGTCGCATTGTGGGCTCTGAACAGATCGACGACCTCGTGGAGCGCCACGTCCGTGATCAGGTCGCAGCTGACCACCAGGATGTCCGTCTGAGGAGACAGGTCGGAGGGAGGGGGGGAAGGGACGGTCAGACAGACGTACGTTCGTGTTCTGTTGGGTTTAAAGCTCTGCGGACCTGATGTGGTTTTAGGAGGACCAAATAAAGACGTTTTCGGTCCTCGGACTCGTCCACTTGGTTTTTGGAGCTGAATCTCTCCCCATGTCATCCCAACACAAACACCAAACTCCACAAAGACACAGAAATCCAAATAGAGATCAGAGGGAGAATCGTGTTTACAAAGAGCGGCCTGCTCACTCATGACAGTCATCTCGGCACGTCGGTAGACTATACATGAACGTATGTGGCGACGCGGCTCCGCGTACTCTCCTCGGGACATCAACAGCGTATAAATTCATACACAAACTGGCTCACGGAGCCAGATTTAGAGACCTGAACGTGAATGATGGCAACCGATCCGCTCAGAACGTGTTTGTTTCTCGTCAGGTTGGCGTATTTCTGCCGCTCGCCGTGACCATGTTTATAAAAGTTTCGTGTCGACGTTGCGGCGTCCGACTTCAACTGCATATATATTTACATTTGTGGAGTAACTTCAAACATCGCTGGAAGATTTCCCTGCATTTATATTTAGAGATATTATATTACACTAAACACAAAGCTTGTGAATTCCAACAGGCTTTTCAAGGACTCAACCGCCAACAAGAGACAAATTTCAACATCCGACGTTTTAACTGGCTGCTACTGATGTTACATGCGTGCATGCGCGTTGAATGTGGGTGCACCCACGTGTGTGTGTGTGTGCCTGTGTGCGGTATCCATTTGTCTGTCCGTTGATGAAGCCTGTCAGCAGGGGAGCTAATCCCACCATTAGCACCAGCAGCCTCAATGACAGAGACATCTTTACTCTGTCTCTGGTGGAAAAAGACGAAGGCAGAGACGGGAGCGGGATTAAAACGGGTGGAAGAAAAACACGAGAAGAAAAGAAGAAGAAGAAGGATCACTCGAAGGGCCGTTGAGAGCTCGATCGTCATCTGTTACAGTCAGAGTTGTTTCAACATCCACCGTCTTCTTTGTATTTTCTTTCAGATAACCAAACAACCTGCAGAAACGCCACAGACTTTGGTGAACCGGCTTTAAAATAACTCGACGAAACGGGCAATCGTTCATCTAGTAAGACGATAAAACGACATATTTTGAACTCGTATTTCCATGATTAAAATAACAGAGACACGTGAAAGGAACTGTTATAAAAGGTTCGAAGCATTACGACACAAACAGCACTTTGTTTTTGTGTAGTTTTCTTACTGGTGTGCTATTCGATGACGCACTGGATCTAGAATTTAATCTCTGTTTGCTGTGATTTTCTGTAAAAAGAAATTAAAAATACAACCAGGCGGACTGAGTTTCATTGAGGATGTGAGTGTTTTCACTCCTCCAAAAGAAAGTCTTTACTTCAGTCTGGGAGACAATTCAATTGAGATTTACTGAGATTTCTTCAAATACGACTTTGATGATCAGCAGAAACCTTTTTTTCCCCTAACTTCTGGGTAAGAACGAGGCGCTTTCTCATTATTGAGGCGGAGACTCGAGGAATCAGCGGTCTTGTAAATTGACCCCCCGATCCCGATCTGACCCGCTCCTGGTGACAGGAAGCAGCCGACAGCCACGCTGGAGGTGTCTGCGGGAGATCCAGCGTCGCCGCCACTCTGAGATCCCTCAACTCTCCCCTCCCTCTGTCACGCAGTGACAGGCTCGCACACATGTTCAGAAACAGAGCACACAAGAATGCGTGCATCCTGTGCATGTACACATGCACATAAATGGACAAAAGTGAGCTTGAACAGTCGGCGAACACACACACACACACAGACACACACACAGACATGGGGACACACACAGAGGCGACAGCAGAGTGGAGTCAGCTGGAGAGACAGAGACACATTGGCCTTTCAACAGCCAGGATCACTGGACAGGTCAGGACCACACACACTGTCGCACCCGCACACACACGCACTCTCACACACACGCACACACACACAGACCCTCACTTGTCCGAGTGGAAGCTGATTTCAGTCCAACTTTGCCGCTGCTGCTATTTGCAAAGTTTTTACCCACTTTAGGGAAAGTTTCTGTCCGGCAGCTTTTGTTTTGTCCTCCCGTCGTCACACAATGCGTCTCTTTGGACACGCAGCAAAAAAGCCCCATTTTATATAAAGAAACAAATAATATATACATGTTTCTATTGATTAAAAAAGCTTAAATGCAGAAAAACTTCAAGAAAAAAGAGAAAAGTTTGATCTTTTCTTGAGGTCACATTAAAAAAGGTGGGAAAAAGAAGAGTGAGTGCCGAAGGAACAAAAAGACACAACGTCTCATCTTCACGTGTTTGCGGCGCCCCTTTTCATAAAAAGCCCGATTTAATCCCTCGCTCCTCTCTTTCCTCACCTTTTGTCTCCAGCCTCACACGCGGACTAACATATGTGGAGCAAAGGTGAGCTTTTAAACAAGCCAATGTATATATAGCTTTTATACGGCTTTCATTCTGCCAGGCGATTATTAAGCCTGAATGATAATAAAAATGTCAGAGAGGCTTTCGGCGCACAAAAGAGGAGAAAAAAGTGCATGTAAAGCAGAGCTTTCACTGGTTTGGCTTAATGCGAAAAGGCCGGAGCATTAATCAGCATATCCGTCCACTTTTGTGCGACTTTGCTGTTTGAAGAGCGAACAAAATAAAATATGCTGCAGGTAATCTCTTCTTTCAGTCACCCCGAGGAGCGACCGAGTGTGCACACCGATTCCTGTAAGCATTTTGTTTGATCGGTTACACCAAATCCCTCCATGGGACTGTGTTTGTGTAAAGACGTGAGCAAGTATGTATATATGTGTGTGTGTGAGTGAGTGTGTGTGAGTGTGTGTGTGTACTGTGCTCATGCATGGGTTTTGACAGATTGAGTGATCTCTGTGCTGGGATTTGGCAGGCCTTGGTTACGGGTCTTCACTCGTCACCCTGCAGTGTGTGAGTGTGTGTAACTCAATGCCTCTAATCTAGCTGGCTGCACAAAGGATTACGAACTCAATGATTCTCAATGGGAGCATGCTGGTGCCGGTCCTGGTAAAGTGTGTGAATGTGTGGTTAAACCGAGCGTCTATTGAGGAATCCGCACCGACCGATTCCAACACCGCGGGGACAACATGAAACGGGCCGAGCGGAGGAGCTGCAGCGTCCCGCTCACTCATTAGGCTGATTTCTTCAAGGCGTAATTAGACCGATGCTGTCGGAGGAATGTAAACAGCGGTGACGGCGAGACGCGGACGCCTTCAAATGAGCGTTTGATGCCGAGCACTTAAGACATCCTGCTGAAACCTCTCTGACAGTTTTCGACAGAAGCGCCCGATAATTAGACCCTCTGCGAGTCGGGTGATTCACTCCTGGGATCAAGAAACACGCGAGTCGAAAACAGGCCGAAACAAACTGATCAATGTTGCGAGATTTAAGTGGAGTTAAGGACGCAAATCTTGAGTTCTGTAACCCTTATCTTATTGTGAAAAAAACGTTCTGTTATTAAAAAGCTTTGAGTGACAAAAAGGGGTCACAAACTATACACAAATGCCAAAAAAACAACATAATTCTAGATCAGGAGTTCTTTTAAATATGACTTTAAAGTTCTTTTTCCATTTGATTTCAGTTGGGGCAAAAAGTATTCGTTGTAATACAGTTTCAAAAGTGTTTTTTAGAGAAAAGTAATTGAATAGAGACTTTCTTTTCATGTTCTGTCAGCACTTTTCTGACCTATTTCTGAACATCCAACACTGTGGTCCTGGTGACGACATTATAACTAATAACTTGATTATTTTGCAGAGGACAACCTGTTTTTGACAGTCTGAAATACGCCTTTATTACATCTCATATTCAGGGAAAACAAACGATTAAACAGTGCCAGAAAAACTAAAAGAGAAACAAAAAAGGGACCTCATAATATATATGAAGGGGATACTTTAAGTGTAGCTGAAAAATAACCTCCTAATCAATGAGCAAGTGAAATCCCACTCAAGTGCTTCCAGAGCAAAATTCACTTTTTATGACATCATGTTTACATTTGCTTCATGTGAATCATTACTGCCAAACTCCCTGCCAAAAACACAGAGCACGTTCAGCCACAGAATGACCTTGATCTGCGTTATTTAGTTTGCGAGACCCCCCCCCCCCAAAAAAAGATGAATGACTCACAGACACTCGATTCCCCAGAAGATTATAGAATAACAAATGCGCTGGATTATCTCCTCCTTTCTTTCAGCTCGGTCCGTTTGAATTCGCATTTTTCCATCGTGTCACCAGCGGCGGCGAAAAATGCATTTTTTAGGCGTGAACACATTAATTCAACTCAAATGATGGATGAGATTCATAATAAGTAACTTTCTATCCACACAAACATCTTCTACGAGCACTTAATAATCTGAATCGTGGGGAGCTGCAGTCAATCCCAGTTGAGGACGAGAACAAAAGGTCATTAGACCATCATCAGCGCGTTTCTACCTGCATTCAGCGCCACCCGACTCGACTGTACTTGGTTTTGTGGGGTTTTCCATCGGGTCAAAGTACATTTTACCAAGTACTTTTTAGTACATAACCAGCTGGGTTTGAAGTGAGCCAAGTCAAAATTGTAGCATCAACAGGCTTTGGGCCACAGACTAACCAGGAAGTGACTCCAACTAATGAGCAGAACAGAGTCGAGTCGAGTTCAGTTGTGTTGAAATTGTGCGATTTTCAAAAAACAGCTCAAGAAATACACACAGTTTCTCCAACTCACACATTTACACTGATACAAAACTTGAATTCAAAACTGGAACACGAATGAAAAAGCTCATTAAAGCCCAGGAAGACCATGCAAACTGCAACGCTGGGCCTCATGGCGTGATCGCTCCACCGCCGTGCGGTTCCTCACTTATATAAAAATCATCGATGAGCCAAACGTCAGTCAGCAACAGCCAGTGTTTGGCAGATACATCAACAGCTGTAAACCCGGCAGAACTTCGTACAAACACGGCTTCATGGTGACAGGAGGCCAGTCAGGGCCGTGGCGTATACACAGAGACACCGTACACCCTGACAGGCCCAAACACAAATGCTGCACAGATGTGCATGAGAATAAATGGCGCAGTGGGTAAACTGGCAGCGCGGGGAGCTCGAGTCTTCACCGTGACCTCATCTGTTTAGAGAGAATCGGATGAAGCGATGGAGGGATCAGCAGCAGGCAGGATACGGAGGAAGGGAGGGAGTGGGGGGGTGGTGGTGGGGGGGGAGTGGCTCCAAACCGGAGTCGGAGGTCACGGATGCCGAAACAGCATGTGCATGTATACGTGTGTGCGTGAGTGTGTCTGTGTGTGTCCGTTAACATTTATCTGTGTTTTGAAAAGGTGAAATGAGGCACTGAAGGCGGCCTTGACCATCCGGGGGGAGGAAAGGACACGGATCACTGGTCACCCAGCAGCGCGCACACACAGACACACACAGACACACGCGCACACCCACACAAACACACACACACACACACGCACACACACACACGTAAACTTCCCCTGCAATCTTTGTCATTTTTTCACTCCGTCGCTGACTTCTCTGCACTTTTTTTGAGCGGACTTAAAGTTTTACTCCATTTTATCCATCAGAGGTCGTTGGATCTACTTTGTCGCACAAACTGTCTTAAGAACTTTAATAAAAACACATTAATTTCACAATTTTTTTCTTTTAAATGAAAAAACTTTCATAGCTGTAAAAAATGGACAGGGGTTATTTATGAATCGACTCTAAATGCTCACCTTGATCTTCTGCTGGATGTGTCTGAGGGCGTCGGCGGTGCCCATGTCTCCGTCTTCCTGAATGCAAACCACGTCCAGCTTCATCTTCACATCCAGTTTGAGGCTCGGCGGTGTGCTCATCATCTTCTGGACCTCTTTGGTGGTGATAACAATCACCTCTGCAAGCACAGGTAAACATGTGAGGACTTGAAGGGTTCGGGATTCGTTTTATACCAGAGAAAGCCGTTTTTTCCACTCAAACCTAAATATTTTCAGGCCTGCAATCGGAGAACTCTCTTGTGTTTATAGTTATGGTGTTTGGAGAATCGGACAGGGTCCGAGGATTGTGGAAGAACAAGTGCAAAATCTTCCTTGTCCCGTGATGTGATACTTTAAATCAAGGAAGGACCACTGCCCCCTTTTATTAAGTAGCAAGGAACATTACAAGACCACTTTAAGTATCCAAAACATTGCAGAGTCCGTCTGGATCAATTAGGCATGTCTGCATTAAATCGCTGGTCCGCTGTAGCTGTGGAAGCCCAGTAAAATGTAATTGCACAGCTTTTGGCGAGCAGGCAGCACGCAGTAAACTGCCGGCCACACAAGATGATTATGTATAGAAAGCAAGTTTTTATTTAGACCAGCGAACAGCCACATGCTTTTATAATGAACAGTCCAGTTTAATAGCAGCAGCAGCAGCAGCAGCAGCAACCAGCTAAGACAAAAAAAAAGGAAGAAACGGGAGGTTTTTATTGGTCCAGAGCTTCTGCGTACACGAGTTTGACGTGTGAACACCTGAACATGGTGGACAAAGTGCTGACGACAACGTTTGAAGGGATTGTTGGGATATAAACAACAAAACTGTCAATCACCTCGTTAAAAAAGCAGCACAAGTGGTGCTGTTAAACTGGATGTGACAGCAAAAGTATCACAGGAAGGATTTTTTGGACAACATTTCAAAACGACTCAATAACTTCTGTCAGAAAGTAGAAATTTAGCATCATCAGATATTTGAACTGCTTATTTATCGCTCGCTTAAATTCCTTGTGAAAATTTGACTCTGCCTGTTTACATACAAACGATTTCTTGTGGCATTACATGACTGGAGGTCTCCAGCACAAGAACTGAAAGCATCTCTCACCTTCGAAGCCCACCCTCTCCAGCAGGTTAAGTGGGTACCACATGAGAGGCTTGTTGCCGACGGGCAGCAGAGGTTTCGGGGTGTTGTAAGTCAGGTCTGTCATGCGAGAACCCCCGCCAGCCGCCATCAGCACCGCCTGGAGCTCCATGATGTCTGCTGGCGATGGCTTGAAGACGGAGAGCGAGCGAGAGACGAAAGAAACATAAACTCAAATTATTTACTGTTAAACATTTTGCAGTCTGCATTTATTAGGCTAAAAAAGCATTCAACAATCTGCTTCTTTCACTACATGTCCTGCTTGATGAGTTAACATGAACACGGTTTTAGACTTTATTAGTAGAATTAAAAACCTATTCTGTAAATTTCGCTCTTATTTTGAAGTTAGAAAGGAAACTGTCTGTGTTTAATAAAGTGTTTCATACATCTAAGCACCGTCTGTGTTCAGAAAATACTTGTGACAAAGTTGGAACAGTTGTACCGTTTAACAGCGAAACTACGAAAACAAAAAAACACGCCAGGACTAATAAATAATCACATTTAATGCACAACTCGTGAATGACTTCATGATCAGTTGACATGTCTATTTCCATGAGTTAGAGTAAAACCGGCAGCTGGGACAGATCTGAATACACGGACCGAAAAGCAGCAGTGACTTTATTCGACAGCTTCACAGAAACACTCACATAATGATGTCAGACGGACAAAAGGAGCTCGTCCTACCTGGCAGAGTCTCTGTTCGCCTGTCTCGATCGGACAGCGGCGCCGCACGCATGCAAGTTAGTTGTTGTCACTGTTGTTAGCACTTGGCTAACGGTTAGCAACGAGCGAATGGGACGATGCCTGCGAGACAGAGACAGTTCGCGGCCAGCGGGACACGTTCACGGAGAGGTGAAGAGCCGCAGAGGTGAATATCGGGGGATGAAATTCAAATAAACTCTGAATTCTCCCGCAACGCTGATGTTAAAGCAAGCTCCGGGCTAGCATTGCATGATGACACCTGCGGGCTTTCAGTGAAATGCGTCCGTGTGGGAAAAAACGCTCACTGTGCATTAGGTTCCCACTGGACAAAAAAAGCGGTGGAAGGAAAAGTTGTTTTTTTCTGATCATTTACAATTAATCGTATAGTGGTCATTAAAAATGCTGCTCTTGAAAATGTCAAACTGACAATGTAAAAAAATATAAAATTCATTACATTTCTGACTCTAAAGAGTAGTAAATGTGATGGAATCTGAAGACAATAGTTCCTCAAATATTATTCACAGTCTCATTGTTAAAAATGGACTCCAAACTGAAGATAATATGTATGAAGATAATAGTTTAGATGAAAAAGAAACAACAAATGTATTCATTTGATTTATTTATTTGTAACCAACCACAAAAAATGTGAACATTTTATCACAACAACACTGCAGACAAACTACCCTTTTACCCGGTGACACACAGGCAATGAAGTTCTTTATTTTGATTTTAAAAAAACCCCCACTTTATTCTGATTGCGAAACATGAAATAAACTTTTTTTAACCCCTTCTGACTGTGGTTACAAGAGTTAAGGGGGGGTTACAACACATCAAAAACGTGTGAGCGAATTAGCAGCCAGAAGCCACCCAGCTACTCCTCCAGACTTAAACTCCCAATTCACAGAGCTGAGACGTAACAGCAAATTGAGCTTGGGGAATGTGGCTCTGGTTTTGTTTGCTCTGGCCAGGAGATGAGCTTGACTGCTCGTTACTGCTTGCTCAAAACCAGGCGAGCAAGAAGAAGAAGAAGAAGAAGAAGAAGAAGAAGAAGAGGGAGGGCAGTTAGGGGGGGAGAGAGAGAGAGAGAAAGACAGAGAGAGAGAGCTGGACAGTCTGTTATTGTTTTAACACCACATTACTGAAAGTAGAAATTGTAATTTCTAACAAAAGTGCTCCATGATGGCTGCTTGCGTGAGCTGCATGTCTGCTTCAAATATTAGTCTTTCTTAAAATATAAATTTAACTTTGTATTTAGTCTGTTCAAGCCACAAAGACTCTCTACCTTCCCAGTTTACAAGGTGTTGTCAGCATCCCAGTGGCATCTTCTCCACTCCGTTCAGGCTAAAAGAGGGAAAGTGAAGCTGCAATAAAAGTCAGACCCGAGCGGTGACACTCACAGAGATTACTGACTGGCTGGTTAAGCTCAGGCAGCTGATGTGTCGGAGACACTGCACATAACATCACCGGCGACGTGAGCTGGTGCGACTGAACTCTCACTTGACAAGATGAAAAAGTGTAAAAGCTACAAAAAGCGAGCAGAGGATGATGGAGTCTTGTGTTTTCCACTCGTATGTAGGAAGAATTCAGAGTTCAAATCGAGTTTCATCTCTTTCAGGAGACAAACTTGCATGTTTTATCTGACCTGACTCATCTTTTCAATTAGATCTTGACTCCAGTAACAAGAGGAAAAAGACATCCGAGGACTATTTGGGACAGAATGTCTGAGAAATTGGGAGAAAATGAGGATAGATATCAGAACTTTAGATTAAAAACGATGACATACGGTACGAAAAAAGCACAATAGTCTCGTGTTTATTACGTTTGATCAAAGTCGAGCTAGTTTGTCATGCATTCGAGAGCACGGGGAGGGGGGGTGGATACTGGAGAAAGATGTAAAACAG
This sequence comes from Malacoctenus gilli, assembly GCA_032164315.1. Lineage (NCBI taxonomy): Eukaryota > Metazoa > Chordata > Actinopteri > Blenniiformes > Labrisomidae > Malacoctenus > Malacoctenus gilli. The sequence goes on from JASSRZ010000042.1 coordinate 7,526,340, forward strand.
AGAGCTACAAATCCGAGGCAGGACCAGATGAATATCTGCATTGCAAACAGATGCGGAGACACTTGTGCAGGTCTGATCACAGAGCGACTTGAAATGGAGCCCGAAGATTTCCTGATTTCCTCTCCCCTCCCCTCGCCCTGTTGCTGCATCTTGTAAATCATTCTCAATTCACTGAAACAAGCCAGTTGGATTAGCTTGGTTTAGATCATAAACATTTGCAGCACAGACCACCCAGTGAGACCGCCTGGCCAAGGCGAGAGTGTGTGTATATGTGTGCAACTGTGCGTGCATGGGTGTGTTGGGAGTGCAGAGGTGGGCACAGCAGAACTTAGATGTGCTCTGAGGCACGCACGCACACACACACACACACACACACACACACACACACACACACACACACACACACACACACACACACAC